>JAAGVU020000001.1:6390498-6410047 GCA_011763525.2 Mormyrus iriodes
TGATTGGTTGATTAGATAATTGCATTAATGAGAAATTGAACAGGTGTTCCTAATAATCCTTTAGGTGAGTGTATATCAGAAAAAGAGGCTGGGTCGGTGTTCTTGACCGGCTTCACATCACGTGAGGAAAACGGGTCGTACCCGGAAATGTGCCAGCTGCAGAGCGAGCTGGATGAAGGCGTCAGGGCTCGTCCTGCACCTCTTAATCAGACCTTTCCCAAAGTCATCGAACAGGCAGCCGTGGAAGTCCACATCGTCAGCAATCTCCTTGGCCAGAGCGTAGGACTTTCCAATGACAGTCTGGCACTGTCGAGTGGGAGAGAGGGAGAGAGGAAGGAAGAGAGAGAGAGACTGAAATTGGTTCTGAGAAATGTTCTATTAAGAAGGGCAGCAGCACAGAACTCATGAGAAATTCAGATCCCAGGAGCAGGGATGCTGTTGGACCCTTGGTTGATCAATAACCAGTAACTGATATACAGATGTACGTAATGAGCAAATTGCAAGAATTGTAAATCCTTTTGCTAATGAACATCTGTAAAAGCATACTAATGATGATGATGATGATGATGATGATGATGAGGTAACTGATCATTTTTTCCAGATCAATTATGTGCAAAAAACATAAGCTTCCCGGCCCGCAGTTGCCTACATAAAGGTATGGAAAACTTAATGTCTTGAAACGCCTTGATTAAGGAGCTAAGTATCTGGTGAGGGACCCTGTTGTAGTGTGCCTGAGCAAAGCCACCAACCCAAATCATCTCAGAAAACACCCTTCTGTGGGATGCAAGACAAACAAACTGTACATCAGAGGGGAATCAAGTCTAAGCTGGCTCCCAATGTAAAGGTCACGCAAGGTCGCTGGTACATACCTCGGGCGGAATGTCCCACTGGAGCTTTGTTGGAGGGGGCAAGTTTTTATTTGGGTCGC
Organism: Mormyrus iriodes; assembly: GCA_011763525.2. Lineage (NCBI taxonomy): Eukaryota > Metazoa > Chordata > Actinopteri > Osteoglossiformes > Mormyridae > Mormyrus > Mormyrus iriodes. The sequence goes on from JAAGVU020000001.1 coordinate 6,391,427, forward strand.
CTTTGCAGTGTCCCTCCTCTGTGTACCCCAACTGGAAGCAGTCCGTGGCCAGGACGTACTAAAAGGCAAAGATTCATTACCACGGCTTGCGGACAGGCCCCATGTCCTTGCTGACACGTCTTATCCTCTCCGGGCCGAATTACCTCCCACATGTGACCCACGATGGGAGAGTCCGCCCAGGAGTGCTCTGCGTTCAGCCCCATTTTGCCATTCTTGTAGATGACCAGAGAGAAGGATTTGTCAAACCACCTAAGAGACGTATTTATGAACAATAATGAGCAAATAATAAAGGTCAATGTGTCATTTATATTTAATAAGTCTAACAGACAGGGGCATATATAGGGGCATGGCCAAGGGAGCACTGGTCCCAGCTGAAAGCTGATTGGCCCCTGGAGTTCCCCCTATGTCATTGATCAACTCAAAACACATCATTAGACGTTGACCCCTTTGAATGAATTATGGCCTCACCCTCATGCCCCCACCATAAAAATGCTAGTATTCCCTTAATCACTGAAGCACTGCAATATTCCTTTCCTGGATTTGATGGTGATTTTCCTGTATGTCCCTTCCGCCCCCTACCTGTCGTAGCATTTCCCATGAAGCAGGGACTTGGCATACACATCCAGGGACTTGATGTTCTCGGGGTCATAGCCATGTGACTCATCGTCCAGCGTCAGGAAGAAGGCCGCAGTCTCGATGGCATCCAGGGACACTTTGTTTGTGCCTTGGTTGAAGTACTTCAATCGGGTATGGGCCCACGTGACCCTGCGGGGAATGGAACGGGAGGTTGGACGGCGGTCAAGAATGGCAGTGGTGGGGGTGGGCGGGTGGTGAGAGGGTGACAGGACAGTAACCCGCCCACCTATCTCCTGCTGTGAGCGCGGCCAGCATCTTCTCCCCAGGCTGGGGTTCAGTGGGGTCGTTGATGATCCTCTGGAACTGCACTTCCAGTTCGCTGGGAGTCAGGTGCCTGCCGCCATAGTAAAGCCAGAGCTTGAAGAGGCGGCCATGGTGGTACACCACTAGGTGCTTCCTGTCCTTCAAGTGCTGGATGAAGTCTGCCAGAGCAGGAGGTGGACAAGGCATATTACTTACCAAAGAATCAGCCTCATGGAGCTGTACCACACTCTATTCCTAAATTACAGCTAACAGGACTTCAGGAAGATGGAAGGATTTCCCATTACACTAACATTTAAAAGAGAAGGACACGTATACTGAAGGCCAGAAGCTACCTGTTTCAACACCAGGGATCCTGGTGGTGTTGAACATCCTCTCCATCTGGAAGGAGCACATGGGGACAATCCCTAGAGCCCTCAGCTGGAAGAGACAGGAGGGGTCATGGAATGGTCCAGCATTACTGAGGGTCCAACGCGTCCAACTTGTGTCCTGATCCATCTGCAGCACTTTGTTTGTCAAAGGTCAGCCTGCCCTACTAGGTTCATTATTTATGGTTGTAGGGGATCCCAGTTCTAGCACCACAGTCCAACAGAACTGCCAGAAGATATCAGCCCTCAATCTATATTCGAAATGTGACACGACTCACAGTTCAGCATGTTTGATTAATACCGTATTTATACAGTGTTGTCAGTCCTATTGGATGCCAAAGTACCAAAATGGATTGATATCCATTTCAGGGTAGATTTTCATGAGAGTCAGGCGGATGGCACCGACTACTGTGGGTACTGATGCCTGGGGTGACGTCCAGTTGTGTATAGGTCGACGCCCATGTGGAGCCCTGGGCAAGCTTCACTAAAAGGTGAAATTGGCTCACTAAGTTAGCACCCCCTTAGAAGATGGCGCCATAGGTGGCACAAAAGCACCAGAGTGACCTGTCAAAACTGCACCTTCACCTTACACTGTCTTGAGTCTGACTTGGAATACATCATTATGTGTACTATCTTGCACCTTATCTTATGCACTGAATATATGTTTGTCTGTGCTCTACATGCTTATTGCTGCATGCACTGCAGTTTCCCTCTGGGATGAATAAAGTTAATTCTAATTTCAATTCTAATTCTCTTCAGATAGACTGCAGTATTGAAGCCTAATGACAGCTCAGTCCAGTGGCGACAGAAGGTGCCAGAACACAGAGAGCCTCACCGGCGTGTGCTCCCCGCGCTCCAGCTTGCGACGGTACTGCAGCATGGCATGGATGACGTTGCCCGCCCTGGCGGCCTGCCGGTGGGTAGGGGTGACGTACAGCAGGTCCTGTAGGAAAATCAGAACAGGAGTAGGATGGTCTCACACCTGTCCTCGAATACATATTTCCAATGTATAGCAGTCTCTGACCCATCATCAAAATTATCTGCCAGCATCAGTTCTGAAACTTGGGGGTACCCTCATTGACCCAAACTGTGATTCAAGTAGTTAATAAGTCTATTTTGTACATGTGCTGATTATACATGAAAATAAAGTTCAAGTTCAGCTACTAGTAGAAGACTAATTAAAATGAATGGTGTTCTGGACTACTAGTCTCATGACCTACCATGGTGTAGAAGTTACTGTTAACCATGATGGGACCTCTGCTTCTGAGATAAATGTACTCCTCCCACCAGTCGCTGACCTGGAAATTAATAAAATCCAAAGCATTAATGTGCAGAAGTTGAAAGGTTAGGACAGAGTGATCATGCTTTACTTTACGCTTACATAATTTGTGGACCACCAAGATTTAAGAATGAGGTATTTTTGTAGTTTAGGGGCCGGGTCCTTCTTGAATTCATTTGCGACAATCTCCATTTGCGTGTACTGGTCATCGTCCAGCAGAGGGCGCACTGACTCAAGATACTAAAACACATTTAAAAAGCACAAGGATATAAAGTAAAGCAAAACTGAAGTAAAATTACACTTATATTTGAGGATCTTTTCAGACAAAAACCTCAATTCATAGAGTATATAAATAAATGACGTTAAATATTCCCAATTTTGCATGAAGTGCATCATATAATACGGGTAAACTATAGGAACAGAGCAGTACTTGATGAAGTGTTTGGCAGGAGCTCATTCACCCTTCTTATGGTGTCATCCACACCGGGAACTGGTAACCTGGGAAGCGAGGCCTGGAAGCTGTAGAGTAGAGGCCTTCGCCCAGAAAATATCTTCACAAGACGCTGTTGAAGAGAAATCAGTTTTTTTAATCTGCTTGGAAGTTGAGTCCTGTCATCAAGCCAGCTTGGTACACGAGCGACTCACATACCAGCCACAACCGGGTGGAGAAACTCTTTTTGCCGTGAGACTCAAAGATCCAGCCGTGGTAGGAGAGAAGCGCTTTGAGTGTGTAGCGTAGCACCAGGATAATAGAGAACCACAATCCTGTAGCAAACAGTATGGCACTCACGATGGTCCGAGTCTGGACTGTCAAATAGTCACTGAAATTGCGACATTAAAAAGCAACAATGGAGGAAAAAAGATTCAAACCAAAACTGTCTGCTGATAGAATAGTAATTTTATTAGGTTCTTGCTTTGTTAGAAGGCCATTCACTGGAAACAAATCCTAGTTCCACTTATGCCTAGTCTACTCCTTGACAGCCATATTGGTGAGCTGGAACTATGGTTGTCAAAGAAGCTCTTGGGACCACTAACCTGACTGGCAAGGTTTTCTTGATGCTGTCAATCATGCCCATTGAGGGGTCAACTCTGGTGTACAAGGTACTCATGATGGCAATGACGACAATAAGCCAGCTGGAGGGGCTGGCTGGATACACCCCAGCCAAGATTCCGTTCTGCACAAGACAGAGGAAGTGGCTGGTTGCCAATCACGGGAGGCACAAATAAAGCCACTGCAAGAAACGTCATGAAAATAACTGAATGGCTTGGGCAGCCTACCTTGAACCTAATGACGCGCTTCCTCCATGACGTCACGCCTGACAAGTAGATATGTTTCAGCACCTCTCTGCTCAGGTGGAGGTCGATTCCCTCCGGGGTGACAGTGAACTGAAAGCCCACCGCCTGATGAGCTTCCGCCATCACTGGGGCTAATTAACCGGCTCTGCGGGTCAATCAGCAGTCAGATCTCGACAACTCAAAATACACTTAAAAAAAATAACCTGTCAAAAAGGCAACGGTTTATGATTATTATTTATTACTCTGCATGAACACGGCAAAATATGCATAATGCTATTTCTGAGCGTGCATATATATTAATAAAGTCTCAATAAAGAGGAAAGTCATATTTTTCCTAGTAAACAGACGTAGTTTAGCCTAGAACAATACGTTAATAACAGACGCATGAAGAGAATTACTGTTTAAATATTAATTTAATTATCAGAAAAACTCATTAAAGGTGAGAGACTGGCATGACGTTTCCTTTTTGAAGTTCAGACATATTTCCTTTGCCTGTGTGTGCGCACGATTGAATGATTTACTATGGGAAATAATATGCTGCCCCTCCGTTGCCGGGTCACACGCTTCTGATATGGCGTAGCCAGCGGGTAGGATTAAATGACATTTTCCATTGCATGTGACTGGCGACCTACCAAGTGGGACAAAGTTAAAGGGGCAGATTCAGCGGTGAGGGGGTGGGCAGGGGGTGTGCGTCTCTGACGGACTGACCATGTTATAAATACAAACAGCGCCTCTCGTAACAGCACGTGATCCACCTCATCCCCATCTTAATTGCATTTATGAAGGAATACTTTAAAGTTTAACCGAAGACGATGCGGAATTTGATAGGAATCCGCCAGGCATTTCTATTTAACACTTCTGCGGACGTTTTAATCATTTTCAGATACATTTCAGAATTTGGCGTGATGGGCTCGTATTTTCCACGTCGCGGTCCTGCGAATTATCGCCGCATTTCATGAAATGTAATCGGGCATAATTTAATATAAAAAGTATTCATGTTTTTGCCCGGTTTTTTCAGCGCTTCGAACAAGTCTAGTGTCTTTAAACCGTATCAGGATAAGATATTATATCTGTGTTGTATTTATGGAACCTGGAAACATTCCCAACATCACTTCATGACATTAACAATATTTTACCTTTCACAAATAACGATTCAGGGAAACCTAGAAATTTCCTACCCTATCAGCAAATCATGTAAAAATGTTTCCAAAATATAATAATAGTCACGTGAACACATCGAAAAGGACAGCGATAGGAAAAAAAACAGGTAAATTTACACAAATGTATGCTTCTATATAAATTTAAAAACAAAAATGCTCAAAAAAATCCCATATAATTTCTGAAGAGGCTGTACCTTATTTGATGAGCACAGAGATGACCAGTTGTGGAAGGGGTGCAGTTTGTGGGGTCTGTGGAGCTCTGTGACTACGATATCCTTCAAACGGCTTCCCTCAGGTACTGAAAGTGAATCAAACCCTGTGAACTCTTTTCCCTCTCCACTCCTTCCTCCTCTCAGTCAATCCCTCCCTCCCTGTGTAACATGACACTGTCCACAGCTGAACTGTACTTACCAGGAAGGCAGGCAGGCAATGCTTGCGGTGGCCTCACGATACACAGACCCGGCTAATAATAACACCACGACACCATTGTGTACTTTAGGGACAGCAAGTGCTGTGGCACAACACCTCCGTGTTCAACCTAAACCTGTGTGTCTGTAAAGCATCTCCTTTTATTGGCATGTCTGCTGTGTAATGTCACCACAGGCCTTTGCAACATTCTTTTTCATATTACAAAGCAAAACGAAAATGGCATTTGTTTAGCAGAAGTTAAAAATAAAAAATTCCAGAGGATTTTTCCAAGATATCTAGTATGAATAAATAGAGAATGAGTGAGAATGAGACTGCGAGATGTGTGTGAGGCTGGAATAGTCGCACTGCTATACAGTATGGTGCACAGTATGCACTAGGCAGTGTAGCACTACTGGGTGTATGTATCATTATGCACATTTACTTAATTAAAAAAAACTTTGCTTGTATACATGAGTTGTTGTAAGTCAGGGACAGTCTGTACTACACTACTGTGACTGACTGTGAAACCACAAAACATTTTGATATCAACTATTACTGAGTGAGTCACATCTTATGTAATATCATTCTCCCCCACCATGTCACTCGGTTCCTCAGGAAACCTCCTGCAGGGCTCTCCTCCTTGGGGGAAATGGAACCTTCTAGAAGTACAGGTGAAAGAGAGCCTCATAACTGGTGGAGAATGGAAGTGGGGGTAGGCTGTGCACCGAGAGCGAGTGAAGGTTCAGCCGCAGGATGGAGTCCCGCTCCACGGCCGCCACATACGCATCGCTGCCAAGGACCGAGCCCTGGCCCACCAGCGCCACCTTGTCGATGGGATGTATGCCGCCCCAGCGACGAGATTCCACACAGAAGGACATCACCACGTTCTCAGAGCTATTCCCTCCAATCATGTGCAGCCTGTCTGTGGTGCCCAAGAAGTACAGGCTGGGAATGTTGGCGTCAGCTCTGGTCAGTGTGGGAAGCAGCTCTGCCCAGGAGTCTGAAAAAGCAACACAGAGCCTTAAGAAACAGTGGCATAAGTGTTCTTCCTGAACCACACTTAACCCACACTGAACGGAGCTGGGAGACGGTCAACTTCTGCCCAGTTTGCAGATTAAAGAGCCAAGACCCATTCAATATCTCATTCACCTTTCTTCTGCTGTAACATTACACTGCTCACAGAACGCCATGGGACGCTTGCTTAATTCTGTAAAAATGCTGCTAATTTATTTGTTTCATAACCAAAAGTCCATTGACAAGCAATGTTTAATGTATCTGCACATATATGTTCCACACAGACATTTTATTTTTATTGAGAGTCAATTTTTTCTTTCACCTCACTCAGTTCTGGTCTTGCCATTTCGCTATTAATTGCGATTTTAGTCATCGGCTCCTCAAGAGATGCTTGACACAAATGTTTGGTGTTTTCTGTTATTGCAAAGGTGTTACTAATTAAAAAGCACCCAATGAGTCATTGAACTTCTAAACTCAGAATAGCTCTTTTAGCGCTGTAATTTGGGTTTCAGCTTGCTAGTACCTGAATGGAATGTTCTGCCTAAAACTACAACTATTAGTTGTTTCTAATGTGATATACAATTTTATTACATTTGTAAACAGATGAATAAAGTAATGATTTTGGTTACATAGCCAGAAAATTTGCAATATCTTTTCGGAATTAAGCAAGTGTCCCCAAGACTTTCTGTGAGCACTGCATCATGTGTGAGGATTAAACTAAGGTCAAACCAAAGCCGGGGGGTGATTCCATTTCCTTTAAGCTCTTCACCGTAGATTTTGAGTTTGCAATGTCTGTCTTGTCCTTGTTGTGAGAGTTTTTCTCTAGTCCAAAGGCTCGCTGTTCAGCCAGATTCAGTGTTACCATTAGTATCTACATTAGTGACCATCTGAGAGTCCTTCAGTGGGTTCATGCTGACCTCTGCCCTACTTTTTCTGGGACAAGAATCCAGATCACTGTGACCTTGACCAAATTAGTCAGTGAGGTCAGGTGAATGGGAATGGAATCTGGATACACCAAAACAAACATGGGGACTTACAGCAGAGGGACGCAGATGAACTTTATGAACTTTACCTTGTCTCGCGTCGTATTGCAGAACGAGCGTCTCCCCCGTCCTCTGGATGGTGCCCACCACATAGACGTGGTGGCCAAGGGCAGCAGCCAGGGGGACGTCATGGGACAGCGACATGGTGAAGCTGAAGTCATTGAGGGGTAGGGAGGCCACGAATGCCCAGGAGTCTGCCCAGGGGTCGTAGCGCTCCACTGCGGTGTAGAGGGACGTGCTGGAGTCGGGTGCCACCAGTGAGTCCAGGTACCATCCACCCACGGCGAAGATGCAGCCATCACACACAGCAGCGCTGAAGTGTCGTCTGTGCTGTGGACAGACACACCATGGGCTCGGACCTGGGTGTTCCCCGGGGGGGGCATCGAAACCAACTGTGGGAGGTCATCAGATGCCCTCTCCACCTTCAAGAAATTCCTCATCTAGAACACCTCTACGAGCCTCATACCTCTCTAAGTTCCTGGAAAGTTCTTAATGTTGCACTTTCTGCTGATTTGAGTAGTTGTTTCATTACGTTCTTGCTTAGTTTGGAAGATGTATAGCTCCTGCTCCAATACTGCTGACACGTGTACCTGGGCATTCATTGAAAGGTCAGTCTATGCACTTCTGCAGAGTCGACTCCTTGTTTATAATGTGCTATTTGTCTCACCTGTATGTCAGTTTGGGCAAAGGTGTCTGCTGAATAAGATTAATTTAATGTAATGTAATTCCTGATTTTTCCAAGACTCTGCCACAGGAGTAACCAATAGGAAGTAGTTAAACCTGGCAAGGGGCTGTCAGTCTACAGCAATTCCACACACCATAGGTTTTAACCCGAATTTCTCCTACAAAGACTTTAAATTCCAAATTTTTTATAGCATTTTACCTTAATAAGAGGAGCTGTAGGGACCCATGTGTGAGTGAACGGATTGTAGCGAAAGGAAACCATCTTAAACTGGTAACCCTTCTTTGCCCTGTGCCTGTAACCACCAATGAGGTAGAGGTAATTATACAAAACGGTGGCGGTGAAGCTCCATTTGTCGGCTGTGAAGGGGAGCTCTGTCACCTCTCGCCAATCCCCATCCTCGTCGGAGCCCACCAGACTGTACAGTCGGCGCAAAGCATCGTCCTCCAAACTTCCAGAGACCAGGTTTTCCTTCCTGAGGGCACAGAGCTGGCGAGAGCCTTGTGACCGCAGTCGGATGAGGTCGGCCTCCACCTTAGCACCCAGGCTCCTGGTCAAATGAGGCAGCTCCAGAAGTCTCCTGCTCAGGTACTGGTACACCGTGTCCTGCATCTCAGCACAGCAGATCTCCTGGGCAAGGTCCAGGTAGGACCGGCAATTCTCCGGGCTCAAGCAGCCAGCGAGAGCAGAAAGGCACCTTGAAATGAAAGGCCTGGCCTGAAGGTAAGAGCCAACCTGGATGTGTGCCCCCAGATCATCCTGTGCGACCTGGAAACGCTGCAGAAAGGTGAACTGCAGAAGGTTATGGAACACCACGGCGGGTACGTGGTCCAGGTGAACGAGCCGTTCCATGCTCTCCCTCATGTTTGACTGCGAGAGGGCTCGGAAATATTCACTGGAGTCCGACAGCTTCTCCAGGTCAACCTCATCACCACAAAGGGAAGGAGAACATTATCATAATTATAATTCACCCTCCAATTGTAATTATTTTTGCAAAGGTTATAAAATAAATAGTGGCCATGTTGTGGGGCATTCAGAAGCACGTAATGCATCGGGTTCTCCTTACATGGAAAGCGTGAGTGCTGGTGTACACCGTCACCATGGTGTCCCCGCAGCAGCTGTAGGTCCTTAGAGCAACATCAGCCTGCCACGATTCGTGTTCATTGCCCTCGGCGGTACCGAGCCCGGGAGCGTGGGGGAAACGGCCCCAAACCCCGACCACGGTGAAAGCCCAGCGCAGCCAGTCCAAACAGTACCGCAGCCAGGCGCCGAGGGGCGGCAGCCGCCGCAGCAATGGCTGCATCTTCGTACTTAATGACGTCCATCTGCAAGTTTTCATTTTATGATTATTATTGCTATTATTATCGTCGCACTACGATATAACTGTAGCCAACAACTGCCAATCCATCTGACAACCGTAAAAGGTGGATTAAATAAAGAATGGGGAAGATGACTATTTGCAGTGTTTGTGTTTTCAGCTAGAATCGCTTATTAACTAGGCTATTTCATAATGTTAACTTGCTCTTCATTCGTACTCGCGTAAAAATCCCGGTTTATATGCTCCGTTAGCTTCTGAAGAGTGACTCTTTGGCGACACCGAAGCCGTCTCCCGTCAATAGGCTGCCCGGTGCGGCGATCAATGCGCAAAGTTACCTGCATGCAGGACCGGCACGCAGACCTACTGTATCATACAGCACCGGAGCGGTTTCAGACCGCCGCCAGCCTGTTATTTAATAAAGAATCACCCTACCGCAGCTAGCTTCACATATAAATTACTCATAGATAAAACAGCGTTTTGCAGGAAACCCAGCACCAAAGAGGCGATCTTCTAAGCAGACATCCCTCAGCCCCCTGACCTGAAATGCGACACCCCGCGCGTGACGCACTTTCCCTACAAGATATATCTGGGCACGCAGTCTTATGTTATTTTTAGTTTATTTTCATCTAGGTTATTTTTATCAATGAACAGCAAGTTTTGAAGAGCCACGAAAGTTTCGTATCCCTGTTTGAATGTACGCTGCGTTACTTACGGCTTGGTACAGAGCGTTCCTGTTTCAGGGTCTTCATCTTGACCATCCTCATCTTCAGCGAACAACCACAGGTTCTGATTTTAAATAAAAAGCTACATACGGAGTTCGGTCTTTAAAATCACTCGATCCTTAGGCGTCACATGCAACGCGAAACCAGAAATTTAAAATGGTTCAATAGGCTACCTATGGTAAAAACCTCAACCCAATAACTAGGTACCGTTTGCTATCTATTCGTGTAGGTCTATTAGAAGTGAATAAAGATAATATTTTGTCCTTGGACAATAGATTCACACTCAGATTGGATCAATACATAATTTTATAGTAATAAATGACCACGCAGATCAGAGATTATAAAACGCGATTTATTGAAACTTACAAAAGCAAGGCAAACAAGTTCAGATGTCATTAAGATCAACACATGCGACGGGGCCGTTTTTGACGTTCTTGGGGCATGACTGACACAAACTCAGTTTAAAAGCGTGACTCCTCGGCACCGGAGACCTCTTCTGAGCGGCATATCAGCCTTGCGGACACAAAACGAATCTTTCCCACCCCAGAAAACCGAAACAGTCTCCATCAGGAATATCAGCAAACTCGACACGCAATTCAGCACAGTAATCACCCAGGATTTACACTTCACACGTACTCACTGGTTACATTTTCAGGAAAGCCCTTCCGAAATACAGTGCATCAAAAAGCTGACATCACGGCCACGGACACACTCCAAAGTTACCTTTGCATAGTGTAATAATGCGCGAGTTTCACGCAGCGCTGCTCCCTGCTGCTGACAGCCAACACCGTGCATCAGCCGCATATTGGACCCTTCACCTTTACTGAACGCAAGACATTGACGGATTCGTTTAGCCACGGCAGTGCAAGATTAAAGCAATTAGGAAACGCCTCACATTATTCCAGCCCTGTGCAGTAATCAGACAAATTTTGCGCTGAATAACTCGTCTGTTCATGTTGCATGTCCAGTGCTGGATTTATATCGAGTACATTAATATGGACAGACTAACCGTATAGGTGCTACATTTGCAATCTGTGCAGTTTGTTTGTTTCCCAAGAGAAACTCGACATGCAGGAAGGTCAACAGAGGGTTATCACACATCTTTCCTTGTATCCAACCTTTTTTTTTCTCTCTTTCACAGAACTGTTGTTTCAATAAAACTCATAGCAGCAAGATGCTTATCAACATAACCCAAATTCAAAGCCAATTCAGAAGATCAAGCGCTGTATTGTGGAGAAGCTGACCTTTCACACAGTTCCAAAGCAAAAGCCAGGTTTTAGTTTACATAATCCCCACATGTAGTCATTTAACAAGTATCCCAACTGGATACAAAAATCCATTGCCATAGAGTACTGGGCACACTCGCCAATAGCTAAACATCAGTGTAATCCCAAAAACTGGCTACATGATCATCAAATCAGCCTCTTTGTTGTAGAAGATCACACAGACTCATGTCACGCCATGCCAGCTTCCTGCTTCAGTGATTCAACTTCTGGAACCTCTGACCTACTGGCAAAACATGAAATAAATAAGAGAAGAAGCATAACAACCACGAGAGGAACGGCACCTAGTGTGGATGGATATCAAGTCACCCTGTGGAGATTTGGTCTACTTGCTTCAGGTCTGCCACCCGAGATCAGGGCTTACGGTTCAATTTTTACAGTACAGACACGGGGGTCACCCTTCAATGTCCATTCAAAGAGTAAAACATATGAAAAGGAAATGCCATTTACTCTTAAAATCAGTCTTTGGCTGAACATGCTTTGGACCATATTAGAGATTTTAAAGCAAATACAGGAATGAAAATAAAAATAAATACATAAATACGCCTCATACTACAGCTTGTGTCTAACCAAACGAGTCTTGTGCCCTCTGCAATCTCATATAGTCTTCATTTACAGAAAACCAGTGTAAACAGACAGCTATGAAGTCTGTAAACGTATAACAGGATGACAGAGTTGGTCGCCATGAAAGTGTTGATGTTACCAGGTACCACTCTGAACCGGCATAAGAGACATTCTCAGATATTTTTAACCTTTCTTGTGGACGGTGCGGGGGGGGGGGGGGGGATACTTTTGCTTTTATGCCACACTAAAGCACTTAAAGAATACATGTGTTAACCTAATAAGTAGAATCCAAACCTTTAAATACAGGCTATGGATACTTTTCCAGAATATGGATAATACACGACGCCTGTTCTATGCACTGTTGTTAGGGGTGGGAGGGAAGGTTAGCAGAAAAGCTTCTTCTGCTTGAAGTAGGCATCAAACCGGCTCTGTGCATAGTCCTGGAAGGCAGCAAGGAAAAGGAGGCGTTAGGCACTCACAACTGCATCACCAAGAGCCACCCAGGTCCTCTCTGAAGCAGGTCATGACACCCTGCCTAGCCTAAGGCCAGCTGCACATGGCCAAAGGCCATCAGAAGTCCCTGGTTGGATGCTTGGCAGTGGAGGTAGCAACTTACCTGCATGTTTTACTACTACCTGAGCCAATAACTATATTAATAGGAGCTCAACAAAAGCACACATGCAGTCGGTAAGCTGCCACCATCACTTACCATGTAGCCAAACTCAATGGTAGAGATTTTTGCTTGAATAATGGACCACAAACCCCACAGGAAGTGAGACGCCAAAGCATAACTAAGCAACAAAGGAAGGGGAAGAAGAGACAGTAAAGATGTAAATGCTGGACTCCCGTGTCAGAACAGGAAGGATTCTGATATACAGCAGTGTTTATGTAAATATTATAATATTATATACATTGATATACACAGTATATTATACATGGGAATTATGTATATTATATAAATACAAATTTCATTCCTACCGATTGGTTTCAAAAATCATGGCTTCCTCAACCCTCGCTTGGTCTTCTTGTGTGGAATTTAAGTACTCACTATTTTCAGACAAGTAACTTCTAAAAAAATGCAACTGCAAGCAGAGAAATATTGGCACACATTTCAGAAGATATTACATGGCAAATTTAAGTAACTATGTATAAACACCCCCTGTATCAAATGATGCATAAAATTATTTAGAAGGTTTGGTCGTCTCCACTAGATGGCAGCAGTTAGTAACAGCACGAGTCAGGGTTTACCAGTCCTGATCCTTGGGAGTTATTCCACGTTGGCATTTTGTTCCAGCCAGGCAGCAGGTATTTGCATAGAACTAGGGCTGACTAAACAGTGTAAAAACTAACTGTTTAGTATGCCAATTCATCTCTGAGGCACTTGTTTCAAAGTCAACAACCAATTCAGAAAATAAATTTGTGTTATTTGTGCCCCTTAATTACAACCCACATGCGTCATACAAATGCATATTGCATGCAATGCAGATTTCTGAACTTTCAATACTTTGTCGAATCAGAGAGAATCCAATAACCAGGCTCTGCAGACCTGGGGTGCGTTTTCCAGAAGCTTCTGTTAGCGACTTACATAGTTGGAACCGTTCAGTCGCATAGTTCCGACTATGCTTGAGAGTGCGATGACTCACCTGCTGCTGTCTGCTGGGGTAGTTCTCCAACTCGGCCTTGAAGAATGGCCACTGGTCATACGTGTAGTCGTACACCCACTCACAGAAATGGTTACCAAAGTCGAAGCCCCTGGAAGCAAGCACGTATGGCGAGAGGGTCCCGTTTACTGGTGTCGCTGAAGTTACTAGGGTCCACCCGAGGTGGCTGGCCCGCGGTGGTCACCATGGTAACCATCACAGTATAGATCACCCGAACCACGAGTTGAGGCGCCGTCTTACCTATAATTATAGCTGCTGTATTCAAAGTCAATAAGCATGAGTTTTTCCATGGATGAGGCATTGCTGTCATCCAACATGAGGATATTACCTTCGAAGAGGTGAAGGAGAGAGCGCAAGACTGACCTTAGGACACAAGATGAACTGGGGACACAGTCGTTCAAGTTCATTGTCATATACAGACAATAATGGAACACCATTACCTGTAATTAAATTTCTTGGCCTCAGAGCCCCTCAAAGTTTGCACAGTAAAACAACATAAAATTAAAATGATACTTAGGTTTTCACTTAAGTAGAGTAAAACAGTTAAAACAGTAAATAGTCAAATAAAATAGTAAAATAAGGTGAATTGCAAACAGTGTTTAGTATTTGCAAGTACTTATAAAAAAACTGTAGTAAACAGCAGACAATCAAACTGAGAAACTCCGAAAAAGGTTGTGCCAATTACAGACTTCAGTAACCCTCCTGTGGCAGCTTAACGTTACCTTCCTGAACGTCATTATGGCAGAACACCACCGGCGACGGAGTGTCCATGAGCATGGTTCTAATCAGGGACACACACACAGAATACCACTGTGACCTCAAAACTGGAACCGACAATCATCGTGCAACACTGTCCCCCCAAATGATGTGATATACAAAACTGTGGACATATGAAAGTGAAACTAGTGCAAAAAAAAATCACATATATCTAAATTATATACTGTGTGTATACTGAAGAATTCCTTATGGAGAGACTCAGTACACAAGCATAGGCGGAACAGTCTGAGAGGGGAGGGTAACTCTGGATGTAACATTGCTTCTGTGCAACTGACAGCAGCATATAATCTCTGTGATTGACTGAGCCGCCTGGAATCTCACGCAAGGGCCTTTTATGCACTTTAATCCTCCATTTCCTGAAACCTAATATGAGGAACCGGCATGGGATCTGCACAGTAGTAGTTTATATACAGTAATATCTATTTATGTTTTATCCGCTACATCTATCCCTGCAGACAAACGATGTGCGCAGAGCGGACCGAAGTGTCTCTCACCGCAGACTCTCCAGCTCCTTCTGCAGGTTGTACTTCATCAGCTTGCTGAACTTCTTTACGTGAGCCTCGCGGACAAAGTTCAGCTTCAGTATCTGAGCCATGTACCTGACAGGTGGCAAGGAGGGCAGGCGCGCTCAGCTGTGAGATCTACCAGGGCTCTGAAATCTGGACCTCCGCTGAGACCATTTTCACATGGAGTAAAACATTAAAAAAAAAAAAAACCCAGAATGATTAGCTCTGCTCTCTCTCTCTCTCCCAATGGAACGAAAGAAAGTTTTGAAATCTTCACCTTTACTCCCAATCCAGCAGAGAGCCAGACTCAATTTACTTTAATATTTATTTATCGGGTGCTTTTATCCAAAACAACATACAATTTTGAGAAAGCAGGGTGAGACAGTCCTGGGAACGGCTGGGGGTTAAGGATCTTGCTAAAGAGTCCAACAATGCAATCACTCTGCTGACCTTGGGATTTGAACCTACAACCTTCTGATCACAAAAACAGTCACATACTGCCTACAATTCAATTTACAAGCCTTCAGCATTCATACACTAGTGAAGGAAGAAATTGGAAAAACCAATGCAGAATGACCAGCCTCCCCACCACACCCCCCCCATTTTTACTACATACCTGTCTATGGTCCCAAACAGCCACTTGGGCTCTTTGTTGAAGGGCATAACCATTCTGTGGAAACGAGCCATCTTCACCGCTATCTCTGCAGAAAGTTCTGGAACTCGGAGCTGTTCAGTCCGCAGGCGCTTACTCTGGGTGGTATGCGCACGGGCGGGGGGCAACAGCAATTAAACCGCTGGTGTCAGACAACATCTGAAGTGAAGGGTGGTTCTGCTGTGCAAAACAGGAAACACAAAACCCAAGAACTTGTACCGACCGGGACGTACTGTTCCAGGCGGCCCTCTGGGAAGATGCCATACAGTCGGGGTCCCAGGGCCCTTTCTGCCAGGATGGCAAACATGACGCTCTCAAGCACAAGAGAGTCCACACCCTGGGAAATAAGCGTAGGTCACGTGACATGGCTCTGTCCATCAAATCTGAGCGACAGAAGAAACTGGAGGGCTTGTTATGCATTCTTGTTACAGTGATACTAAACTCAATTATCAAACCTGAATCCATGAAAATTTTGCACGATTTTACCAAAATGTCCCGTTTTTTCCTATTTTTAAATATGAAACTGGTTCAGACATTTTCATTAGGAGAAAACAGAACTTAAAACTTTGTGTAAACAGTTGGCACTTAGTGGTCCATTTATTTCTAATATCAGCTAATAATTTTTTTTTTATGTGCCAACCAAATAAAGCGCAGAGGCACCTGCAGGATGGCTCCGTACACCCGGAGCAGCACCTGCCGTGGCTCCCCGCTCGTGGTGGCCACGCCGTCCGGGAGACTGCACAGGTACAGCAGGTTACTGAGGCCACCGCTGGAAGTAAACACAGAGCGCATCGACCGCAGTCAGAATCTCCCCCTGGGATCGATAAAGTTAACCTTAATCTTAAAGTGAGCTCGAGGAAAAGCCGCCCCACAGCAGCATGTAGTATGCAGCACAGATTTCCACACTGAGCATTTTAATTGCACTAATAAACATTTTCAGGACGTTCAGCTATTCATTTGGACTGTGTTTATCTGGAGCTAGGTGACAAAGGGAGTCTATGACCTGTGTCTATGTTACATGTGCGTCAGCTAACAGGAGATGTAATCAAAACCTGAAATTCCACATCATCCAGATTACACACAGCAGGGACAAAGGTCAATAAAGTCTCTGCCATGTTTTTGCCACTTATTAGTAGACATTTAGCACGTTGCATTTTCACATTTCAAACAGTTTAAGGATGAGAGAGCCGTAATGATAGGCTTGGGGAACATGCTACACAATGTGAAAACCAGTAATGAACTATATGTATATAGACACACACACACGCACAAATAGAGAGATAATCTTAAATCTTAAATTTATCTTAATTTATCTTTAAATAAATCTTCAAATGATAGATTACATAGATTAGATATGGATACGGATATTACCTGACAATGCTAATCTGAAAATCCACCTCTGAAATGGACTTCCATGCTCCGGAGAGGAAGTCCCGGCACCAGGCGTACGCTCTGCTCTTTGTATCACGGTCCACCTCGTCGCATCGCCCGTCCCGGTAAGACTCGGCCTCAGAGTCGTCATCCCCGTTGCCTGCCCGGACACTCGGCGCCTTCAGGTGACCCTTCCCGGGTGCAGGCATGTCCCCGGCTTCAGTGGTCGCAGCGTCAGCCGTCTGCAGCGCAACGCCTCCGGGCCCGCTCTCCATAACACTCTGCCCTGATTGCATTTCCCCGAGCTCGATGCACGGCAATATAACTAAATGACACCCAAATTAACCTTTTATATGCGATCAGCAGTAAATCCGACGTGGACGTCCAGATTAACGACTGTATTAAAAATGCATCTCATACAGCACGGCGGGTCCTTGCATCAATATCCTAAACACGGATCTAGGATTTAATTAATACCCAGTAATTATATTATCAGATGTGGACACACATCTGGCAGCCACGTAGTCAGTCTATCTGCGGGAAAAGCCTACAGTATTATCTTATCAGCAAGAGAGATGTCCTTTCCCGTAAAACACGAGTTCAATCCCAGACAGCGCAGGCTGGGGACTGAGGGACACAGCTGTCATAACTGCCTAGATGCGAAAGCCGCTGACCGGTCACTCCCCGTGCGGGGTACACCTACAGCTCCCCAGGATAGGAAAACAAAACCGATTCCAAACAATACGCCACCTAGCTATTCAAATCCATGAAACTGCGCTCTATTCACTAGTTCCAGGAAACTGACCCCGTTTCATCTCAGTCTTAGATTACACTCCTAGACAATACCGGTAAAGAAGTGCGTGCCCATTTGGGTTTAACGTTGAAGGACGATAAATGACGGCATCACTCCGCGTCGCCTTTTACAACACCATGGGCCTTGTAGTTTTTTTAATTCGATTTCAACATATATCATCGAAGAATTACAGAAAAGGCTCCGTAAAGCATCAAAACGTACGCAATATACCAGATTCCATAAAATAAAATAAAATGAAAAAAAAACAAGAACTTTTTTTAATGGTTAATAGTCTTTGCAGACGTAGGCTATATTGCTTACGTTTGCTGTGACGACGCACACTTCTGTTTTTTGCGACGCGTATATTTTGCGTATAATTATGACAGCCAATTAACGGCGTGCATAATCCGGTCGTCGGGCAATCGCTTGAGCTAGTAGGGGAAGCGCGGGCAGTTCTGTGTGGCGTGTGCTTGTTGTCTTCGTATTAGACTTCAACGAGATATAGGTATTTCTGTTTAACACATTGCACATAAATTGCGGGAACTGGCTGCAGCATATAGCCACCTGTTTTATAGTTTAAGCAGTTCATTATAGCCATTGGCAGGGGAAGCTAGCTTGAGACCCTGTGAAGAAAAAATAAAGTTCAGTTTATTTGCAGTAATGAATCTGAAAGTTTTATCATCGTTTTAAAATCTGACTGATTTAAAGTTAATATTTATTTGTTATGAAAACTATTATTACAGTTGCATGCTCAAATTGATATCGATGCAAAATAAATGATTTTATATTAGTCGCTTTTAACTTACCGATTTGTTTAAATTATATTA
>JAAGVU020000001.1:6429745-6448542 GCA_011763525.2 Mormyrus iriodes
GGACAATTTGATATGCGCAGATATCATTGCTTTATGGGTGTCATGGATTTATTCATCCATCCATCCATCCATCCATCTACCATCTGATTATTTTGGACGTTGATTCAAGGGTCCTGGAGCCTAGCCCAAGCAGCACAGAACACAGGGTAAGGGTACATTCTGGACAGGTCACTGGCCCATCGTTGGGCACAGACAGGCATGCTGGAACACTACAGCCAACTTTTACAGTCAAACTGCTTGTCTTGGGAATGTGAGAGGTGACCCTTAAGGAGACGCTTAATGGGATTTTGGGATTCCTGTTACTGGCAAATGTAGCTAGAAAGGAGAAATTTGACAAATCAGCAAGGGGCAAAGATGGGGCACAGTGGTGCAGGAGAGAACCCGTGACATCATGGTTTGTGGGGCAGCCCTGAACTTTTCCTTCACAGGTGACTGGTGGCTGGTGGAGTTTTTTCAAAGGATATCATTCTCTAGAAGATGGAACTTTTTAAGTGCAATGATAGTTATGTAACTGCTCGAGCCCATTATCCAGTACATTGGAGCTGTAAGTCATGGTAAACATAAACACTATTATCCGTGTGAAATAGCAAAGGGTCAGTTTCACACAGTGCCAGTCCACCCTTCAGGTGACACAGGCAGCCAGCAAGGGCGCCATCTTCCAAGGGAGTGCCGACTTACCAAACCTCTGCAAGGAGCATTTAGATTAAAAATGGGAACTAAAGTTCACATGTTGTTATTATAGGTGTTGGTTCTGAGTTACTGAGACGAAACTGAGTTGAAACTGGGTAACTGAGTTATCTTTAGTGGGTCTGACCAGCTGATTCTCCATCCAGAGACAGACCACGGCCCCACTCCCACTCCACATACGCACCTGCTGATTGTGAAGCCCAAGGCCCACTTTGGTCCCTCAAGTCACACTTACTAGCTGAAAGGAGCAGGATGTCCTTTATTTAAATGTTCTTTTGCTCGCTAGTTTAATACTCTGTTGCACCCTGTTCACTCTAGTTTAAAGAACATCACTGAAATGCTCTGTGTTGGACTTAATGAGGCTCTGTCTTGCTGTAAATGCAGAAGCTTGCTTGATAAGGAGATAACATGTATATGGAGTATAAAGTTCCTTTCTACACATGCAACTATGCATGTGGCTCAGCTGGTTAGACTGTTGCTCCTGTGATTGAAAGGTCAGTGGTTCCCATCTCATGGTTGGCAGTGTGGTGTCGACGTTGGTTCCCTGAACAAGGCCCTTCACCCCCATTACTTCAGAAGCTGGCTGACCCTGTTTTCTCAAAGAACATGCATGTTGCTTTGGCTAAAAGCGTCTGAAGGATAAATAAAACGTGATATTTTGATAGATGATGTGTATCTTGAATATCTGCCGGTATTAACAAAATGCAAAGAGATGATGTGCCATTTGAAATCGTTTATTCCAACATTCATCATTTCCAGCTGTACTAAACAGTTCAACAGGATCCAAATTACCAAACAGTGATGTGGAGAGGGATGGTCTGAATAATGATTTGCTGCGAAACTTCCAGATATTTCAAAGCCATTCTGTTGGGCAGCATCAGTAAGGGTTCTGAAGGACCTGCTGATATTACCAGACCTTTTAACCCTGCCCACTGTGCTGCAGTTATGGGAGGAAAGGAAGGATGTTCACTGTGTGTTTACTGTCTTCACATGTTAGCATGTATATGAATGAAGGTTGACTGGATATTTTAGGCAGCTGCAGCAAATCCCATTTGGTTATTTGCACGGTCATAGACAGAATAATACTCCCTTAGGAAGACATCTCCCAGAATCCAAAGGGGCTGGCCGTTTTGAGAGGGTAAGTAGGTGGATGAAATGGCCACCATGCAATACTCATATCCATTCTGGTTTTCCTGGGAAGATTGAAGGGAAACAAAAAGTCATTTTCTTTCCACAAGTGAGGTTCCAACCTTACATTCATGTAGTCACAATTTCAGCCTATCTGGCTTCAGTTTTAGCGACCACTCAGCTTGCATTTCCTTCGAACCTTTGGCTAGGAACACATGGAGCTCATCTCAGGTTCTCGCATTTTTCTAAGCTGCACTGTTAAAGTCATCCAGGATGAAACTGTCCGTGAGAACCCACTGAGAGCGTACCTCAGAGATGTAGGCGGACGGTGGCAGAGGGAAGTCCACTCCGTTGATGTTGAAGGTGATGGTGGGAAGGTTGTTCACTTCGCTGCAGTCAACCATGTACTGGAACATTGATGAAATTAAAAGCGCGAGTGATTAGAAAAAGGGACGTGCCCTTTTTCAAAACAGACAATTGCGCAAAATCTGCAACAATGTACCGTAGGTCGACAAATTTTACTGAGGGGACCAACCCCCGTTGCCCTCCCCCCCTCGCCGTGATATCTCTCCTGTGCCCCTGGGTGTCTCTATTGTATTGTTATAATTCTTCATCCAATCGTTCCACGTCGTTGTCATAGTTATCTTCCCATATTCACTGGCTTGTGCACTTGTCGTTAAATCAACAGATGTAGCTAATAGCTACTGAGTTCTGATGTCTCTGTGTAATGTCTCTTGTACGTCAATTTTTGTTACTATTCCTTATCCCTGCGAGATCTGCCTTACCCCCCCATCCTGGTTGGCTTGGGCACCAATAGCCTGCATCAGGGAACCCAGGTACTGCTGGGGACAGGTGAGCTGGGAGGTACCGGTGTCTACGATGGCCTGGCAGCCCTCGCTGCACCAGCCAGTTGCCTGGTTGTTGATCAGGAACCTGGAGAGATCAGATTGCTGAGTCAGTAAACAGAAATGTCCTGACAGGTAGAACCGTAACATGGATCTATTAAAGGGTTAATGCATGTCAGGTGGTTCTTCGTGCATTTAAAAACATATAATGCACGGTTTAACCCACCTATACCACGCTTACTACACATTTCACTTGCATGCTTATACCTACAGATTTTATTGTCATGTTTACAAGCCCAACGAACTCTACTTTTTCCATTTACTGTTAATTTTCCTACTCTGACTCACTTGGCTGGCATTACATGTACAGTTACAGAAAATGACTGAACATCTTTCTGATCAATCAGATTCGATAATCCAACAGTGCCATGGTATAGTCAACATTAAAGTACAGTAAAACGTTTTATGCAAATGTTCAGCGGGGTGGAATAAGCACTAAATGGGTACAAACCCGTTGATGCCGATCTGCCAGTAGGTCTCTGCAGTGACGGGTGTCCAGTAGATCTGGCCCTGGTACTTGGAGTTGTCCACTCCGCCGAAAGCCACCTCACTGCCCTGCTCTTCATTTCTGCCCGGGGACATGAAGGCATTCAGCGACACTCATTCATAACCCTTCAGAGGGCTATCACTGCAGTCCTGTCAGTTTCAGTTTCAAATTTTTATTGTCTCGTGTTCTCAGGAACAGAGTGAACTTCTTATGGCACAGATGCAGGGTAGGGGACAGGTGCAGGGTGAACAATAGAACAAACAACAGAGCAACATTTAATACTAGAGCACAATTCTGAACACTAGACAGAGAACATGTTTACTGAGATTGAGTCAGCCGTACGCAGTTAAGTAAAAGGCAAAAATGTCAGCCTGGAGCAGGTTATCATTCATCATGTTGTCCATCACAGGAGTCTGTCCTCCGGCAGCGATGGATGGGTAAGACAGTCCCAGGATACCATCAAATGGAGCCACCACAAAGTTCTCCCCTGGTTCACTGGTGCTCAGGCCAACCTGCTGCTCATTGATGACAATCCCCCCGACCTGGAGACAAGAACATAACATTTTCCTGATGGTCAAAGTAGACAAATCTAGATAAAAAGGGCAAAGCTGGCAGTCTGGCCAAAATGAGCATTTTCAGAAACGTCTGTGTTTGACGACTCAGACTCACATTGACGGTGTCATAGCCAAAGACACCATTAAGGCTCCCAGCTCCGTATGGAAGGTAGAAGGTTTCACCATTGCTATAGTAGGTGCTGGACTTTTGGGGGTTAAACTGAGTGTGAGACACTGTAAAAACAACAAAAAATTTTTTTAGACATTTTTCATTTATGTAGTACAAAAATCTTTTTGATACTACGATTTAAAAATGACTTAAGAATAAAATTTGTATAAAAACAATCTGCCTCGTATGCTTTTTAAATAACCCATCAATGTTATATTCATAATTTATAGTTAATGTGATATTTTCAGCCATGAAATATCCCTTTTGGCAATATGCATTTTCTGAGAGTGCACGTTTGGCTGCGAGATTGTAGCGCTGAGCTTTGAAGGCACAGCCAAGGTAGAACAAGAATTTTCAGGTGAGATTCCAAAGGTGGCTGATGAGATATTCACGTGAGACTTACCACAAGCTTGAGTGTCGCAGTAAACTGAGTCTACCCATAGATTGGCTGAACCGGTATCGAACAGGACTTGGAAGGACTGTGGTGGTGTCCCAACAGTGATGGGTCCGTAATATGTCGTCTAGGAAGAACCCATATTGAATCTCATTATCCTTAACACCTCACCCTGTACTCTGACACTATTTATTCTGTGGTTGATCTCAACACCGAATCATCTCTGCTCTCCTTGATATGAAACAGAGGGATCACTTACATCAGCATAGTTGTTCAAGGGCTGAATGACGGATGAGGCCAGAGATCTGTAGGGTTCGTACTTGAGGGCTGGATCAGTGTAGGGCAGGTGTACCCCTTGCTCCCTCAGACGGGACCTGATAGACTTGGTCTTCTTCAGAGGGATTCTGGGAAAAAAAGACATAGACAGACCTACTTCACTGGCCTTAACACCATGTTATCATCCCTACTTATCTAGAACGCTATGACTGAAAGTGCTTTTAATAATATACTTAGTTCATGAATTGCAGTGGTCAGTAGACTAGAGGTAGAGGTAGAGCTGTGTTAGTTAGATGAAGAAACTCACTTGACGAGTCCCTCAGAAAGAGCCACACAAGCCAACACGACGAACAGCCACTTCATGGTCACTCTAACGGTGGATACATGATCATTAAGCGCGACATGTCCTTATATACTCACTGAAGGGTCCTTTTATCAGGTCAAACACAGCCCCTAATCTTCATTATTACCAGAACCTTCCATTACGATCCAAGGACTAAGTATGTCAGTCTGCAAATGGGGCCATGTGTACTCTTAAACAATTCTATCTGTATCCCTTTAAAAAAAAAAATCAGCTTCATAAAGGCGTATTATTTCAGTCAATACAATACTAAATGTGGTGTGTGTGGGGGGGGGGGAGTCAGTGTTTCTATATTTAATTCAAAATCAAAAGGTTCAAAGCATGAACCAGAAATGTCCTCAGAAGGTCAACATTTATTGTTTACATATTTGACTGCATTTCATTTCATCTGTTCTTTATTATTTATTATTATTACTCATGCTTTATTTTATCCTTATCCCAAAGCTGAAAAAAGCTGTGCTGGAGAGGAGAGTGAGGCTCAGGATAACATTCAATAAAATTTCTGGGATCAGATGAATAATGATATCGACCATGTGGATCTTGGTAGCAGCGAACTAGTGTAAAATTCTCATCATGCTCATTATTTTGGTGATTGGAGTTGATTAATTGAGCTCCATCAATGTGTCAGGTAGCTCTGTGTAGGGCTGAGCCGCCTCACAGCCCGTCGTTAGCTGTGAGGTGTATGATGGATGACCTATCATCGTAGGGCCATCACTCGCCATGTTTGAGGGCCAAGCAGACACTGCTGTGACCTTCTCCTCGGTGTAAATCCCACCCATACGCCGATCATCAGATTCACTCAAAGACGAGCCATGTAAGAATCGTGAAGGCAAAAAGCTGTTTTAAAGCTTTCCTCATTTGCCTGTGCAGATGGGTCCCTATCATCTTACTTCAGGCAGAACAAACTGGAGCCTCCCCAGGGAGGGGATCAGCTGGCTGCACAGAGTTTTTCTTTACTGGTCCCTCATACTAAACAAGGCAGGTTGGACCGCCCCAAAGCTGAACCAATATGCAAATAACCCATGTGTCCTGACCCGTGATTGGTTCGTGGGTGACGCAGGATGCAAGACTTTTGACCAATAGAGGCTTCTCCCGTGATAATGACTGTGATGACAATGTGCCTTTGATGTCTGGATGCTGTATCTACGACGGAGCTCTTTGTTATGGATTATCACGTTACACCCAGCCTCTGTTATTAATTCTGCTCCTTAGGATTTTATGCTGCATAGATGCTTAACCCCTGTTTAGCTCCCTGACAACACTGCAGTACTCCAATCGGCTTAGATGTGCAGTTATTGGCCAGGAAGATGAGTGGGAGTAGCATCTATCTTCTAGACTTAACCTCAGCTCATTAGCTGATGAGTTTCTTTTCTCCTGAATCATCTGAAACTGAAGCCTCAATAGATGGAGCATGATAGACAGGGCAGCGAAAGAGGAGCATTGCTTGTGAAGGCAGCTCTGCACAACGTATGTCTGTCTCAACACTAAAAAGCCAGTCTTCTCCCAGAAATATGATTTTCGTGGTTCGGGGGAGGGGTGTCATGTGTCCATGTTTGCAGCTGTCAAAGGGAGTACAGATGTGAGTGTCATCCTTCCACAAGCAGCCCTGAAGTAAATCTGATTTGTGAGTAGGTAGAAGGTAAGATCCAGGAAAATGTACCATGCAGAGCCCCACCCGGTCCCAAACTCAGTGATTAAGCACTCCATGGTCGACTACCCCCACCCCGGTGCCTGGCAGCTGGTTGTTAATCAGGAACCTGCACAGGTCATGTACTCAGAAAAAACTGCTGAGTCAAAAAGCAGAGATGACACGATGTACTAAAAACGCTGATCGATAACAAAAGACGCTACTGAGCACCAGTCAGAAACATAAATTACATTAATTTTTCATCCTGAGACCGACAGGGCCGATGATTCCAACGTTCAGCGGTATAAGCCCATCCATGCCAATCTGCCAGGAGGTCTCAGTAGTTGCAAAAGTATGCGAGATCTGAACATGGCTTTGGAGCCACCTCAGCACCCTGCTCCCCATCTCTAGCGAACAACATAAAGGCAGTCAGTTCCAGTTAGCCACAAAGATATTTTATTCGTTGATAAAGCAGAGATGTTAAGGTTTAGAAATTGAATAGATAATAGGAGATAATGCAGCTAATCTAGTACAGAAAAAGAGAGATTGGGCAGTGCTGCAGAAGGTGGAGGAACATGATGGATTTATTTTATCATAGTTCACAAAATAGAGAACACGTTTTTAATTTATACGGTAAAAAGGATTAACCTTAAAAAGTATCCCACTGTCCCAGTACACGGGCTGAAGGAGGTACAGCCTGGACGAGATGCCAGCCTGTCACAGGGCATTGACACACACATTTTGTGAGGTTTCGAGATGCACAGGCTACATGCACGCCGAGCGGAGGGTAGGGCTCACACCCCCAGGGAAGGCTCAGCATAAACTACATTTCAAGGTTAGTCATATATGTACTGCTAATTAAAGGGTAAAGGTGTTTCTAAATGGAAAGAAAAACAATTTATCTTATCAAAGTTTGATGTTAGGTTAGTTGCCTGGAAACCCTGAAAGGCATGTCAGACATATTCAAGTCATGGGCCACGTTAAACTGTAAAAAAAAGCAGCCCTCTGCCGTCTCTGTGTCTGAGTGTGCATTCCCACTGTGGATTTCTCCCCACAGTGCTAATAGTTTAGGTCGATTTTTGGTGTCTGTAAGTTGACTTCTGGTGTCGGCCCTTTTGTGTGTGCTGCTGTGTTATGCAACAGTGCCTCAGTTCACCTGCTTTTCGTTCCCAGTACTTTCTTGGTTTTTCTCTATTCCCAGTAAATACCCCAAATCCTGAGCCCCTACCAGCCCTCAACTGTAGCCCTGCTGATAGCAGAAACCTGCTGGGGTTTAGTCTATCTGTAATCCCCTGTACTCACACCAAAATGGCTGTTTCGGTTCCATTTCTCCACACTGGAGTTGCTATTGCCATTCCCATTCCCAAATCGGATCCCTAATCTTCCCTCCGAGTCCCGTGTCTCACAGCTCTGTTCTCCATCTCCCTATCTCCCACACAGACAAGCTCATGACATCAGTCTGGAAGAGTTTGACGATGAAGACTTGTCCGAGATCACGGATGACTGTGGAATTGGGCTGAACTACGACTCGGACCCGTATGACAAGGTGAGGGCAGTTTCCTTCATTCTCTCCAGCTCTGCTGTGCTGCTGTTTCTCTACGAAAGCCACGGAGATTATACTGCTATGCTTCCTTAATGAGAACAAATTATGGGCTTAAAAGGAACATTTATATTTGTTTAAACACACTTTGGTCTAAGGTACATTAACAAGGGCATTAAACAGACAAAGGTCTTGGTGCCATTGGAGGATTAGGGCTGTTAGGAATTAGGTAGATGCCATTGAAATGCAATCAGCCAAATTATGTTTTTGGTCACGTTTTATAATGAGTAATCCATACATATTCTAGATTTGTGGTGCCCCGGCGTCAACAACATCATTAATAGCTCTGGTTGTGTACTATGATTGTATTTGTTATTCAGTCCCGTTCTCTGATGTACAATGCTCTGTTTAGAAAACAATGTTTCCAGAGTTGGCTGATCAAAGACTAGCATATCACAGGCACAGTCTGGAGGGGCCGTGTCTGGTAACCGTGAATCATCCAATCGCAGGATTGTATGGACCTTGTTTTAATGTCAAGGTCACTCTGAATAAACAATCTGCCAAAAACAGAAGCACCACTCACTGGGTTATAAGAAAAAATGTATCCGCTGGTGTGATTTATCTCAGTTATTTATATTTAACTTTAAATCAAATTAGGTTTTATCTGCAGCTGCAAACTTTGGCTGATCCCGTCGAAAGGTGTTTGTGATTTGTCATTATCTACACCTCTCTGTTTTCCAGAAACAAGTGTGTGGAGATTATGGTGTTACAGAGAGACGCAGCCTGGTTCATTGCCCCTCTGATAATTTTCCCTATAATGCTGTGCTGGGGATTTCAGAGAAGCTCGGGTCGCCCTCATTAGGAAGGCTGACCTTGCCATGATGAGGGTGTGCACTTTGTGACTAAGTCCTTTTTCTACTAAAACACATTTATGTCCAAAGCATTTCACTGCAGAGGGTGCTGAGGGTTGTTGGCAAATCGCATAAGGAGGGATATGTGACACCTTTCAAGCTGCCTTACACTGTTATGCTGAGGCATATAAACTGAAAACAGTATATACATTTACACACACATTCCTGTGACTGCATGCAAAAGGAATGATTCCAAGATTTGTCAGCATAAATTCAAATGGATTAATTAAAAAGATCAACTACCAAGAATCCTAAATGATTGGGAATTATTTTTTGTAGAGCCCTTATTTTACAATGCTAAAAATAAAATTCTTTAGGCATGTTAATTAATCCAAATGAATACAGCAATGAACAAAACAAAATATGAGTTTGTGGTTGAAGTTACTTGCTATTCAAATGTAACACCAGCTGTTTGAAGTGACAGGGCTTAGTGTTCAAAGCTGCTTTCTCAGGAGAGCAGGGCAGAATGGAGGTTGTGTGCCTGTCAGCAGTGCTGGGGGGGAGGGGGTGTCAATCATCCCTCCAGGGGGCAGTACCTTTCCCGGGAGCAAGGCGGTCCTATTCCTGCAGGTGGTTGCGCTTGATGTTGGTGCTACTTGTTAGTCTACTTGTCCACTAGTTAGTCTATTCTGCAGTTGTCAGGGGTTGTCAGTTGACTTCAGGTGCAACTTGTGGTAGAGCCTAAGTCTCCTGGGAAGGTTCAATTTGAGAACCAGCATCCCCTGCTGGTGGAGAACGGAAGTGCTTTTAAACGCTTGCACTTTGTGCACCAAGGTCCCATATTTTCACTGTTTTTTTTAAATGTTTATTGATCATTGTTTATGTACAGATACTTGTGCATGTGTATGAAAAAGTACTCCAATCTTTTTTGGAGTAGAACCTCACTCAGGGCTATTCATTTTGGGTCATTCAGCCATTTTGTGGCTCAAGTTTAGATGTCCTGAGGGGACTGTCTGAGTATGAGGGCACTCTATGCTAGGGGCTAACTGACAGTGAGTCCAGCAGAGAGACGTCTCTGCCAGCCCCCACTAGATGCTTGGCACAGATCAGCACATGGTTGTAGAAAATTATTATTACAGAAAAACATGAAGCATGAAAAGCGAGGTGCCACAAGCAGGGGCTGATGTGGAAACACAATCAGTATCTAAAGGCATCCTGATTCGTATGCTAAGTTTTAGAATTATGTAAACGCACCAGCAGTAAACAAGACCGTGAAGCCTTTAGCAATTAAAAAGCCTGGATATATAGTGAGGACATGGACAGGCTGTAGTCAGTTAGAAGCAGAAAGAAAAAAGCTGCCCAGTGTACTTCCAGCACTGAATGTGTACTGGAAAACTGAAGCTGTTTTGCATAATCTGCATAATCTGCAAAGTCATGATGTGATTGGCTGGCTAGAGAGGGGTTGCTAAGCTACGGCCAGTGGGGTGCCAGGCTGTGGCTCTGGTGCCCGGCGGTATGTGCCGCCAAGTCGCATACTTACGGCTGATGGGGGGAGCTGGAAATTCACAAGCTGATGTATGACCAATTTATGAATCTTTGGTCACTCAAGACCGCTAAACGGCACCTGGACCCTTGAGCTGACAAGATGGTTCATCATTTACACAACCAGCCGCGTTAATTCCTGTTTGACAGCGGCTCTGTTACAATGGCTGAGCACTGATGTGAAGCACCTGTGGCGATGCTGTGTTAACAGGGGATTTCCTCAACTTGTGGACGTGCACTTGGCGAGCCTAGTGAAACATTACAGTAGCTACATACCTTCGGTCGGGGCCTGTCAGTTCATGGCATAAACCCTTAGCATTTCTGTTAGGCTCTGCCTTATTCACTGTAGTAGGACTCCGGCGTTCAGAGAACAGGCTGTCCTCTCTTTACAGTCACAGCATGGGGACCCTGCAGTCCCATGGGGCCGTGGAGCAAGAGCAGGACGAAGGTCCCAATCAGAAGGTTGACCTCCCATTAAGCGACATAGGCAGCCGCATGGGGCGTTATCTTCTGAAGAGGTGCTGACTTAGCAAGCCAATTTCACTTTGTCTTGGACAGCGGGCACCAGTGATGAAGCTTGTCTACTTTGTCTTCACGAGAGCTTTGACCAAAACTGGTCCCCATGGGCCATAACATACGTCACATTAGCTACTGTGGCATATTTGGTCGTGTCATGGACTGTAATAACAGGAGTATTTGGTAAGTCAGTAAATAAGAGTCTTTTTATGTAAAAGTAAGACATTCACCATTACTTAGGCCTTCCTGTCCGAGAATAACAGCTGAACAATCCTGCCAACGCAGAACTGAGCCATATGAATCATCTTGTCATTCACTCCCTGTAACCCTAACCCTCTCCCTCCTCTGTTTGACCATGATAGTGTGATCAGGCATGGCCTTATCCCATCAGGCCACTGCACAAGCCGGGAACAAATTCGCCGTTTCTCCGGCATGCTGTGGAAAATGCAGACAGCACGTCTATGAGTGTTCACTTCCTGGCACCATAACCTTCGTTCTGGAGGCCCTTTGTGTGTGATGGCTTTTATTTTAATTAAGCTCCTAATTAGCCTTTAACTAAGCTGCTGATTAACTGAGTCCCATAAATCATGTCATGACAAACAAAATGTTTCTATAATAAACGTGAAAGGCTCCTTTAAATGTCTGACCATCAGTTTTAAATTAATGAATAAATTTTTGTACAGAAAATGGTGCATTTGTGGGAGAGAATAGGTATGTTTCCTTTAGTCAGAAATGTATTAAATAAAATAAATTAATACTGACCTTAATTTGGGTTTATACAGTGTTTATGTATTTAACAGTATAAGAAAAATGGCACATTTTTTAAATCAATTGCTGCCCTTATCCATTGTGTTCATTTTAATGTGATTCCAGGTCCTCTGATTAATTTGTGTAATGGCGTTTGCAAGGTTTATTAATTTAAAAGCCATTGTTAAGAACAGGCTGTCATGGTGATAATTGGGCGGCACTTTTGTTAGCCTTGTTGCGTTCAGGCGTAGCTGAATAATGAAGTGGGTTGCCCTGTGACCCTCTTACATTGCATGAACTGAGTGTTTGTTTTTTGTATTAAATTGAAAAAGTAAATATTTTATCCATAGGACCTGGACTCTTCTGCTTGAATGCCTCACTACAAGCTGATATAATGCTTATTTCCACAGAATCTCTGGCATTAGTGGTAAATCCAGTGATGCATATTTACTAGACATGGCAGGCAAGTCTGCAGCTATCAGCCAATGGGTGTAGAGCATAACACCGTCTTGAAGAAGTCGCTCCATTCGTTGTTTTAACGCAAACCATATAAGTGATGCACAGTTTTCTTGCAGATATCAAACAAATCAAAGTGCCTATGATACCAAGTCTGGTTAAATATACGTCTTTCGACAAATCCGTCACAGATGCTACTGGACCTCTGAATTGAGAGGCTGGGGAAACCTTTTTCTCATATGCAGAGATGTGGACCAGAACATGCTGTTAATTCTGAGCAGCATCTGTCTTCCAGAACCACGCCAGGTGAAACCTGTGAAACTGCATCTACACATCTAATTTGGTTCTTCAGAGAAGCAACTAATTCTTGTGGTGGGATAAAGACCATTGATCCCAGTACCGCAAACACTAGGAAGCATAGGTCCTGGGATGTTGGTTCCACGTAAAACACAGCAAATACACCTTTTAGTGGGAAGGGGGCCAGGTGGGATTTGAGACATGTTCTGAAGCCTGTCCGTGTGAGTTAGGGAGGGGTGCAGATGAAGATGACTAGGGGGACAACTCAGGGAGGTTACAACATTTTTCGTCAAATAGACTGCGGGTGTGTGTCCCAAAAGTATAGTTTCTAACTACGTTAGCAACTTACATAGTGTGAATCATGCAACTGAATGGGTCCTAAAGTGTAAGTTGTTAAAGAGAGCTTTTGGGAAATGCACTCTGCCTGGAGGGGCGGGGAGACAGAAATGAACATGTTTGGCGTAATAGTTCCGGATTCACAATGATGGCCAGGAGCAGGTTTGTGTCTGAGTGGTTCCGAGAAACTGGATCCTTGGTTGGATTCGGCTAAATGTAGCTCTGCCTTGATGCTTATTTCATGTAAACATGAGCTGAAGTTTCCTGTGCAACATTTTATCTGAGCCACAGTGACCTACACACATCCATCATTCCCGTAACGAAGGATAACACTGATAATAAGGATGTGGCAGTTATGTTGTTGTGTTAACATGTCATTCCTGTGCTTTTCATAGGTGAGTGGCAGTTGTGACGGAGGGCAGGAGGTCGCCTCGGGGGGTCTTAGGGTGTTAGAGATGGTCTTTGAGCGGAATGTTTAGGAGCTTGTGGTCAAAGTGCCTGCAGAAGAGAAACATTTGGGTCCCTCTGCCACCGATCCTGCTTTGTTTAGCAGGATGGAACCCTTAACACTGTCAGATATATAATCTGTTAGTGTGTATAGCATCAGCTGTTGTGGTTTTCTACTCAACCTAGGAACCTGCCTAATGTGTTGCCACAGTGTAATAAAAAATATATATAATATGGGGTGAGAAGCTTAATCTTTCTCCCTAATTCTGTCACCTTCTTACCTTGTCTTTCAGTTGTGGTCCCTCTGTCTTTCACTGTCTCACTGACTCTGTCCATGTGTCTGTCTGTCCACCTATTCAGATGATGAAAGCTCGCCAGGGTTCTTCATTTAGCTGTGCCCTTACTTTAGCTCACCACCCAACTCTCCCTGTCAGGGCCTAAAATCAAACCCTGAGAATTTATTTCCCTGAATTATTCATTAACATGCCAAGAAATTCAGATGAGGATTCTGTGCCCATGAATTTCACTGGGAGCCTGGGTCCATGGTTTTATGTTCCTGGGGAAACCAGGAATGGAAGCACTGCAGAATTGGGGAGAGTGGTATTTCCTGTAGCTAAAACTCATCTTATTCTCAAGATTATCAACCTTCCCACGCAGATTATTTTCATGTTCTCCAGCTTGGTTCTAAAGGCTCCTTTTCTCATTGCTCAACCCTCTGTTTCATCTACCTCGTCTTCAGCCATGGAAGTGGAAAGCCCTTGGGCTCTAGTGTCCTGGTGACATGCTTTACACTCCAGATCACTTTGTGACACAACCTCCGTCTGCTTCCAAAAGACTTCCAGCAGCATTTAAACCATACCTCCTCAGTCCTTGACCTTTATATTCTTTCTGTGATGGAGAACAGAAGGAGAACTGAGGTCTGATGCTGTAAGCAAACACAGATGATGCCATTCTGGGCAAATGCTGCTAAAAACAGATGCCACACGTCAGCTGTATCCCATGGGGCAGTTTTTTGTGTTTTGCTTGTGCTGAATCCAGCTAAAAACATGCCCTTTGTGATAAAACAACTGAAATGTGTTTGTTTTATGGTAACTCGCTCTAATCTAAAGTTCATGTACAGATCGTGACATTTGTAGCATTAGGTTGCCTGTCTAAACTGAAGCTGGAGTGATGGGACCAGACTTGTATCAAGGGACAGAATAATGACTTTTATCCCAGGTAACTTCTATGAAATTTCTTCAGCTTTCATGTCTTTTCAATACAATGATTTGCTGCGATTCACACTGACCATTTTTCCTAGTGCAGTGACTTTGTGCATCGATCGGACAGAAGTGTGTTTCGTTTTTATTTGGCACATGCATAAATAATTCACCCGTGAATCTGCTTATTCTTTAGTGGACGCCCGATACAGAGGAGCCCACCTCAACATCATAGGGTTTCAAAATTGCATCCCAGGTCATGGTTTGTGAGGACCGCATGGAGGTACCAGTCTCATTTTGAAGGTGAAGCCAAATGTACAAAACACTCATGTTGTAGCCTAATGAAACATCAAGTGAAAGGAAATGTACAGTCAAATAAATGTCATTTCAATCATCCATCAAAAACTTCAAGGACAGGAGGTTGGGAAGCAGGGTTGACATCGCCTGGGTCGTGGCTTTGAATCCTGCCTGGAATGGTGCGCATTACTTGTACAGAGGAGTAGGATACATGGGATAAAGAATAACAGCTCTTTCTTTCTTTCTTCTTGATGTGTGAATGCCAGATATTTTTTTTTACTGCTCACCAGATGCTCTAACAATTCGCAGGCTGTGGCCCTGCCTCCCAAGGCCAGCTGATGGTACCGGATCTAGGGCCCGGTCTTCACAGCAGCCCCGGTTCCATAAGTGATGCCCCTTAACCCCGTTACAGGAGCTCTTCGCCACTTCGGGTGGGAAATTAAGCTTCTTTTCACGGGCAGCTTGTCGCTGACGAAGCCACTAATAAAGTGGCGGCAGCCGGGAGTTATGGTGCCCCCTAGGGGTTGCAGGTGGTGGATGCGGAAGCCCCACTTTGACGACGTGTTCAAATGCCCATTTGGCAGCAACGGAGCAGCGTATTAACTGATTAAAAGTGCTTTGTGCTTGACTGCGGCATAGATTTATACCCAGATGTACGTGTTTTAAATCATTGATACTCTTTGTGCCCCCGCGACCCTGCTCCGGATAAGCAATTGAAAATGAATGAATGATCCTATGATCAATGAACGGTTTTCCATAAAGAGCAGACAACCTGTGAATGACTCTGGCTGCTGTGTCGGCCTGTGCAAACGAAGCACAATTCGCTGTGTATCTCAGCCTGAGGTCATGGTCCCCCCCGTGTCCCCCGGGGACCCCTGGGAACAAAATGACTGACAGCTGGGGTTGGGCCGAGCAGCAGAACTCTGCTTTCCCCCAATATCCGACAGACGTGCCTCCTGGCCCAAGCCTGCCCCTGGCTTGCAATCCTGGAAACGCAGCATGAAGCGAAATGGCCAAATCGATACCAGCCCCCCCCCCCCATCACCCTCGCACTCCTGCGCTTTTGGGAGTGGTTACGATAAAATATTTATGCATTTGGGAGTTGGCCTGGGAAATCACTTTAATTAAAAAAATGCAGTCAGGTCCCTCAGTAAATCGTTCTAATCTTTCTCATGGCCTCTCAGACTAATACCGGCAGCTCTTAGCTTACATAAAACTGACTTAAGAAAATGTGGACTTACGCAAAAAATATCCGAGATGCACAGGGCTTACGGAAGCGCTAATGCCTGAAGCGCTAACAAAAAGGATACATTGAAAATGTATTTAAACGTTAATATTTCATTTATTTCCTTACTGTGTATTACTAGTATATTTTTGACTTGTGTGTTTTTTGCTATAAGGTGTCTTGAATGGTATTTGAAAGTAAATCTGATTGACATAAAATTTGACTCATGTAAGGATTTGTGGAACTGAATACTTACGTCAGCCGAGAACCGCCTGTATTAGCAGAAGAGCGAGGATTCATACACTTCGTGCTTAAACCAGCAGCACTCGCACAGACAATGTCAGTGCTATACCTCACACAGCGTGACACCATCGAGTTGAAGTGCAACCCGGAACAGTCCTCTGCTTTCACACCCCTGTTTTGCATTTATCTGCCATTTACTCAATGCAACTTCGTGACTATATAAATTACCCAAAGGCAGGCCTCGTGTGCATAATCCCCAGGCCTGGGACAAAATTATTTCACCTGGGCCTCCATTACTGGGCCTACCCACCACCCTCCCAGCTGCCCCCCTGAGAAGGTGTGCCTGCCTAAAAGACCCCAGAGGAAGGCATCAACACAGAAACGTTCTCCTCTACTGTATTCCCCAGGCTTCCTATAAGGCCTACTGAAGTATTACTTTATGAATCATTATTGCAAATGTATAAAAGACACAGCGTGCCTATTTAATAATAAATTCATAATATATGCAGTAGGGGCAGAGAAGGAGATAGATTCCGGTTGAACCTCGAACCAGGGCGGCTATGGAAATGAGTCGATTTAAATGCATGAGCTGAAAAAGGCACACACAGCAGCTGGGAATAATGCCCAAAAGATGGAGTGTGAGAGTGGGCCCGCTTCTGCCCGGGGGGGTCTCCCAGAGGGAATGACGTTAGCAGTCAGCTCTCTGCCTATGAAATCATGTCGGGGGGGGGGGGGGGGTCACGCCAGGGGGTCTTTGAGGAGCCCCATTGCCCCCATATACCAACTTCAAACCTAATTGAAAGAGAGAGATAATGAGAGGATGGTGGCTTAACTTTTGCAGAGTGGAATCATATGATAGATTTAAAGGTTCTTCTTATGAATGAATGAATGAATGTTTTCCTTACAACTTATAGACTGTTAAAGACCACTGGTAAAGCATGCATAGTCTTTGCTTTGCCGCTCGTCAATACCGGACGGAATCTTTCCAAAAATCAGGCTGATACTCAGGTAGGAGTGCTGTCCTCTTCCATCAGCTGTCAGGAATTCTCAGTGGCAGATGAAGATGAAGATTCCCATTAAGATTGGTCCTCTTGATTAGCACTGGTCCAGCTGCCCTGTCCAGGATGGATGGATGGATCACAGATTTGGATATGTGTCATT
This sequence comes from Mormyrus iriodes, assembly GCA_011763525.2. Lineage (NCBI taxonomy): Eukaryota > Metazoa > Chordata > Actinopteri > Osteoglossiformes > Mormyridae > Mormyrus > Mormyrus iriodes. The sequence continues at coordinate 6,447,191 of JAAGVU020000001.1, forward strand.
AGTGACGGATGAGAGGAGTGGGATATGTCACTCTATCTCTCTCTCTCTGTTTCTCTCTCTCCTGAAGGACTGTCTCATCCTGGAGAAGAATGAACACCATCCAGTCTGCTCCTTTCAGGACGACTTCCAGGAATTTGAGATGATTGATGACGAGGATGAGGACGAGGATGAGGATGAGGAAGATGAGGCAGACCGTGAGAGATCTCCCCCATCCCCCACTTTGGGATTGCTGCAGAAGAGCCGGCCCACCACACTGAACCTCACCTCAGCTGTGTCCCAGGTGGGCGTATACAGGGGCGGGGACACAAGGGCACTAGCCCCAGCTGAACACTGATTGGCCCAGAGTGACCCCTCCCCTCTCGCTCACTTATTCAAAACATTCAGTCCCTCAGCAATTAAAAACATTGGTTGGTCCTTCTGTATGCATTATGGCCCCTCTTATGCCTGGCCCGTGCTGACAACACCTATGTGATTGACACTCCCCACCCATTACACTTCCTTGCTGCGTACAGCCCCAGCATTAACGTCTTTCCCAATGAATCATTACATTCATCCATACTATTAAACCGGCTATAGTTCATGAGCAGGCAGGAAGTCCCGGCATGGTGACTCATGTATGTGCCTGACTCCTTGCAGGATTCACTGAACAACAACAACAGTTTCTCCCCCCGAAAAGGAAGCTGGCAGGAATCGCTCCGTTACCCCGCCCCACATGGTGAATATATCCAGTTACCGAACTCAGTTACTGCTTCTGGCATGTGGATTTCCAAGAGGCTCCTGATATGAGCCTTCAAAATGTCTCCCACCAGAAGAGCTTAGTACATTATCTTCTGCACTCATCTTTCTTAATACTTCTTGCATTAATATTAATTAATATTAACATATAATCCCACTAGTGATTTCCATTAGGAATTTAAATGAGTTTAACCTATTATAATATGGTCAGTTTACCTAGTCCTCTCAGCATAGGAACCTCCTTTATGAAATACTGTATTTATTAGTGACTCCCTGAAATTGAAACTTCACTTGATGTCGACATTAATGAGTTTTGGCATAGCCTTGCTTTTTGTCCTGATATGTGCCTTTTTTGTACTTCAGGAAGGTTATCTCTAGACCATTCCGGCCTTGAAGAAGGTGAACATGTGAAAGGTCAAACTGCAGCGGTCAAAGGTAGACTCTCAGAAAAGTCGAGGGACACTGGGCACCTGCCCTGGGTCCCTCCTGTACAGAGGGAAGAGATACAGTAAAACAACATCTGATCCACTCATAGTAGACAACTACACTCACCTAAAGGATTATTAGGAACACCTGTTCAATTTCTCATTAATGCAATTATCTAATCAACCAATCAC
>JAAGVU020000001.1:6448642-6471128 GCA_011763525.2 Mormyrus iriodes
CAGTTCTGAAGGCGAAAGGGGGTCAAACACCGTATTAGTATGGTGTTCCTAATAATCCTTTAGGTGAGTGTATAACATGGATGTAGTCTTGCTGCCAGGATCTCTATTGATTCCCTTGTTCCCTGATAGCTGGATGCCACCTCAGCATCGGGGCCAGATTTTTGTTGCTGGGGCCTCGCGTAAAAAGTCACTTCAGCTCCCGCCACCTAAATATTTCAAAAACCAGATACATAGCTAGTGAGTCAATTCAAAAGACCGTAGCTAGCTAGCTGGTTGTTAGCAGAACAAACTTCTTCAGCATCTCGTAAATGATGAACATGTTTATTAAATATTCATTGTAGTGACTGGTTGTGGCCAACGGGGGTCAAACCTCAGACATTCCCCACAAATGCATAGTTTGACTTGTGGTAAATACTACCATTGCCTAAGCAGTGTCTCTTTCCTACAGAGTCTTTCGATCAACACAAAATGTCCAGCAGCTCCGACACCGAGGGTGAGCCTAGCGTTGAGGCCCCAGCCCAGGTTGATAGCATGCCGGTCATGGGTGAGAGTTCCCAGTGCTCCGACACAGAAGTTGACCAAGACCTCAACAGCACCTGTGCTAGAAGGCGCCGGTCCCAATCCAGACAAGCCAATGAAACGTATACCATCACCACTGAGTCGGCTGTTGACCCTGAGCTGGAAAACGACATGACTTCAGGCACCAGCAAATGCCATTCCCCCACCGTACCAGCCAGCAATGATTCCGGAACCCCCTTGACGGATGATGAACTGGAGCCGGATTTTGACGTTGACTTTTTGTCCAAGAATACGAATGACTTAGTCTGCAAAGAAGCAGAGGGTTCATTCTATGTAGAGTTCCCTCCAATTGAACCATGCGAAACAGCCTTCATGCCTGGTCTGCCTAATGTTGAACTAGAGGAGGTTTTCTCTGACCATCAAGCACACAGTCAAGATCGTGCATCAGGAGCCTCCAATGACACAAACTCCCCATCATCTGACCCGGGCATCGCAGACATGAAGGGATGCAACATGTATACAACTTCAGACCAGCAGAGCGATGATCTTAGCACTCCTGGCTACGATTCGGACGTAGAGGGTGAGCTAGAGGCAGCCTTTGCCTGCGGGGGACCCTTAGTCAGTCACATGATTTCATCCATCTCTGAGACTGAGCTGGACCTGACAAGTGACAGCAGTAGTGGCCGCTCGTCCCATCTCACCAACTCCATCGAGGAGGCCAGCTCACCTACCTCTGACCAGGAGTTAGAGACTGAGCTAGAGCAAGACAGCGGGATTGTGGGTATCAAGGCTTCTCTGCTCCTCGGGCAGCCCAAGCCCATCAAAGAGGCTTCGCCCACTGATGAGCCAGAGATGCAGGAGCAGCTGGATGACAGTCAGGCGTTGATGGGAATGCAGAGTGTTGATGATGCCATCTATGACCACACGGCTGACCCCGATGAGACCCTGCCACCCACAGACTGCAGTGATGACAGGCTTTCCCCACAGCTGGTGCTGAAGATTGAACCAGACCATAGCCTCGAGAGCTTTAAAAGGTCCTTCTACTTGCCCATAGGGCCAAAACTCATGCCCGCTGCGAATGACAGTGACTGTGATTCCGAGTCAGAATCAGAGGATGAACTAAGTGAGAATTCGGATTCCCCCTGGCTCCTCAGCAATCTCGTCAACAAAATGATCTCCGAGGGCTCCTACCCCATTAGCTGTCCAGAGGAATGCTTCAAAAGGTCTGCCTCCATCTCTGACACCATTTCCCCCTCATCAGACATGGAAGCAGAAGCTTTTAATGATCATTTCGAAACCCAGCAGCAGAGACTGAAGTCAAACGGTGATGTGCAGGAGGAGAGTTCTGATGAAAACGACAAACACTTAGGCCCAATTGCGGCAGCTGATTCCAAGGAGGAACTCAAAGGTGATGAGATGGTTCGGCCAGAAAGCAGAGTGGGCTTAGCAAACAGCGACATATCAGGCACATGTGTATATGCAAAGGACAGCAACAGCCCAGTCCTGAAGGAGGCACACAGCAGCAGAATGATGAACCCAGAAGGCCACGGTGTGGAAGGTATGGCTTGTCCCAAAGGCCTTGGCAGCTCTCCCGCTCCCAGGACAGATAAAAACATTATACAAGAGGAGCAGGAGCCTGACAATGACCTGTCAATGAAAATGACAGCACATCAACCCCATGATCTCACTGAGGATGTGGTGAACGATGACGAAAGGGAGAATATGAGGTTACTGGACCGGATGACTGAGGTAAAGAACAGCCTCACTCTGGACATTCCCAGCACCCAGACTAACCACTGCTTCAGCCTGACCTTTTCCACTGACAACGACGAGGGCTCCTTCCCAGTGTCCCTTCACGGTTCCCCCTATGGCGATGTCTACCTGGACAGCTCTCCACCTGTCGACGAGAGCGTCCAGGCCCACAGGCCCACCGAGACTCTGATGGGCAGGCACATGGATGAATCGCTAGCTTATGACTCAGTCAAGTACACCTTGGTAGTGGACGAGAATGCCACCCTGGAGTTGGTCAGCCTGAGGAGGTGCACGTCCGTCCTTAGTGATGACAGCGACCTATCCACACTGTGTGACGACTGCCCCCTGGAAGTGGGGGGCGAGTTTGGCCAGGGTGGTGAGAACCTGGATGCCGTCAGTTCTTCTGAGGACTCCTCCCCTGAGGCTGAAATTCCATTCTCCAAGAAATTCCTCAATGTCTTCGTCAACAGCACCACACGCTCATCAAGTGAGTACAACCCCAAATGAAATTAACTGTGAAAGTCATTATTGCAAAAAATTAGCAGTTACTACAACTACTAGTTCTGAACAACAAGAGCCAGGTGGAGTGCCTGTCTTCAAATAGAAATGTCACTTCTTTCTTTAATGAGTTGTATGTCATAGGTTTCCCATACTTAATGGTATATGATTAATCTTTTTTACATTCATTCACATTAAATTACTTGAGCCTCTATCTAGTATATTTAAAATGTGCTTTTTATGAGTAAAAAGTCAATTTGAAGTCATCAGATTTTCCTCTTCTGAGGAGCTTTGCAATTTTCTGTGCAACCAAAACATTTTTTTGTGTGTTTTTTGGTTTATTATTTTTCATTGCTAATATGTCATGAACATATATAAAACTACACAAAAATAACAGCCATTGTTATTGTTATTTCAATGCGACTTTTTACTGCTGTGTATTTTTGGTTCCTGTTCGAGTGTGATTTGGTATTATTGATCTCTCTTACCTACGCCTAACAATAGCTTCGTCTTTTTTCATCCAGGTACAGAGTCATTTGGGCTTTTTGCTTGCACCATTAATGGAGAGGAGAGAGAACAGACACACAGAGCTGTATTCAGGTAAATCTTTTATGGGGGGGGGGCTTTTAATGATGTTTTTAATCCCAGGGAAAGATTTTTGTTGGCCAAAAGCAAGTATGGTAGCCTTCATATTGTCTTAAAGGACACATGATTTTCTTGGGTTGAGGCTGGTCGTTTTAATCTCTAGAGGTGTTCCACTAGTAATGTGAAGTGGATTCAGGCCAGTGAGAGGCTTAAGTTGCATTGTAGTATTTGTAAAACATGCATTTTATATTTTTAGAAGCTATTTTATACTTTAAAGCTACAAAAAAGTAGTTGGGATTAACGCCTGATGTCATGCACGCTAACCCTGGATATCCTAGTTCAGGTCCGGAGACTAAAAGTCCAGACCAAGATTTTGTTTCAACCAACCAGTTGAGTACCCTGTGATTGCGACTCTTTATACACAACTGGTTGGTAACCCTCAGCCTGAGGCTCAGGACAGAGAGCAGTTCGTTAGTTAAGAGACACAGATTACGTGCCGGGAGACTGTGGTCACCGTGATGTGGTTAAGGGTATGGCTGTGTAACCCAAAGGCTGCTGGCTTAGCTACCTGCTATGTAACCTTAATGAGGCACTTGACCTTGGATAGTATTTAGCTATATAGAGACACAGCTAAACGAATATAAATGGATGAGTTTCTTTAACAAAATAGATCAACAACATAAGTAAAGGTGATATATAGCAATTGAAAAGTCCTTTCTGTTTTGCTTATAGACTATGTGGAAGAAGAGACAATATTCTACCAATTTTGGCTGTGCTAAATTCTCCAGGGTTTCAAACTGTAACGTGATGCTGGCATTCCGTGTCACGAGACACCCTGGCGCCAGGTGCCATGGAGACAATGCCGTCTCCCATGGCAACCATCTAGGAAGAGATGCGGGAGAGGTTACCTGCCCCTTGTGCCTGAGTGTGTGACTGGTGCTAAGTGTGCCCACCCCCCCCCCGCCCAAGCCTGAGTCTGGAGGGCAACGTAATGAGAGACTTCATTAGTGTGGAAGTCAGCAGCTGCTCAGGGCAGAGTGCAGGGTCCCACCCGCCAACGCTGTGGGACAGAAGGGGAATACCTCCCACCATGTACTCCAAGGGGGACGGGAGCAGCTGGACAGAGACACAGGGCCTGTTTGAGGCTATTATATTACAGCACTAATGAGCAGATGATGTCATGTCCATAGGGGCGGGGGGGTATTACTAACACCCAAGCCTGACCAAAAAAGCAAATTATGACACATACATTATGGAGGTACTGTGTCATTATGGCCTGCTTTATACTCTCTGTTTAAATTATTTATATTCCATTTCTCATATTCTGTTGGAATTCTCACTGTGGGGGGCAGAGATCAATCTGGCCAAGCAAGAAACGAGTTACCATTCTGTGGTTTTAGGCTTATGGAGTAACGGGCATCTCGGCTCTTTGCCGCCCCCTACAGGTTCATCCCCAGGCATGCAGATGAGCTAGAGCTGGACGTGGATGACCCCTTGTTCGTAGAGGAAGAGGAGGATGACTACTGGTACCGAGGTTATAACATGCGAACTGGGGAAAGGGGCATCTTCCCTGCCTACTATGCCCATGAGGTCGTCGGTCAAGCCAAGGAGCTTGTGGGTGAGCAAAGCCAGAAAGGGGGATCATGATTCAGAGGAAATGGTGTAGATCAGCTTGATGAGGGGGATGATGACTGAAGGCACACCCAGTAACAGGAAAGGAGTGTGATATGTGTCATTATATCAGGACCTGGTTCCAGGTCACCTTGGGTCAACGAAACGTGAACACACCACTGTATATTACTAGGAATACAGGTTGAGGGAAATTAGACACTAATCAACACACTCAACTCCGCACACCTGACACAGCCTCCCCCCCGGATACTGAGACCGCCATAGCCACATAGCATTAATACAAAGATGACCATGGTCTTGCAGGGTTGAAGAGAGACACATCCTGGATGGAGAGCTTCAGCGTTCAGTTCCTCGGTTCAGTGGAGGTGCCCTTTCACCAGGGCAATGGCATCCTGTGTGCTGCTATGCAGAAGGTAGGCTTTAGCATCCGAGTCTGAGCACACCCCTAGCCTCGGTCCTCCTTGAGATTATCTCAAGCGTTTCATCTTGGCTCTGCAAGGCTGTGGGATCAACGTGCCATGACACACGTAAGCCAGCCACATAGATTTTCAAAAGGCCGCACTCATGCACCAAGGTCTTCCCAACCCAACAGAGATGATGCTGCAAATGGTGACTGCACCAGGATCAGGGCTGAGGTTTGGTAAATCCTCCCCATTGTCTCCGCTGCTGTAGATCGCCATCACTCGGAAGCGGACGGTACACGTGCGTCCCCCTGTACTGTGTGACCTGGAGATCAGCCTGCAGGGCATCAAGTTGGTCATGAGTCTGGATGACGACTTCGGGGACATGGATGAGGTGAGTGCTGGGGTGCCAGTTCAACCTGGGATCCTTTGTCCTCACTGCAGGGCTCTCTCGAGGTTGTTAACAGAACCTCAAGAGTACCACAGACAGGATAGAGGGCAGAGCAATATAGCCAACCAGAACTGGCAGCAAGGCTCCAGTTTGTCAGGTACAGAATCGGGACTGTGTGAGGACCCACGCAATAGAAGACATTCCAAAATGAGGGATGTGTGAATTAGGGAAATAGGATATAAATTAAGGTTACAAAGTAAGACACTCTTTAGCCCAGCGTCTTGGGACAGGAGTCAGGGCTGAAACAAAGCGAAATACAGCAAGTGACATTAATTACTGGGAATGGGGGTGGTGAAATAAATTATCTGTCACCTCACCCCCTCCCAAACAAATGGCAGGCCCTGCACCCCTCGCCTGACAGTGAGTCAGTGCAGTAAGAATGTGAAATTAAGCAGCTGCCGTCCAGGCTTGTGATTCTTTTGTCTGTGTTTTTTTTTGCCCCCACAACCCTAACCCTTGGTTGTCTGACTCCTCCCAAAGAAAATGTAGGAAGTGCCGTTTCCTTCGTACCCTGATTGGTCTCCGAAAGGACAATATGGGAACAGAGTCTGCCTGCTGGGTTAAATCTGTCTGCCTTTGTACAGTTTGACAGGTGCAGTCACTTCTTCCAGATGAAAAACATCTCCTTCTGTGGATGCCACCCCAAGAACAACTGGTAACTGCCCACTAGGGGGTGCTAGACCGACAGACAGACACACACACACACACGCACAAAGGTACCATGTTGGGTTCACATGTACTAGGACAGCTGTCTGTGGACTGCTTTGGGAATTATTATAATGCATATACTCTTTTGTATATATCACCAAAACTGCACAAATGTAGTACAATTATCTGTTATTGTATTCCACACAAAAATGCATGATCCTCTCGACTGTATAAATATTATATAACTGTTGTTGACAGAATCAGACAATACTTTGTTCATTAGAAAATAATAATTATTATAATAATATTTTGCTTTAAATCACATACACAAGTGCGAACAGAAACTCTCGATTACTTGCTGTTTTTCATCATTATATAACCTGCAAACCCAGCTGTTATCTTCACCCCGCTAAAAGGAATAAGTGCAGGCTAATTAAAGTAATTACACCACACAGACCGAACAAAAAAAGATGAAGGAATATTGTAATAATTCTGCGACACCTGCTGGGACCTTCGCATAACGGTTATCTGTGAGACCCTACCGCCAAGAGGAAAACATATAACAGCCTTTCGACTGGAAAAGCTCAGTGCTGACTGACAGCAGTCATTTTTAATAAAGAAAGGCTATTTATTTTTTGAACACTAAATCCATATCGTCACTCATTATTTAAGACACAGCATTTTATTAGGAAAGTCTTCAATGTTGACTTCAGGATGACAGCGCCTTAAACTATATGGTTCTTCTTATTCATACGTAAATAAGTGACTGAAATCGATTTCTTGTCTTCACCTCTAGCTACTTTGGTTTTATCACCAAGCATCCAACACTGAACCGCTTTGCCTGTCACGTCTTTGTATCCCAGGAGCCCATGCGGCACGTGGCGGAATGCGTAGGGTAAGTCCCCCGTTTATCCCTATTTTCATGGAACAGGACAGTTTAAATGGGGAGAAAATGCACCACCTTGGACCTTGTCACTTGAAACAGGGAGTCAAAATTATGTGTTAATGGTCCTTCCAGGGGGCAGCAGTGAGACTTGTGACTGAAAGATCCTTCCATTAGCAGTTAACGTAATTCATTAGCAGTCAGCATAGCTAATGCTGATGTGATCGTCGATGGCGCTCAGAGAATTAGCATCAGCGAAAGCATTTGCAGCTCATTTTATCCTTTTTTTTGAGCTGTCAGGCCCAACTCCACCCTTGACCTCTTCTTCTGTTTCAGACGCGCTTTCCAGGAGTATTACCAGGAGCACCTGGAGTATGCCTGTCCCACGGAAGACATCTATCTGGAGTAGCAGAGACGTCAAGCCCCGGTCCTCCTCTTATTATGTATGTTCATTAAGTGCTCCACCAGGGGGCGGTGTGTAGCTGTTATCTATTGTACAATAGATATTGTTTTCGCGTTTCTTTTTTTGTCCCAGTGCTCTCACTTTGAGAACTCCTCAGATAAACTACCCTTATATTTGAATTCTTTTCTACAACATGATAGGGATTTTTTTGGCAGCTCTGCAAACCTGCAAACATTTTCTTTGATTTTTTTTTCGTTATGAATTTAAAATTACAATAACAAATTCTGTATATGTGACACTCATGCATGGCTTTATGGGTAACGCACAGAGACACACAGACAAACAAACAGGAAGGGGTTTCTGTTGTGCTGGTCTTGGGTTTGGGGTAGGCTTTATATAACTAGAAGATTAAAAAAAATATGACAGTCTGTAAATAAGAATTTGTTCAATATCAAACAAATGATGTTTTGATTTCTACTGAAATTGTTATTCTGGAGAAGGTGAACAGGCGGTGATAGGTTTGAGGTGGGTCATATCAGTGTGGGGTAGAGGAATCTCCTAATGAATAGGCAGAGGAAACATACTGTAAATAAATGTACAGATTTAGGAGAACGTTAGATTGCTTTAAAAACAAATGGTTATTAGCATCCATTCGGTTATGACTAGGTACTACCAGGACACGGACAGTGATTTGGTGGGGTCAGCAGTCTGAAAGACCGTACTGACAATACGGCGCACCTGCTGGGTGTCACAACAGCCAGCCTTTTTAAAACCTCCGCTCCTCTCCCACCGCGCTGGTGAGACCGCTTCTCTGTGGAGCTCCCAGCAGTCGTTTGAGAAAAGCTTTGGAAAAAAAAAATCAAAATGACAGCAATCACGGCTTCCATCATCTCTGGCGAGGCAGAAGACAATAAAAAATACAAGGAAAATCAGCTTATATGCAATTAGTTTGTAGTCGAAATAAATTATATATTAATACACATACTGAAAAACGTTATTATAATAATGACAGCTAATGGCACGGCGTGCATTCATTTGACTGCTTTTAACATCAGAGGAATAGGGGTGCATTTGACGATTAGAATCCTATATCCTATCACATAGGACGAAAGCCTCAAAGGACAAAAACTTGAAAAGTCTATGACAAGAATGGCCGCAACTTCATTTCTCCCGTCCTGTTTCTGTACAGCTTTTTTCCATACGTGATACTGACGTCATTGTATGGGCAAGTGGATTCTGGGAAAATCGCGCTACTCTCGCAAAAACTATTTTTCCCGTGCGAGGCGAGACTCGATCTTTCTTATTTAGCGTGGCTTTAATGTAGATACCGGTCCTGCATGTCGTAAAACGTGAAGAAAACTTTGGTTCTGTAACGAAGACCTTTGCCGTGTTTTTTTGCCCCCTTCCGGTTCTCTCTCTGGATTTTTGCTGCTCGCTCTGAAAACTACAGCATTAAACCTCCAGTAACATCACTAGTGATCGAAGCCATACTATGTCGGACTGTTCAGTAATATCTTTGGCTGGGATCTCAACTGCAAATGCTGTGGGGAGGAAGCCACGCTCTCCCCTGCTTCCCTGAGCTGCTCAGACAGTGTGGGGCTAAATGGAGAAAGAGAGAGAGAGAGAAGCCTTCTGTATGTATAATATAAGACCACAATCCCAGTGTCCATGTCATAAGGGCCTGCTATTAGCTGCTGGGGGATGTTACACCATGGAAAAGGGTCATACAAAAAAAAAACCCCACAAACTGAGGTCCTTCAAGAAGTTTTTTTTTCTATTCTTCTGAATATTGTTTTAATGATCATCATATAGAGTGAAAGTATTTATTATATAAAGCATATGATCACAGACCAATATTGCGTCTACAGGTATTTACTATTTTTCTCGGACCGAAATGAGTTACGCGTTGATTGCTTCACGTTCTTAGGTTTTACATCTGTGTCGACGTTCCTGTGCGGGTTTTATGGATACAGTAGATTGTGACTTATTTGTACCTTATCAAAAATGAAAGGAGAGCGAAATCACTGTTGTTGGAAATCTGGTTGGGACTCAAGCCGAAGCTGGAAAGCTGGTCATTCCTGGGCTCCTGTACATCAGTGTCTGCTTGTGGGAACACATTGTATCGCCTCTGTCTGGTGTCCATCATGTTTGAAAGATTTCCGTATTGTTATGTCCTTGTCCTGACCTTGACAAATTCTTAATGAAGCACTAATACCAGGGGAGACTTCCGTAACAAAAAGCACAGAACCTCTGTCCTTAAAGCCGGCTGTAGTACATTTTAGCCATTTATACCAACAGCGTAATTAGACGTTCTCAGCTACTCTTTGTTGCCAGGACCTGTTAGTCCTTAATGAAGCAAAGCCATACAATGGACAAAATGTATCTATTTCTGAAAAAAATCAAAAACAGACTGAAACTGGATATTAATCTGGATGTGTAAATGCGCTATATTATTCTGTTAATAATTTGTGAACTTTGGAAATAGGAAAGAGTGTAAGTTAGCAAGTGGAAGTGTGTTTCAGGTTGTCTGTGTTGGTCATCCTCTCTGTTTATTCATATTACTATAAGTGTAAATCAAGATTTTGCAGGTTGTTGTGTTTTTTTTTTATCTCAGTACTTACTGTGTATATGTACGACTTCTCTGGGGGTGGTCCGTGGCTCAGCAGGTGCCATGCCTGTGCTCGGAAGGTTATTGCGTCAAATCCCATGGTTGGCAAAGTGATTACACTGTTCGGTCCTTGAGGAAGGCCCTTAACCCCAAATGCTTCAGTGATTGTCTGGCCCTGTTTCTTAAAATAAAACACACACACATACACACACACACACACACACACACACACACACACACACACAGCAGAGGGGAATGATGAAGTTGCAGTTTCCCTTGAACTAGAAATCATGCTGTATGTGCTAGCATGCTAACACTGGGAAAGGCTGATGAGCCAGAGCTTTGGTGCTCAACTTATGATGTACTGTACCAGCCAAAAGTCTGGGCACAAAATGATTTGTTTTTCAACAAGATAACGACCCTAAGCACAGCTCACAGTTATGTAGTAAGTATTATCTTTTGTGAATAAGGAAAGAGATGGAGTGCTACGACAGATGACCCTAAAGGGCTGGCTTGGGATGAGTTGGATCGAAGAGTAAGAGCAGGCTAGCCGACTTGTGCCCAGAACTTGTGGCAACTCCTTCAGGAAAAGTATTCCAGGTGGCTACATCTGGAAGCTGGCTGAAAGAACGCCAGGAGTCTACAATGTTGTCATCGAAGCAAAAGGGGGCTCTTTTTAAGACTCTAAAACGTTGTGATGTTGAATACTTCTCTTGGTCACTGCAGTATTTAGTATGTATTACGTCATTGCCTCGCGGCTTTTTACTATAAGGTGACAAATGCATTAAAAGCAGGTGTGCTCTGACTTTTGATGGGTACTGTACATGAGCAAAGTCTTGCGCCAAAAACCAAACTCTCAGAAACACTTGCTACCACTTCCTACGGTTTACTAGCTTGTATATGTTTTATCTGAGATGTGGCATTTTAGAGGTGACAGCAGAATGCTTGGCTAAAACATTTTGGGAGAAGTGATGTTACAGGAGAGAGTGCTGTAAATGCAACAGGAGCTGACTCTGTACTGTCTGAATTGCATCTATTGAACCAAACATAAAATAAAGAAGACGGACTCTGTGACTTTATGAACAGCAGAGGTGGAAGACTGGTGGATTTACCGGAGTACTGCCCCTTTCGTCTTTTTGGAGTTAGGTTTCTCGCTTTCTGTCTCTGATCTATAGTATATTCATCCGGGTAAAAGCACAACAGCTCGTGCTGTCACCTCCTACTTTAACAAATGCGAACATGCTACGACATTTATTTTGCAAGGATCTAAACTCTCTAGAATTTGTCAACGAACACATACTTGTAAAGTCTGACGTAGATCTCATCCCTCACTCGGCTGAGAATGAATAGATCGAACCCACAAACCAGCTGCAGATAATTGTCCAAAAGGGTGTTTTATATACAGAAGTGTATCCATCTGTTTCATATCCCTGTGTATCATTTTAGTCCTAGAAGGTTTCAGAACTCTTCCAACGTTGGCTGTTCCAGAAGATTTCATTTGGGTTGGTTAAGCAACTCTACCACATCCAATCAGCCTCTGTTTTGCATTAATACTAAACTCCAGACTTCAACTCCGATCATCTGCTCATGTGTGTGATGGACACTGTATCAGTCATACAAGGACTCGCAATGAAGTATGAACTTTACTCACTCTGCCTTGTCATGGATTTGGTCTTATGAATAAAATATATGCTTGATGTTGACTGATGTCTCTGTGAATCAGCTACAACCTGCGTACAAGTAGACTGTGGAATGAGCTTTCCGATGTTCTACCTGGGCGCTGCAATGGGTGGCCGCCCTTCGCGACCAGCTTGCTCTCACCTACAGAGAGCAAGTTGGCCAGGCGTAAAAGAGAATATCCCCACAGGGATCAATAAAACATATCAATTACTATCATTATTACTACTGTTATATATTCACCCATCTTCTAACGAGGAGGTCATGCGGCTATCTGACGTTGACGTCCAACAGTAACATCTCAGTGTTTCTTTCATGTCTGATTTATTGCACTCAAATATGATTTTAGTCACAGTTACTTTCATTAGTGCTAAGACAGAATTAGTATCTTTAAGGCACAGAAACCCTTATCAGAATGTACATTCATTTTATATTAATTACAACCCTTTTCATTTTTTCCAAAGTGTACCCTGAGATGAAGAAATTCCGTCTATAGGCTTAAACAGAACCTGTAAACATATTTATAATCCATCCATCCATTTTCTATAACCGCTTATTCCATATGGGTAGCGGGGGGTCCGGAGCCTATCTCGGAGGCTGCGGGCGCAAGGTAGGGAACAACCCAGGATGGGGCGCCAACCCATCGCTGACATATTTATAATCTTACTACAAATTCCAACAATATCTTCCAATAAATCTGTAGATGTTTCCTGGAGTTACTCCAGGCTATAAAGTCCTTCTTCATCTGGACTTTTTTGTTAACACGGTAAACGAGACACACTCAGAAATCACAATCGCATTACATAAACAGGCATTTCAAAATCAAATCATACTCATAAAAAGCATGCCTTTGGTTAAAAATTTCAGCCAATTATATTCTTTCAAATCTTGTAGGTGGTAGATGATTGGTTGTGTATGATTTGATTAAAGCAGTGGTCATTTTCTTATTTGACTCCACGCTAGCAGGTACAGCAGGAAGGTTTAGGGGTGCACTGTGGGTTACAGCAGGGTTCCAGGGCGGGGTCACTTCCCTTTGCTATCTGAGACTCTCCAAACACCATCGTCTCCTCAAAACTGGCCTTCACTTCCTGGATCATCTGCAGTATGGCCTTGTACTCTGGGCTGGGAGAAGCAGCCAGGTTGTAGTTCTCTGAAGGGTCGGTCTCCAGATCAAAGAGTAGGGGTGGGTCGTGCTGCTGGAGGGTGGACTGCCAGCTACAGTTCGGGTCCGCTGTGGTGTCACTGTGTGCAGAACCTGGAAGCACAAAGAAATCTGTAATCTTTTCCTGGCCAGCCTACAGCTAACTGGGCCACTTTTGGATCATGGGATCTTCCATTAAAACCAGAATAAAATATTTTAACTCTGACATTATTTCTGCTAGTTCGGGTACAAACTTTTAGAAACTCACCTCTTGTGTAGTAGTGGGCCTTATACCTTCCCACTCTCACAGCAAACAGCCCATACTTCTCAGTAGGATCATCAGGGTAGTAAAATACGGCCTTTCTCTGACTCTAAAGAAGAGATAGCACCTTATTTACTGCTTTCTATCTCAGACATATTATATCCCAATGGTGGATTGCAAGTCAAACATCAACAAACCCAGATTTGTGCAGGTAAACATAGTTTTGACTTTTTTAATGACCTGCCCTCAGGTAATTTGGAATTAGCTGTCCGGAGATTAATCCTTCACACAGACAGTCCAAGACATCTTGAAGAGCCTTGAGAACTGTTACCTTACAGTTCACTTTGGAAAGAAGAGGTGCTTAGCAATCTTATTTCAGAGTGATGGGAAAATTCTACTCCTGACGTAACACTTAAATTCTACATCTGCATTCAGGTAACTAACATGAAGACATCCTTCTGGTTTTTCTGGAAAACGAGAATTACCGGTCCGCTCCCAAACAGGATGGATCTCATATCAAACCCATCCAGATACACCTGGGGAAGCTTTGCCCCTGCCAGGCCAGCCAAGGTGGGCAGGATGTCCAGGGTGCTGGCCAGCTCATGAGTGACACCTGCAAGAGACGACTGTCAGTAACGGCAGCATTTTCTGACCCTGCATCCTTTGCTTAACAGAAGAACACATCGGCCAATGAGCCCAGTCGAGCCCCAGCTGGTCTGTGTTCAGTGCCAGACGTGCGTCTGACTTAACGAACTAAGGCACAATTGTGCCTCAGCAATTTCTTAATGGTCCAAAGCTGGAGCTTCTGGTTTGATTGAGTGGATGGATAAGGACACATTGTTACAATAACACAGAGATACAGCCTCCAGATGGGGGGCTAACTGGCACATGGGCTCCTGCTCTTGTGGTTCTTGTTTGATAGCATGACTAGGTGGACACCCTTGATGACAATCTTGAACTGCTGGATAATTAGCATGCTACACCCACCTGGCTGGATCTTCCCAGGCCAGTAAGCGATTGTGGGCTCCCTCATGCCCCCTTCGTAGGTTGTCCCCTTGCCACACTTGAGGAGGCCTGAGTTACCCCCACGCGACATCCTCATAAGTTCCGGCCTAGCAGGAGGTAAGATGGCACCATTTCAGTTACGATCAGTATCTGAAACTGACTTAAACAAACCTTAAAGTCCTTTATCTGAAACCTTCAACATCGTATGAGTTTAACACAGTTTGTCTGCTTTTGGGTTAATGGGTTTGGGGTTCAATTAAATCATATTTGATATAGTGCATTTTCGCAACATTACATTGTCTCAAAGCGCTTCAGGCTTTCCCCGCCCAAAGCCCCCAGTGAGCAAGCTAGAGGTGACAGTGGCAAGGAAAAACTCCCTAATAGCAAAAAACCTTGGGAGGAACCAGCCTCAAAGGGGAAGCCCAGCCTCCAGGGGCCAGCAGAGGAAGTCAAATTAACAAAGTCCTAATTTTTACAGCATCACTGGCAGTAGGTGACTGCTGGCAATGAGAATCTCCTTTAAGTTGTGTGGCTCAAGTCTTAAGACAACTTATTGATGCCCCTCTAGTAGAACTGTGAGCCATGTGGCTTGTAGACAAAACATTTTCATCCATCTTCTGTAACCGCTTGTCCTATTCAGGTTCACAGGGGGTCCAGAGCCTACGGGCATAAGGCAGGGAACAACCCACAATGGGATGCCAAATCATCACAGGGCACACTCACACCTACAAGCAACCTGGCAACTCCAACCAACCTCAGCATGTTTTTGAACTGTGGGGGGGAAACCAGAGTACCTGGAGAGAACATGCAGACTCCACAGGCATAGAGCCCTGGTGGAGACTTGAACGCTGGTCCCAGAGGTGTGAGGCAACAGTGCTAACCACCACCCCACTGTGCCGCCCCCAAATATTTTCATGTTCATTTAAATTCCGCATATTAATACGACTCACTCTGTCAGTAGTAATTTAGCCATGAACTCTAAACAGAGCCCCCCCCCATGCTATCAAATGATTTCAAGTGTCAATGAAGAAACTGGTAAGTGGTAACATTAGAATGTTTTGTTAAATTAGAACTGATATTACTTTGATTATTTTATTCTGGAGAATTGTTTGTCTAATGTGTGCAGACCAGAGCAGTGGCAGGTCCAAAATGACCCAGTTACCCGTTATCAGCTGTGAAGAGAATTAACGTGTTGTTGTGGACACCGCTGTCCTGCAGGGCCTGAATGATCTTCCCCACCGTGCTGTCCAGCTCGTACAGAGAGTCGCCAAACTTGGCCCTCAACGACTGGCCAGTCGCCTCCTTTCCGGCAAACTGGGGATAGTGGGTGTGCTGTAGAGGAGTGTGACAAAGCTGCATGTCACTGAATCGCTCTCACTGCCCTGCGGGGCGTCTAGTCTGGTTTTACTGCTGTATTTGATTAAAGCTACAGAGCTAATCAACCTTTAAGTTATACAAAGGTTTCTACACCCAAATGACGAGAACAAATTCGTAAATGTGAGTCTAAGTATATTGGTAGTGGCCAGTCATAAAATACTGCGTAACGCAGTGGTTAAGAAGTTAACCAAGGAGGTTGACTGTGTCCACAGGACTTTTAGAGATTTTTAATTAACAATCATGTCCAATTACATTAATAGTCAAAAAGGGATTCGTTTAAATATGTCATTATAAAATTACACAATAAGCATATCTTTATACACTGAGATTGTGCTGGTCAGCCCATTACGTGACATAGGCGGCTGCCTAGGGCGCCATCTTCCGATGGGGTGCTGACTCAGCAAGCCAATTGCACTTTGTTTTGGGTGGGTGAAGCTGGCTTAGGACTTTGACCGGTACTGCAGTGAGAGATGAGTAATTTTAAGTGGGAATGTTAGCGCTCGTGACCCACGTGTGATGGATAGTAGAGGAAGAAAGGCTCTTTTCTCTTTGCCGACGTCAGGATGAACTGCACAGCGAAGTCACTGTACGTCCTCTCCAAGTCAGGGAAGCTGACCGGCTGCTGCTTGATGGTGTCGTTGAACAACAGGGGAACCGTCACCACGCCCATGTCACATTTACCGAAGCATTTAACGTCTGGGGGGAAGCAGGTCAGGTTGGCGCACGGACCCTGCATGCAAACAGGAACATCAGTTGTATGCTACAGCAATCGGCTCCGTTTGAAGCGCTGATACTAACTGTTTGCTTGGTCTTACCTGGTCATGTGAATAGGGCACTCCGACATAGTGGTCAAAGCCCTGGTGAATGGGGAGGTACGTTCCGTTTAATCCCAGCCCCAGGTGCCACTTCCCAACGATGGCTGTCGCGTACCCCATAGGCTTGAGCACTTCTGCTATAGTGGTTTCATTTAGCGGGAGTCCGCCCCGGGAGCCCGGGTAGAAGACGCCGGGATAGACCCCGGAGCGGGTCTGGAAGCGACCAGTCAGCAATGCTGCTCTGTAGTCAGAAAGATACAAATAAAACTTAATTTTTTTCTATGTGCATGCTGTGGCGACTCCAAATAAATAAAACACCTCAACATTTCTTGTGATATATAGCGCGATGCATCGTTATAGAACTGAGAAAATCATAGTAACTAGACAAAACCTGGAAGGGCTGCAAATGGGGCTGGTGCAGTAGAAGTCAGTAAAACGAAGGCCCTTGGCTGCTAAGTTATCCAGGTTGGGTGTCCGAGAGCTCGGATGTCCATAAACGCCCAGATCGCCGAATCCGAAGTCGTCGGCGAACAGAAGAACGAAATTCGGCGGCGCTCCGAAGCCGATCCGGCTCTGCAAGCACAGGATCGCTGCAAAGATCTTTAAAGCAAGTGTAATTACGGAATAAAAATGCATCTTCTGGACTTCAGCACGCGACTCCGCATGAAGAATAAGCTATCCTATTGAATGAAGCATGTGGTTAATAGTTTTTCCTATTTCTTGATCCTATTTATCTGTTCACCCATCAGTTTGTTTCTGTTTCTGTTTTTTTCTGCACACGACGTCACCGTCACAGCAGGCGGAAGTCACTGCAGTCACACCCCCCGAGCAGCAAAAAATGTATGGCAGGCCGTTTAAGCTTTAATTCAATTCTACAGGACATCACAAATTCAGTTCTAACTAGTTACAATACACATTCTTGATATCAGAAATTCAGTTTTGACTAGTTATTCAGTGGTAAGCAGTTATAATTAAATTTTAACTAGTTAAAATCTCAATTTCCGACAATGAAAATTTAACTAGCTGAAATCCTGATTTCTGATCAGGAATTCAGTTGTAACTAGTTGTGATTTAGTTTTAATTATAACTAGTTATAACTGAACTCCCGATATCAGAAACTGGAGTTTTAACTGGTTCAAATTCCAAATCCCACTGAAATGAAAAACGTTTTTAATCTCACTACATAAAACTGAATTTCTGATACCAATAATATGCATGTTAACAAAAGTCGAATTTATGATATCGGAAATTTATGCACATTATAACTAGTCACAATAGAATTTCTGATCAAGAATTTACAGTCTAACTAGTTAGAACTGAATTTGCAATATCCTCTAGAAATGAATTAAACGGCTTGCCAAAGTGTGCGACTTTGAGCTCTTCTTACAGACCGTCGAAACCTAAACAGAAAGCAATCAAATTGCTGCAATCCGCAGAAACATCTGGGATCCAGGCTCCAAAATATAGATTTGCGGGTGTCATTTCTGGGCAAAGAAAAGTTGTAATAAAAATATTTGTCCAAACCTGCCCACACGCCTTAAAGTACGACCGAGCACCAGGGTTTTGTCTGCTTTCAGGCTTTGCTTTGTGTATATTCCTCGGCGTCGAAATCGGGTACATATAATTAAAATTCATTTCAATTTAAATTAAAAGGTTTTATTGTCGTTCCTACACCAACACACTGCAACGTAAAGGAGTGAAATGTTTCCTCTGGTCCTGGTGTGCAGTTCAAAGAAATAGAGGGAGATAGTACAAGTTTTGTAAAAGGAACTGAATTAAAAGCAACAGTATAATAAAAATGGAAATATTAAAAAACAACGATATTTTAAAACTACAGTAAATTAAAAATGTAAACAGAAAGCGGCTGGAAAGTCAGACAATGCATGCAGTATGCTAAATGAGGAGCACACATATAAACGTAGGGAAACCCGATTCTTGGCCACATATCAATGCCCACGGTCCACTGGTCCTTTGGTAAGTATTACGGAACCCTGTCGAGTCCAACTGCTTTTAATTTAAGCACATAATCGTTTGTTTCACAGTTCTCCCTAGTAAAATCAACCAGGGAACAGCACGCTCTGCCACAAAGTCCATCTGAAGGGGCGTGTTCCCGCGGGGAAATGGCGTCATTGAATACGTCAATGCGTAAGAACGCGAGTCATATGATTGAAAACGTCTCATGATCTACCCCTTTGTAATGGATTCTGGGAGTTGAAGTTGAACTTGGAATGGTGTACGCCACGATCGCTTAAGGCCGCTTAATTGGTCTGTAAATGCGAAATGAACTCCGGCAAAAAAATCTTTCTCTTATAAACTGAAACCAACTTCATAATTGTCAGTTTGTTGCGCGTATTTACATATATACGAACAAAATTATTTGACTTCCTAGCAGATATTTCAAAAGAAGATTTAAAAGGGTTTTTAGTAAGGCAGCCTTTTAAATTAGTCTGGGTGAAACAATTCCTCATGGCCTTCGCACCAGGATGTCTGAAGATCATCGAGGAAATATACTGGCATGGAGAGCTGTTTCTAGGTCATAACAGCCCAGTTGGACCATAGCATTATGGTGATTATTCACTTTACGCTGAATTTATGCAAACCTTTGTAAACAATTAGCCGAAAAATCTGGATTAAATATGCATTTAGTTATATTTTGATGAGACTTTATGAAGGGTTAACTGGACGATGCAATCGTCTTTCTTTGGCAAGGACGACAAAGCTCTCTTCTGGCGTGATGTACTATAAATTCACAATATTTCAGCACAATGGCCAACTTGTTCAGCGATGCGACCATGCTGCGTTGTTCAGATCAAAGTGATTGCGTCCTTGCAGCATTAACGCTGCATTATGCGTAATATAATATAGACTTTACTGCCTCCAGGTGGGGGCGGGGGGAATTGCAATATGGATTTTGTAGAGATTTTGTTTCGCAAATCTGTAATCTTACATGTAGTATCTTTTTAATTTACTTAATGTAACTCATGTTACACGAAAGACAGGTTCCAACTTAGTAGCTGCTTGCAGTTTTTATCAAATACTTAAACTTTGAATATTGATGAAGTTAGCAGCCCTGGAGCTACTACTGATATAATGGAGATGATTGCATTGGATGATCAGCCATGTTCCGTAGTGGAGGAGGAGGGATTCCATTGCCTCATTCACCACATATAAGTAAACACGGGGGAGGAGTGCCATCCATGTGCCGCTTTGTTGATGTGAAAGGGACCTTTACTCAACTACACAAGCAAGTACAAACAAGAGGAATCCCCTCCGAACATGCACACTGTGGACTGGAACAGGGTACACAGGACTGGGAACAAGAGAAACCCAACATAAGACCGGACAGACCACATGGAGCCAGGGAAACAAAGTATGAGAAATGAATAAGACCCTGGGTACAGGACAGATGAAGACAGGACACTGACCCAAAGGGGAAGTAGGACAGAGAGGTTGAGGACAGATGGAGATGCAATGGAAGCCCTGAGAGTGGATTGGGGCCTAAAGCTGTTGGATTGTCCGGGGGGGGGTCCTGTCATTTTGTCACAACTGAACATGGGGAAAGAATGACGATCCATGTGCTGCATCACTGAAATGAAAGGGACCTTATTCAAATGGGCAAGTAGAAATGAAAACCACGAGGGGTCAAAACGGAGGGCAGGCAGGTAAACAAGGGTTAACAAGGGCTAGGGTTAGTAAGGAGAATCACCGTCGGACCATAAGAAAAGACCATGCTGGGAGAAAACGCACACAACACTAACGTCTACAATGATGGAGGAAGGAGTAGGGCAAGGGCAAGCACATATACATCTACAAGGAGGGCTACATGAGGGACAGGTGTAGGTCATAACCATTAATTAAACACTAGGGCTGGGAATAACAAGGTATAGGTGAGGATCATCATCACTGAACACTCAGGAATGGGATAGCTAGCGACACCTGCTGGTCAAGCCAGGATGACAGCCAGTACAAGACAGGGCCTGGTCCTGAAAGAGGTCTACAAGTACCAGACCCTGATATGTTTATAATTCAGTAATAAATTTGACTGGTGAGATCCATGTTTTGTTTTTCACAGAAGTCATTCCACTAATCTGTGCCACCAAGCTCAGCAAGTTTCACGACAAGTGACACCCCCACCCTGACACAAGTTTCTTAATGAAACGAAAATCTACAACTTATATTCCTTATTGTGCTGCATTTTAATTAACAATGTTATATTCAAACCTTGCTTGAGTGAATTTAAGAGGATTGTTTTTTTTTTGTAAAATCAATAGATTTGAATGTGCAGTAATTTTACTTCAGTAGTTTTTCACCGGGTGCCTTGAGTAATGTTTTGGTGTGGAATCTGTATTTTTACTGAAGTATGAAAATTGAGTACTTTTCCCTCAACTGGTCAGGGGTAGCGCTTGCTGGTGTTGTCCTGCACTATGGCAGCCGGACTTATAGCAGGTTTGATTTAGTTTTGACCTTGTGGCTGCATGTCCAGAACTAAAGGTTGTCTTATGAATCTGAGATAAGTGACTGTGGCATTCCAGGCAGACTACCGCCATCTATTTTTAGACTGTTTCCCCTCAGGTCCTACAAATGAATGCATGTGTGTCTCCAACGAGGAATCCAATTTACCTTCCCTTCTGAGACAATTTTCTGGAATGCCAACTGTGACCCTGCAGTTACTCGCCCGGACTCTAAATCACGCTCTTGGGGGAGTGGGGGAGCCTGACGCTGTCCCAGTGACCGCTTCGCTGCACTGGAATTGGGAATGAGGATCTTGGGTTTCAAGTGTTCCCTGGGGAGCCCAGCTTAGCTGGGGTGTGGTCTGGGCATGGGCGCCACCCAGTAGCAGATGGGTGCCAGCACATTTCTTCAGACTGGTATGTGCTTCTGGAATGGAGATGTTCAGTTACCAGATTCTGTGTGGTTTTCTGATGTGAACATGAGCAGGAAATGCATAGTATTTAATGTATTAAAACTAACAAGCTGTTCAGGATTTCACTGTACTTTGAATTCGGTTGGTGTGTTTTGTGTGGTTAGCACTGCCAAATCACACACGAACATTCGCTTTGCTTTACAACTTTGTAAATGAATATTAACTTCCACCTTTTAGTGCAAAAGCTAAGAAAAACTATGACACTTAATAATTTTTTAAATTAGTATTTAAGTCTTATTGCTTTTCAAATGAGCTCCTAGTGGAATAAT
The DNA here is from genome assembly GCA_011763525.2 of Mormyrus iriodes. NCBI lineage: Eukaryota > Metazoa > Chordata > Actinopteri > Osteoglossiformes > Mormyridae > Mormyrus > Mormyrus iriodes. The sequence continues at coordinate 6,470,493 of JAAGVU020000001.1, forward strand.
TGGGGAAAATGATACTTCACTTGTTTCAATTTGATTTAATTGGGTGTAACTTCTTGCGTGGCACTGTGTGGCCTATGTCTGGGAGCTTTGGTGGGGTGGGGGGAGGAGGGGGTGGCAATAAACATGACCTGACCTCGGCACAGTTTGTCCAGTTGTGGCCTTGGTATGTCACTGCATCACAGCGCCAACCCAGACATTTTGTACCATTCTGTTGCCCTGCTAGTGAGCATTGATAATATGCCGTTTAATTTACCATTCACTTTTGTGGCTCTGCTGGCCTTAGCTTCTTAGCCATGCATCAATCTTCTAGCTACTTATCCTAAAATTATACCTACATATACAGCCAGGTGATTGGCCTGGAACCTATCCCAAGAAGCTCAGGACACACCCTAGACAGGGTACCAGCGCATCCCTGGGTAATCATATAGTCACACACTGAAGATAGTTTATATACCTTGATCTGTTCAAAAAACATGGGACTGTGCAATGAAACCCATGGCAACTGGCCAAGAGCACATGAACTCCAAGTACAATAGCAGGGTGGGATTCAAACTTTAAACCTGGAGGGTATAGCACGAAGCAGGATTTCTTGCTTAGCTGGTTAACTTGACAAATTTAAGGTAGTCTGAGCTAAAC
>JAAGVU020000001.1:6471228-6538559 GCA_011763525.2 Mormyrus iriodes
TTCATTTAGTCCAGACTACCTTAAATTCAACAAGTTATCCGGATAAGCAAGAAATCCTGCTTCATGGAACACCCCCCTGAAGGTTTAGCCACTGTGCCTCACACATGAATGAAAACTATCCCTTGCAGTCCTACACTGGAGTTAGTATTTCATGTTCATTTCCAGGAAGAGTGCATTGCATTAACCTGAGCGGTAACTTGCTTAATGGCCCGTACATGGGTTCTGGATCAGCTCATTATAATCTCCCCAGGTAAGTCATAATAATGGCATTCAGCATGGTGCTAAGTTTCATTTGAAACACGAAAATAACTGCAGCGCTAGTAGGCTGCAAATCCCAATTATAACTTGTTTGGCTCCTCTGTAGCATAATGAAACATGTGAAGATACAACCTACTGATTATACCCAGCATGTTTTTGCCCAGAGACCAGAGTGGCTGCAAGCCATGAACCTTTGTATACTTCGCCCCTCTTAAGCTATTCCAGCTTCTTGGGATTCCTAGGACACAAGTGGAAACTTCCCTGAGACTGACCTCCCTGTGCTCTTTTCCTTTAAGGCCGGCACTTTGCTTGACTTACTGGAATGAGCACTATTTGCTTTTAAAATTCGTTTAGAGGCCACCTTCATGGTCTTCAGATATTCACCAGAGAAGGGCCAGGCATGGTGAATCAGTTCCAAGTTCCTTTGAGAGGTGGTATTCCTGCGTGGCATTGAACTATGTACCAGCAGGGGGCGAGCTAGACCAGTAATTTTGAAGATCTGTTATCAGTGTGAATAGGCCCATGCATTCTAAAATGGTGCTAATTACTGTTCTTACCTTGATCTTGCTTGTAATGAATTTGGGTTAACGTGTTAGGCAAAGTAAATCCTGTATCACAGGACGGTCGTTATAGTTGAGGCTCGGTCGTGTGGAAAGGACGATCTTGATGGATTTAGTGACGTTTTGGAAGATATGGGCCTTGCGTACAGTCCTCATGTTTTCTTCATGAGTAGTTCGTCGCTGTCCTCTGCAAGCCATGCCGTCTGAGATCCGGAAGGAAGATGACTGATATCTGATCAGCTTTCTAAACCACGCATTCCACTTGACAAGGTTTCTGATGAATAATTTAGCTGGATGTGAGAAAGGGCAGGAGTGTGGGGGTAGTGGGGGCGGGGGGGTACCCATGCACCATCTTAGAAGGGGTGGGTGATGAATAATTCACCTATCTCGCACTGACCTGGGGTGCTTTTTCCAAAAGCCCCCGTTAGCAACCGTTCAGTTGCATGGTTCCCACTATGGAAGTTGCTAATGTTGTTAGCAACTCTGCTTTTGAGAAATGTACTGCCTTCAGCACCATGGACAGCTAACACCCCCCACCCCCCCCCCTTGTAGGTTCTGGGTAATGTGTCACCAAGTTCACCTTCCTGTGTAAACAACCTTGGCTCTTCTTTGCCCCCCCCCCCAACCCCGAGGGACCACAGTACAAACCTCAGCATAATGTGCAGGCATGCAAGAACATTCCAGCATTATCATCCTGAACTGTATAGGGGAAAAATGGAACCCAGTTAACCAGCTGTGGTGTGACTTCCCTGTAACATCATGTCTTCTAGCTAGAGATGAAGGCTGGTCATGCAGACACTCTGCCCCTCATACCCCAGTGGAAGTAATTGCAAAAATTCTGAATCTAGAAAGCCATGTGCCAAATTTTTAGAAAGTCATTTAAGTTTATGATTCCAGTTTCTCCACCATACTCATTGAGCAGGGCACTTTTAAAATGAGGTTATGGATGGTTTGAATTTGCAGACATTCTTATGCCCCCACCTGATACCCCTCTATACCACTGACTGAAAATCCATTTGGTCTACGCGAGTCTGAGAAGGTGAGGTATCTAATTAATCTGAGATTAGGGCAAGAATGGCAACCATCCAGCTGTTTCAAACTGTCACTGTGCTGAAGGGGCCACAATCATTTGTTTACCCTGGTTGTCAAAGTGACTTCAAAGGCACCTTGCCATGGTGTTTCTCGTTCACCAGATGATGTGTTATTGCTCCCTCTCTGCTGCCAGTTGGTTGTCATGGTGATGCCCCTTGCTTCATGCCTTTTCCATCAGCATGGCACAGAATGCATTGGGAATCTACAGCCGTCCCTCTCACTGCCTGATCCAGCGTGTGAATCCCAGTTATGGAGATACAGGGTCGCTTGGATCTTATGTGCTGGCACGCTGGTCTGGCAGAGAGATCCGGACACTTCCCGACACAGTTTTAATGAATCGGCATTGCCGGGAGGCCGGGCCAGTACCTGACGGTTCTGACCTTTTCACGGGAGTCAACGCGGACGCTGTTAGCGCTAATGATGAGTGGAACAACTGGGTCAACAGGGTGAGGCTTTTCGGTGGGTTATTTCATGCTGAAGTGACCTCTTCAGCCACAGACTCATACGGGTTTGCCATTTCGTTCCAGGGAGGGCATGGCCTTCCCAGGGCTCCGTGAAGTCACATGATAAGAATGTTCGTTCAGTGCACTCAGGTTTGGCTTAACCCCTGTATTATTTTTGAGGTCGAAGTGACCCCGGTTCATTTTCAAAATGAGGTTAAATTCTATAGATTCTAGAGTTTAGAACGGAAGAAGTAAAATACACAAGGGTTAAGCGGCTGCTTAAGGCCTAGCGGCCATTAGCTCCCCACCCCCATCTGATCAGCATGTCAATGGGAAGGAGGACAAATGACAATCAGGTTAATCAAATTTTGCTTAGGGCCCTGAAAGGGGTTGGGCCGGTCCTGAACACACCTGTGCCTTGAACATATTAGGTAGTGTTTCTCTCAGCGCCGCCCCTAGCTGTAGGCCTGTGCAGGACCCAGAGCGTTCTCCCTTGTTGATATTAATCCTGCTGCCTTTTGACTAGCTCTTCCTCTTTATATAAGCTGATCTCCTATCCCCTTCCCAAATGTCCATGCTCCTTCCTTCTTCACCTGCAGCATGGTTCTGGTTGTCTTTCTGCTCACGGGAAGCTGTTTGAGTGAGAGGCTGTACAGCCTGGGCTTCATTGTTCATTCAGGGTCTTCGGGTCCCATTTAGGTGGCTGTGGACCTGCCGGGCGTAGGTGGACCAGTTAGTGCAGGTGTCAGGGGTGGATCTGTCAGGGGTTCTGAGTGTGGAGCCCTGACTTTTGAAGCTTTACGGATGTAAGGAAAATGTGAAGGGAAGCGTCACTTAATAAATGTCGCCGGTCACTGCACTTCAGGGCCGTATTTGGGCCACCACTAGGGGGCAGCAGTGAGTCACAGGTCTGGGGCAGTGCTTTCGTAATGGCTGTTTGATCTGCATGTTTGTTCACCCTTAGAGACATTGAGGTGACCAAGTGCAAATGGACTCGCTTCGTTTTGGCCAAGAGAACCACATTGGCTTTGACTCCCCCCCCCTCCCCTCCCCTCCCCCAACATCGATCTCAGAAACGGGGCATATAAATGACTTTGGGCAGAAAAAGGCTCCAGACAGACTGATACCGAGAAAGAACATTATCTGCCATTTGTTTATGCTAAAATAAAATGACAGTCTGACTGGTAACTGTCTTGGTTTACAGTATATTTGAAAGATAAAGATTAGCACTGCCTGTGGAGGAGGGACTGGCTGTGTTTATGATCACATGACGTGATGGTAATACAGCCGTTTGTGACATCCAGGAGGTAACACACAGTTCATAATCATGGGTCTTTACATTTTATATTAATTTACCTTGGTGATTTTCCAATGTTTCTGCATATTAAGTCACAGGGCTGTAATAGGGTTCGATCATCTCCAGGGATTATTCTGTTATTTCTCTCGCTTCCTCATTTGACCTTTACTAATTAAAAACTAACTATATAATTTATCAGAAGACCTGTTCTAGGGCATACAGAATGTCTTATAGTGGATAATGGCAGCATGTGTTGGAAAGATGCTTGTATTCAGGTCCCCCAAACTGATGATCTGTTATTGCTTAATTGTTTCACTTCATTCCCAGCCAAAATTACCTCTTCCAGATTGCTTTTGTCTGTCTTGCCCCTCATTTCAGCAAAGGTTAGTTGCACGGTAATATTTTTATGAACAGTGCATAACCCTGTATTAACACCAGGGGGCAGTCTGTGATCAAATGGTGCAACCACCAGCTTTCTGAAGGAAGAAACTGTGATGGGTGCTGTCAGGCTAGTGGCGTTCAGGATGTGGGATGATGCAATTACCGGGCATTTTGTGTGATTATCTGCTTTTCTCTGTCCAGTTAAAGGTTCCTGTATCCCTGTCAGCTCAGAACAAAATGCATCCCAGTGCACAAAAGCTCTATTTGTTGGCATTATCTGTATGCAATATAAGTGGTGCCAAGTAGGTCTCTGCTTAGGGGTGGAAATCAGGATCGACTAAACCGGAAAAGTATCATGAATAAATCAAGTCTGTGACAGTTCAGGAATTTACAATCCGGCACCTGCAAGGACGGCTGGTGCTGTTGCTCTTCCAGCTGTTCCAAACTGTTTTCCAAAGCCGAGTTTGTCTCGGCACAATAAACAGAATGATATTGATGTATAAGAATCTCGCTGATGAGAAAGTATCGCTCAGGAAGGGCCCTGTTTATAGGGACTGTCAAAGTCAATTAAATCCACAGCGACATATTTGATGACTCTGGAAAGGCTGCCCTAATCATCTTTTTTTAGGTAATCGTAAAAATCAGATCTGTATCCATAACTCTCCAGGCTGCCATTTCTGGCTCTGCAGTTTTACCTCGTAAGGGATTTTCATTCAGCCTGATGTTACATTCAGTGAAGTTCAGCATTTGACCAGCCAATTCTGAAATTACCATGGTACGGAGCCAAAGCAGATAGAAATGGCCCCTGGGCAATACCCAGATGTAGGCTAAACCTCATCCACAGCCTGCCATTTTCTACATTGTTCCGTAATGAGAGCATTCTTCTTGGGCTCCTGAGTGGCAAACAGCACCCCCTGGAGAGATGATATGGCAGTATGATTATCACTGGTTCTGATATTCAAACAGCACTGGCCCTGGTGGTCCTGGATATATATGTAATTTCTTTTCTGCCCACTTCACTACAGGGTGACTGGGGGCACAAATTCTTAAGGATCTAGCAGATGTGTAAACAGATGCCGGACAGACATCCCAGAGTGCGTTTACACATTATTTAGCCCCTGACAGCTGGCCTTCTACTCAGGAGCATGAGGCTTCCTGGCCGATAAGTGCCTGGAGGGCCAAGGTCTGTATTTTGGTCATTTTCAGGTGTGTAAAAACCCCCACACTCAGGCAAGAGCAATGACAATTCTTCAAAAGGTCATTATTTATTTAAAAGATTTGTGTTTCTACGACTTAACACCTGACACAGGCAAAGCCTGTCAGGGAGATTTATAACCCATTGCGGGGTGGTCCCGTTAATGAGGATCTGCAGCGAGATGGACTGCAGGCTCCACGTGTCGTGTGCCATCTTCGGAAGCGGCAGGGAAGAAGCCGGAACGTCCAGTGATTTTTCAGTGGAGATGATTCTGTATGTTTTAGCCTTGGAGGGAGTGTCAGAGCAGCCACACTGTGAAAAGGTAATGAAGAGAGTCACCCCATCCCCCATGTACCACAAAATCTTTTATCCCACCCTGCCACCTTTTTTGGGGGAAAAAGCTATGGAATTTTGTAACATAAACCTGAGAAAACAATGCTGAAAAGGGTCCCCTTTTCCCTCTCTAATTATCAGGCCTTGCCTCTAAACAGTGACCTGAGCTGCCCTATAAGGAAGTTTAAAAGGCTGGAAATACTCCTCCCAAACCAGACAGCAGAGGGCGTAGCAGCTAATGTACCCTGCATGTATACATCATCTGACAATATCTGTAATATGGAAGTTTTGTCTTTGAGCATTTTTGGTTCATGTTTATGAACATGTTTCACTTGTTTTTGAGATGGTAGTTGTGATGCAGGGTACAATGAACTTGATTAACACCAAAGAAGGCAGGGATCCGTTTCCTACCTGTAGGTGATGGATGTTTTGGGTCTGAGATGCTTCCCTCCCAGCAACTTCTGTACCGCGTCACCGCCGTCTCCCTCGGCCGTTTCCTCCCCTGCAAGGAGCTTGAACAAGCAGCCAGCAAAGTAAAGATTCCCCTTTTTCGTAGAGGCCTTTCATCCTACAGACCGCAGCGGGATCTTATTTAAGGGCCTGATTTGCTGTCTCACCGTTGGCTCCTTCAGATTGCCTCTACGGGCCGCGAGTCTCTTTAATGAGCGCTGCGGACGAGGGCTTCACATTGAAATTTGGAGCTTGTGGTGTGTTGACGGGGCTAATGAAGGCTGGGGTGTCTGGCCAGGGCCCTCTGGGCCTCAGCGACGAGTGAGCGGCATTCCCCTGTGTTATATGACACCGAGTAGCACTGAGTCAAGAAACAGAACCTAACGACCCCTTTGGAGAACTGAGCCAGGAGGGTTCATCAATATTACAGGGGTCCGTTGGGTAAAACAGGTGGTGTTCTGACTATGCTGATTCTGAGTGAATTTGGCAGGCCCCCCAAGGATATTTTAAGCTATTTTGGCTGAATATCCAATGATGTGTACTACTTGTGTTGTGTCTCATTCTTTTCCAATAAAGCATAAAAGCTCTCTTAAGGCTGATTTGGAAATCAGGGCATCTGCGCTGATAGGCTGAGACTGACTTATGACTTTAGACAAAAAAATCCCAATAAACACGTTTTGACACCTTTACTGACATGGCTGAATTAGTGTTTTTTTAACATATCCAGGGAGTATTTAGCATGCAGTGTAGATGAATCCATCCACATTCACTGACGGTATCTGTGTTGTACCTTGAGATGAGGAAATTAGCATCAGTGTTTTCCTGATTCCTCGATGGCGTCTCACACCCTGTAAGCGGAGCTGGTTAATAGAATACTGCTAATTCATGGGTCGTTCATCTATGTAGCATCAGGCCACAGAACGTTCTCAGTTCATCTTGCGTTAACTGCCTGCTGGAGTGCAGTGTGGATAGAGACATTAGGGATTAAGGAGCCAGAGAATATTAACTATATTTAATAGCCAACCCCTCGTTGAACAGTTTCAATTACCATGGGCCTTTGAACAGTGTATGACTTCACTGGTCAGTAGGTGCCCTACAGTAAAGGCCAGGACCATTTCTGTCACACTAAGAGGAGATGTATGGCTTTGGTTAAAATGGTGACCTAAAGATTGGTCAAAGATTGGAGAAAGAGATCCCTGGCGGATGTATAACACTCATGTCATCTCTCTCTCTCAACAGCCTATTCTGAGCATTGAAGTTAGCAGGCAGTGCACAGTGGTCACAGTGTGGCTGTGTCAGTATGTCCCTGACCCCTTCATTGTTTTGTTTTGATATGGGGAATGGGCTGCGTACCAAAAGCTTTATGAACACAGGCAATAAAAATGATATAGAATTCTGTACAGTGTTGGTTTGTGTGTATGGCACAGATCATTGAGGAAATTGTCTTAATGAACGTGTTCATCTTACCCACAAGTCCCACAGTCCCACTCTAAAGTAATTATAAATTATTACTGAATCACTTACCTGTCAGATTGTACTATTTATATATATTTGTCTGACCAAAAAAAACGCACAAACCTGCTTGTAATGTGACCCAATGTCAGGTGCAGAGTTTCTCCCGCTGCGACCCGGCGCCGTCAGTGCCCTCAAAATGCACCTCCGAACTCTGCCAGTTGCCGCCAGTGGCTCACCTTGCCAACCCATCTGAGCCAGCAAAGAGGGAGGCTCTCCAAAATAAAGGCTCCAAATACCACCCCCCCCCCACCTTGCAATCTGAGCATCCCACAGGCTGTAGCCGACCCCAATTAATGTGACCTCTGTTCAGAGCCCCGGAGCACCACCACCCCCCCCCTCCATAACAGACCTTTTTCTTGAGGTCTCGTCCCATGATACATCTAAAACAGGCCTGGAGGAAAAGGGTTACGGCTCAGACGTGCCAGAACCCTCCAGGTCCGCCAGCCGTCTTGATTCTACCGACTTCAGATAATCAGACACCGGCTCCTCGCTACTTGAGTCTTTGTTTTCCAACTTATTGTGAGTGTGACATTTAAAATGTAACTCTTCATATACAAGATGACTATCAGGAGTATTAGTTATTGCTGTTAGCAAAAGCTTCATTAGCCTCACAAATACCTTTGTATCAAGTCACAGCCTCAGCAGGTTTGAGGTTTTCTTTATCTCTCTCTATATCTCTCTCTCGCTCTCTCTCTCTCTCTCCCCACTTCATTAGGGCATATCGCTAAGTTAATCAACATATGAATTACATGAAAGATGCCAGCCATGGTATAATGGAGTAATTGGTTTTTAATGTTTTTTTTTGTGCAGCTACTAAGTGAAATATTTGTCTGGTCATTTAGCTACTTCAGTTCTTTCATTTTTATTTTACTGCCCAGAAAACCTTTAGTTTAACGTATTTATTAGATGACGTAAAGTCATTCAGATGGCGAGACTAACCGCTGCGTCCAGTCCGGCCACATTAGCGCATTAGCCATGCGCAAAGCTTTCAGCCTGATTTCCCAGTTATTTTTCGAAAGTGTGTGTCTGCAGCCCGTCCGGCCACACTTCTGTGCTTCTGTTTGTTTTTCCTTTTTAAAATGCTCTGTTCGAGCAAATGGGCTGGATGGATCCTAAAATTTCTGAACCTTTTCACAAGCTTTGCCACCACAAAGTGCTAAGCAGTTAACTAATGGCCGGCTCTGCTGTTTCGCCATCAGTCCCCCGCTTTGTCTTGTCTATCCATGATCTGGGTTTTTAGGGTGTAGTGTGCTTTAAATAACGCCAGATCTTATCATTCCTTCACAGAAATTTAATACGCCATAACATTTTTACTGAATAAAATAGCCCTACTTTTGAATGCATCCTAGAGCAGCAGGTCGGTGTCTCGAATAATATACCTGTTTTTATCTCTGCAGGGGTGCAGCTGCGTTACATTAAAATAAAGCAAAAAGCACAATAATTGATATTCTGATTTCAAATGCAATAGATCAATGGTGGCAGTTAATAGAACAATAGAAGCACATGGTCGCCGCACTACTGCTGGTTACAAAACAAACGTGTGAAATGAGCTTTGCTACATCTCGTGCCTTATTTATTCATGTTCATTCGTCGAGGATTTGAACGTTGTGAAACGATTGCCGAATGGATGTGGAATTCATTTCCCGTGAGCAGCGATCTCCAAAGTAACCTGGAGGAATCCACAAGCATCACTAAGCTAGCGACTGCCGATTTTTAACGATGGTGCAATCCAGCCTGTGCCTTGTAGATAAGCTATCAGATTACCCATCACTTCCAATGAACTCGTGCTCCTCTAGCCAACACCTAAAGTATTCGAACCCTTGTATCCATTACAAGTTGCAGCCCCCGGCTGTCCCATGATGCTTCTCCACGTCTGACTTTAATTCCTTTCTTTGCAGGCTTCTAAACCGTCCGCTGTCACTGTCTGTTAATCAGTGCCTATCCAAGGCCCGGCTCTCTCTGATTTTTGTTTTGATTTTCCGCAAAGAAAATCAGCTTAATCAACAGGAGAGGCAGTTTTTGTTTTACATAAATTTATAGTGCTATTAGTTTATACTTGACACTAATGTTCTGAGTGTAACTGCAACAAGATTTAGACGTCCTGCTTTTTACCCATCTCTTGGTAATTATTTTGTGAATTCTCTGTCTGACAAAGCCAAGCTATTACTAAGCGGGGGTCGGGGGGGGGGGTCATGTGTTAAGGTACAATACAGCATCTTCTTGTTAAAGTTTCAGTGGGTGAAAAAAGCTTTTGATTTCAATACCCAACCTCTCTGCCTCCCGACTATTGAGATTTTGCTCATCTAGACAATTGCCTGGTTTCGGCATTAAGAAATTTGTTTAACTTCTGCAGAGAGATCAGCCGAATTTGTTTTCCCCCAAGGACACTCTTAAGATATCCTGCTTGGGATTACACCTAGAAGGATTTGAAGAGGGAACAAAACTGTGAGAAATGAATAGTTCACTTTGTACATGAACATGGAATAATTCAACTTTGTGTCACCTTTGTGTTACCTTGAGGGAGACGTCAAGAATTATTGTACATGTATGTACATTACTGTACATGTTTGAACCAATGGGACTGAATGACATGGCCAATGAGAAGTGAGATAAAGCTGTTGGTGTTCTACAGCACAAATCTCAATGCTACTTTCAATATGGGGTAGTTTATTTAATTTTTCATTCAGGAAGCAAACATTCCGGTTTTGAGGCTTACTACAGTACACTGTTGTCCGGCAGGAGGTGGCCAACCCTAAAACATCATGGTTGTTGAAATAAGCTTATTTGAACCAATTTTCAGCTCCCTTGGGAGAAAGCCAAAAAGCTCTTGCCCTACGCCGACTGTTAAACATCCATGTTGTGTATTATTTATTTGACCTTATTTACACTGACTGCTTTTAACCGAAGTGTGACTCGTACATTAATGTGGAATTCAGCAAGTTGCCTGCGAGCCCTTACGCGCATCCACGTAATAATTAAAAGGGTCCCGCGGTTTTAAGCTGCACTGGAGCAATTAATCGGGGCATCAGTCTTGTTTGGTGGGGGGAAGAGATCGATATTTGCTGAAATGGTTGAAATGGAATTTGCGGTAGGTGGTTTTTATAATAAGGCAAACTGGCTTCAGCCCAAATGATTATTGGTCCACTTTTGCATGTTGCCTGTCCTCACTAGGCTGGACCCGTGGACGCCATAGTCAGTATTCAGTACTGATACTTTGAGCTCCGTATAGCTACTTCAGGCTGGTCCTGTATGCTGGCACCTTGCAGCTCAGCTCCTCATCATGAGACTGTATCTGTCTGTAGCGGTTAGAGGACAGCCTTGAGTGCGCAGATCTGGGCCGAAGAGGCCGCGCAGACCCTCAGGCACGAAGCCCCCTCATTGCATGGGCAGACGCCTTGCCGGTGCGGCACAGATGGTGTCGTCCTGAAACTTTCGAGCCGAAGACTCGCGAGCCGGCCCGCGCATTGCTTCAACATTGCCCCCCGTCTCCAGCCATGCGTAACTCTGTGTGACACAGCTGCTCGTCAGCTCGATATTTCACGCTTGCTGGTAACTGTTGGCTGCGGTTGGATGGCGACTAAAGAGTCCGTAGGGGTGTAGGATACGCAGGCTTGTATAAAGTCAGACTACATTTCCAGTCATCAGGGCCACATTTGGTGGGACAACTGGGGAAGGGGGAGGGGGGAGGAATAGGGTCCAGGTGGGAGGGGTGGTTGTCATAGGGGCCCGATTGAAGTAGTTTTGTCCTGGGCCCAGGAATTACGCATGGCGGGCCTACCAGCCAGGGGCATAGTAGGGGCACCCTGACAGATTCAGGGGCCCGAGAACTTTACAGGGGTCCATGAATACATAAAATTTACATTGGTGACATTTTGCCAGGGAGCGTAGGCAAGGGCGCCACTAGACATTTTGGGCCCTAGGAAAGCGTGTCATATTGCTCCCCTACCCCAGACCAATCCAATTATATTCCAAATTATTTGGGGTCCCTGCCACTCAGGGGCCATCGGAATCATCCTAATCCACCCGCCCTTTATGGAGAACCTGGGCCCATTTCCAGCTAAGCCCCTTAACTCTTCCCTGATATATCTGTTTTTTGCCCTTATGTTAATTTCCAGACATGGAGGGCGAAATGCGACCTTGGAACTCAGCGGGTCAGAAAAGCAGATTCATGCGCTGGTTGCGTAATGTTTTCAGGGCCCTCTTCCTAAGCAGCGTGTTTGTACTGGGATGGATTCCCTGGCCTACAGAGCAGCTCCTCTCATCCCACTGAGCTGCTACACAAAAGCCCCACTGTCTCCACCTGTCCTATTTCTGTAGTCAAATAACGGGACAATGGCACATGAAATCGAGGCGTTGTTCCAGAAACCGGATGACATGCAGTCGGGTCTAGACGCCCTGGTGCTCTAAGGAGTCATTCCTCTCTCCTTTGTAAGCAGAGCGCATCCCGGTGGTGGCAAGAGCAGCCAGTCACGCTGGCGTTTTCGCTGTTACTGTGCCGTTGAGTCATGTGTGATGCTGAGGATTGTGGGAGGGTAATGCCCGTACATCTTCTGCTGTATATTTAGCTCTGATTTCTGCAAGTATTATAAGCAACCTGCAGATGTGACTTTTCGGTTTGCTGTAGACATTCCAGATTCTCTTGTTTGTTGTGACATTTATGCAGATCCACCGCTGTGTATGTAACCATGTGTTTGCTACTGACTTTCTACCTGAACGTTATTTATTTATACGCTATGAACAATATGACTTTGTGTTTGCATCTCTGGAAATGGCACAGAATACTAAACTATTAGGAATAATGCCCCCCCATGTGAAAACGAGCCTTTGGCTTGTACTATTGATGGCAACGGCTGATCATGGTTGAGCATACAACTGATTGGGATGTTGTACGGGAGAACAGTCAAGGATGGACACCAGTGCAGCACCACCCTTCCCCACCCCACCCAGAGATCTGTTCCACTGAATCTCCTCCTTCCTCTACCACCAGACTGACCTCCCGGGGAATCACAATGGCCCATTGATGTCCATTGTTAATCGTGTCTAGTGAATTCACTATCCCCACAGAAACACCTCTTTGTAAGCCATTGTAAATCAGGAATGCGTTCCTTTTCCGTAAACTCCAATCCAATGCAGAGTGTATGTCTGAGAGGCAGGGGGCGCCCTACTCTGACTCAGGTACCATCCCCCAAATAAAGTTTTCACCTAATTCACACAGTAATGTACCCATACCTTGTTTCTGGGCTGTGACAGGATACTCACAAACATAACTCACAAACCCATTCTGTAGTGCTGCTCACTGGGCCATCTTGCCACTGAGAAGTGACTCCATGATGTGGGCAGACTTTCATATGGCGGAGGGCTGGTCTTTAGCAATAAAGAATGTACCATATCTTGTCTGTCACTGATTTTACTATGGATTCATACGTACACTAACGCTAACACTATGTTAGCTATATTTTATCGTATCATCTTTTAATTTGTTTTATCATATAGATTTACGTCTCATGTTGCTAGTTTTGTTGCTGTACTAAAAGTTTGGATTTATAATTGTAAAGCACATTCTCTCTATGTCTGAGGAAGGTGCTATATGAATAAGCTTTGCTTGTGTACACCCTCTCCTTGAAGATGGTCTTCAGGTCTGCTGTATGGATGCACATTTATGTACTTTGGGGACCTTAAGACGCAGCTGCAGCCTGAAAGGTGGGGTTGAGGTGGGGGTGATATTTACAGTCTGGGTGCCATCACGGTCCCTGCGCTGGTCAGAAGCTCCGTTCGCACGTCTGCTTTTTCAGGACCGATGTGGCTGGAACATGGCGGTTTCCGTCCACGCTGAATTCCAGCGCAGGTGCTCATTTCAGAGGCCATTTCTCCCTTTTTAATTTTTCCTCCTACTCTCGCTCCTAAATTCGTGCCACCGACTCAAACGTGGGCGCTGCCAAAGACGACAGCATGACCGCTCTCCTCCCGGCTTGGTGGCATCTGTCACGCGAATGCTCTCCACTCCCTCGCTCCGGTCCAACCTCTCAGGTAAAGCCCACCCTCAAAGGTAAAGTGCTGTCTGTCCCTCAAAGTCCAGGTAAACCTGAAAAGACCCCAACGTTTTCACTCCAGGCCTCTGCTTCATATTACGCCGCGCTGAAGTGTCCACTGGTGTGGATGGAGCTTTGGAAGGGCCCCGAGTTTCAGAAATCTTCGATAATTAAGGTCATTTTTCAAAGACTTTGACAGAACTGAAGCCAACCATACGAAGACCTTAATTATACACTTCTGCTGATTACATAATTAAGTGGACTAATGTCAGGACACCTCACATCCTTGTTCTGGAAGCTGGGAAATAGTCCTCCAGATATTACAAGCTTAGTTCCCTACAGGATCATTTAATTCCCGTCTGGTATCATCACATTCTTTATCCCTGCTGTGTGGAGATGGCTTGTATCCATCCCTGTCAGCAATACATCAAACAAATACAGTGTCAAATACAGCAAGTGGGAATGTACCGCCCAGACTGGACACTCCCCCCCCCCCCCCACCAGCATCGCCATATAGCTTATCATGCAGTCGCCATGTCCGATGTCCCTCAGCCCATGACAGTGATTGAAGCTCAAAAGCAGAATGGTGCTGAAAAGGCAGTGTGTTTGCCAAGACAGTCAAGCAGTAAAGTGGCTTTTAGGGTGCGAATGGGACAAACGACACCTTAATAATTGCTGCCATCATGCTCTCCTCTCATAGAGCGGGATGGTGGTGTCAATGCTCTGCTCTTCCACATTCCGAGCGCTTTAAAGCTTCATCATCGGCCATGTCTCTTCGCTGGACACCTCCGATCCCTTCCCACTTAGGTCATACCCTGGCCCCCCGAGAGGGGTGAGCGAGTGCCGGGCTCGTCCCAGAAGCAGCAGGCGTGTTCCGGTGCTCGTAGGCGGAGATCCTGGCTCGTGTGGGACACCGAGCCCTGCCCACACCCTCCCCCAGGCGGTTCGGTGCTGAAACCAAGACCCTCCCAGCAGCGCACGGCTCCGCTCAGATGGCCAGGTACTGTATCACGCGGCGGCGAGGCGGATCATCTTACCACGACTCGGTTAGACTCGACCGCAGACCTGAGGGGGGGGGAAGGCTCCCTCACAGTCAGGCCGACTCCCCGAGGAGAAGCTCTCCTGCATGTGCCGCTTACAGTCGTCCGCAAGTCAGGTCCTGGCTGATGACCCCTTTTGGTGATGTGCAGACGTTAAGTCCTGCAGAAACTGAGCACGTGTTTGGGATTAACATCGCCTGTTCCCAAAGTGAGTTACACTCCAGGTAGGCACCTTCTCAGTTTTGCGGTCACTACACCATTCATTCATAACTTACAATACATAACTTATTCACATATTTACAAAAACATGGTGGAAGGCGAAAATAATTCATTAATATGTATAAAACTGTTACTTAAATTCCAAACTGGATGCCTAACATCCACGATGTTCATGAGACACTAAGTTTCCTGAGCCTCTCATCTTTGACTTTTTTTTTTATCTGTTGTCTTTGAAGAAGTCCCTTAATTAGCAATGTAATGACTAGGTGTAAGCAACCAGTTATGGGGTGGAAAAGAACAGTTAAGTTTGAGGTGTCTGTCTGAATGGCATGTTGAATACGGCCTCCTGTGGCTCTGGCATAGTGTGTGAACATGGTAATGTGTCACAATGCTCCTGCACTGACGTTAACCACTGCCAGTAATTCCCTACTACACAAGGCTGCCTTGTGGAGATATTATATCAAGACCTGGATTCTTCTGCAGAGTACAGATGGTAGTTCATCTGTGACTTAGTCAGTTCGAAAGGTGCAACCAACCCGAGAACTGTATTTGTCCAAATGAATGTTGACATTGTAAAGAAAACCATATGATAGCTGTACCCCATTCACAACTTTGTTGATTTTCATTTTGGGTCCACCGGTGAATGTTCAACTCCATAATGAATTTAGGATAAGGGGATTCGGTTCCACAGCATCCCTTTAAAAGGGCCGGATCGCTTTCTGTGTGACTCAAAGGTTTATTCCTGCGAAAGTGGGTCAGGGCCAGATTGGAGCACTCATTATTGGCGGCGTATGTTTGCACAAATTCCTCTCGTAATGAGAATCTCTGACCTTGCGGTAAACCCGCACTGAAGAAATTGTCTTTCTAGGCTAGAGGACAATTTAAGCAATGATTACTTTTTCCCAGAGAACTGATCTATTATGGAATAAGTACTGTCATCACAGGGTTGTGCCTCAGAATCATGGGACGTGTGTTGGGGGGGGGGGTTATCTTTGCCTGTCTGGGCCTCGTCATTTTGTCTGAAAGCCACCAATCCCTGAACGTAAATATGCGAACTCATTCTACCGGTTTGCCTTTGTGTTTGCGCCGCGATAAAAACTCCCATACAAATAGCTGTCTTGTCATTCTTCCAGGTATCGTATTGCTGGTTAATATTTTATACAGGATCTGTAGGGCAAGATTTTCCAGAAGGTAGAAGATTTTATGGAGGATATCTGAAGTGTGCCAAGCTGACTCACCCTGCAGGTGGCGATCTTGAGCGATGTGCCAGCTGCTCTAGGTCTCTGATTGCGTTGCTTTATGGGTACAGCAGGGTACTGGGCATGCTCAGTGAGGATAAGGGGATAGGCTGTGCTGAGAAGCTTTGTATCTTCATCACAGGTGCAGCATCTATTGCATGCATAAAGAACTAAGGGTCTTTTTCGAATCACCCTGTGCTGAATGTGTTGAGGTTTCAAGGCTGAAATTGCAGTGGAGGTAAACCTGTTGCACAGACCTTTAAGACTCACGGCATATATTTGGAGGTAAAAATCAGCAGTTAAAGTAGGTGTCCATCTGACATTAACCTTTCACCGTGTAAGTTCCCACCTTCTTCCTCTGCCTCTCGTACAGCACTTGCCTTCTGGAACTCTCTCTTCCCTCGCCCATTAAATGAATAAAACAAAGCACAAACCCCCTCACAAAGATCTCGACAGCCCTCGCTAAAGCTCTCACATTAGGGCTATGATTCCCACAAGACCAACCTCCTGAGAAAAGAGGTACAATTTTGTTCAAGGAACCCCACTGAAATGTACCCACGCATGTGAGCCAGGAAATGATCAAAGCCCGGACATCTGTTCTATTGACTAATGGGTAAATCGCAATGATCCTACAGTCCAGCTGTCTTGCTAAACATTCTTTGCATCCCAATTGGTAAAGCACTAGGCTGTCTTGGAGGGTTATCAGCTGAGAAAACACTCCAGCACCTTGATAAATGTTGCATGTTAATTTTCTAAATAAATATCCACATATAATTAACTACAAATACTTCTACTTGGAGTTCAAACATCATCAGTCCCACCAGCTTACAGATTCAAGCCGACTGCGAGGCCTCCTGATATCGTGGGAAAAGTTGTGAGACTAATGAACATAGGATCTGTGGGATCACCTCTCACTTGATTCACACATTAGGATGTATCATGTTGCCGAGGCCTAAATTTGAAAAGAGGTTACCGGTCGTAATGGTGCAATGACTGCTGGGAGTTTTGGGAGAATTAATGTCTAAATCACATTGCGGAGCCCAAAATGGGTTCCAGATGTGCTTCTGTTTGAATAGCACAGGCTTATGTTGATGCATATGATCCAGTGATAGATGATCCCTTGTGACGTCCCCCTGTATGCATATTTCCAAGCAGAAACGTGCTGTTCATTGTAAGGACATGTTTCATTCAGCTTTATGGATCAGTGATCACCACGGATGGATGGTTGGATGAACTGTCATTCGCATGGGTTGAACCTACTGAAAGAAACAATTTTTTTATTCAACTGCTGGGATTTAATGAGAGTAAGGTTATGGGAAATGATTTAGATTAAGTTCAAATGCCAAGACAACTTTGTTTCATTTCATTTGGCTCCCATTTACACTGTGTCCACAAACAGAGGAGCAGACATCGATATCAGAGCAGCTGTGACTGTAGCGTTTCAGACTCGTTCCTGCGATGACACCCCATGGCCTTTGCAAGCCGACACTGCACGGTGGAGAACCTTCTCGTTACCATAGCAATGAAGTCTTCAGCAACAATGATGCATAGTTTTTTGAATCCTTAAAAGGCCATTTTGACACTTCATCTGAAAATGTAACACTTAACTGAGTCCTCAGTTCCGTAACAGCATATCCTGTGCTCTTGCGTAATAATGAACTCCTCCGGCTGTCAGATATGTCTTTTTGAGGCTTTGATATTCCGATGATATACTGCTACACTGTTTGTGGGACGATGATAAAAGATAACATGCTACCATCACATGAAACCTGCAATCCTGCAGCCAATTGTGTGTCACTAGTCTTACAGCCGGTCCTGACTGTATTATCAGTATACAATCAGTATCAGTGTGAATAACACTAGCATACTCAGAGTGACTGGCCTGCTAATGGTAATAATAGTGGGTTTCTCCTGGTGTATTATGGTCTTGTGTGTGGGCTGGTGTGCGTGGGCGTCCTGAGCACTCCGATGTGTCGTCTAACACAGTTGCTGCTCCTTGGTGCGACTGCGTTCCATTCTTGGTGGGAGGTAGGGGGGTTGGGGAGGTTGTTTTAACGCGCCTGACTGCAAAGCTAGCTATCAAGTCAGCTAAGGTGATTCCGAGCGACGTTCCGGAACATTCCGGCACCCCACAGATGGTGCATACATGTCAATACAGTGCAGTTTAACTTAAAACCGATGGTCTATTAAATCTTTGCTGCTTCTGCACACTCTTTACGTATATACATATTATTCTGTTTCATAGAAAAAGTGATTGTGGCGTGCTGTGCTTAATAATAAATCCCTTAATAAATATTGCATGGTGATTCAGTGAGAGTATCGTTTCCTTGACGACATGTAATGTACTCCCTGTACTTTTTAATCAGCCAGACAGTAAAACTGTAATGGTAATTCTGAGACATCTTCCACGCTACAGAGTATTTCCGTCATCCAAGAGAAAATGTACTAGCTAGCATCCATTTATTTTCCAACCACTTATCCTGGTCAGGCCTGTCCCAGGCAGCATAGGGCACAAGGTTTGGGTACACTACAGTAAATTTAGAGATGTTGATTAGCCAAACTGCACGTCTTAGGACTGCAGAATGAGACCCACATGGCACAGGGAGAACATGAAAACCCCAACCGTCAAAGTGTGAGGTGAACAGTGCTTCCCACTGAGAGACCATGCCGCCCAGCTAGCTAGCAATTCATTTCAATTGCTAATTTTAGCACATCTTGTTTTATTTCGCATAGCGCATTTCATAATTTGCAAAGTGCTTTACAATGATGAACAATGTTGTAAAGAGAATCTGAAAACAGAAAATCCAAGTCAATGTCAATCAAATCCAGATTCAAAGACATAAAAATCATTTCATTCTCCGGGAAAGAGTATCCTCAAAAATTGCAATACATAGATACTGTTGTGAACTCTGTGTGTGTGTGTGTGTGTGTGTATATATATATATATATATATATATGTGTGTGTGTGTGTGTGTGTGTGTGTGTGTAAAAAAAACATAATGAATGTCAGTAGCTGAGGAAGAGCTATCACAATATGATCTAGTGATCCAGCTGATGGGGATGGGGGCCCAAAAAATGGACTGACACAGCTGATTGGGTCAGCACACCGGATCACACCAATGCCTCCTTTCCACCAACACGGAGCCGGTGCTGGGCTGATTCCCTCTTGGTGCCTTTTGAGGAACCTGCTCTCGTTTCCACCGGTTTCAAAAAAGAACGGAACAGGAATGTTACGTAGGCGGAAGTGGAAGTAAAGTAGAGGGTAATCTGCATATTGTTTTCTGGATTAATTTTGATCTGGTTTGGATTTTTAGTTTTTATAAGCTGCCAAAACGAACAAAAATGTTTTCAGAGTATGTCTCGTACGTTGCGCCCTTTCTCTATTATCTGTGTCCGCCTTTGTCTCCGTAAAGGCACCCCTGTCTGTGTGTGTGAGTTTATTCTCACTCGCTGTTTTATCGCTGTCCTTTTAAAGATCGCGCAATAAAAAGGCTGCTAAAAGCTAAACGTTACTGTCCGCCTCAGGATCTCTTTGATGTCAATATTTTATTTATTCGACCGGCGACATTTATATGCTTAATTATTGTATCTGGCCAGCAGATCGATCTTTTGTTTTTCACATAATAAAAAACTTGGTAATGTTATTCCGCTAATAAGCTGGCAAGTTGTTTTACTGCTGTCAGCGGCAATATTAGACAAAACTACATCGGTTCTGGATAGAAGGTTTGGACGCGATAGCCCGTCCCGGTGCCAAATTCTCAGACCAGCTTTTCTGTGGTGCCGTGCCGGAGCCCTTTTTTCTACTTCCGAATTGGTGGAACCGAGGCACAAGATGTGGATCCGTTCTAGGTTCAGTTCAGAACTGCAGGATCCGGTGGCTCAGCAAGGGGGCAGAGGAGAGCAGAAATCGCTAAACACCCTTCCCTTGATGGATTTTTGTCAAAAACAACTCGGCGTGTGCTGTTTGGCCTCTGGGTTGCTGTAATTACTGCCATGAATCTGGCCTGTCATTACGTGCCATAAGAGAGGTGCAGTGCTGCCATTTTCAGATCTCACATTTCCACCGTTTTGGTCCTGTGCTGTGTGCAAACGTCTCGCTTTAATGCTAGTCCTTTGTCTCCGCAGGGGTCACAGAAGCGGGGTAGGGGGGATGTGCCAGAGAGGGGAGCGATGGGGAGATTATTAACCATACAGCGGCTAATTTCTTACAGCCCTGATGCCGGAGCGACTGTCGCGCATAATTTACGGCTGAGAGCTGGAGTCTCTGAGCCGATGATGCTGATTGGCCATAAGATCAGGGGAACTTGGGTCATTCTTCAGTTATTACCAGCTCCAGTTCAGAGCTCTAATTCTGAAAGCTTTTGTGCTGCATTTGGGTTATTTAAACTCTCAAAAGCCACCCTGTGCTCCTACTTCTTCCAGGCTAGCGGCCTTGTTGGCACTTTATGTATCTCTTCGAAGCCTTGACCTAATCCTGTCTCCATGGCGAGGACACATCTCTGAGGTCTTGCTCCGCAACCATTAAAAAGGAGCGTTTGTGTGTGAATGTGGTCCATTGGTAAACCGAGGCTTTGTGATGGACACGAGGCGACTGCCCTTCTGAGGCAAATGTGCTATGAATAGAAGCAGCACTTTAGAGGGCGACAAGGTAAAAGTTTTCAAGAAAACTTACTTAATGGGAAATCGCCATTGCATGCTGTCTGTGTCCAGAATTTTTAAAATGGTATAAAAATATGTAATGGTTAATAAACACTCAATGTGGTGTACTGCAGACTCCTGGGCTAGTGGTCTGCATATTTTCTGAGTTTGTTTGGGCTTCCACCTGGTACTGCAGATTCCTCCCAAAATGCAAAGACATGCCGTCGCGTAAATTGGTGTCTCTTAATTACCTTTAACATATGACAATTTGCAATTTTGCAATTGCAAAATCTTTGCAATTTTCTGAGAGTATGTGAGTGTGTCTAGGCTTTGGGGGCGGGCCCCCACTCAAAAAGCCCCCCCCCCACCCTTCTTCAGAGGTTTTAAAAACCAAATAAATAGCTAGCAAATTAAGTAAAAAGATTGTGGCTAGTAGAACACACTGCTTCAGTATCTCCTAAATGGAGGCGTGTAGTGACTGTTTGTGGCCAACAGGAGGTGCCAAAGCCTCAAGGGCCCCGACGCAAATGCATGGTTTGAGTGGTGGTAAACCCCGGCACTGTATGTGCTCTGCAGTGGACTGGCATCCCATCCCAGGTGTCTCATGCCTCGTGCCCTCTGTTTAACTGGACAGGCTCAAGGCTCACCGCATCCGCATACCAGATATGCATTCAAGGAAGACAGATGGCTGCATCCAGTTAATATGGCAGCTGTGACATTATGCTAAAGTTACATCCGCTCATTCGATAAAGTGCCCGTCACTCCTTCAGAGCTGTGGCTTGTTAACTGCCGGGAATCATGGACATTTCAGCCAAACCAAAAATCTCCACCAAAGCAAGATTGGGGCAGGGGATATTGGGCTCTGAGCATGTCTTGTGTGGGGAGGAAAGTGCTCCTAATCAGGGGAGCTTGTTCAGAGGCCTGATTCATGATTAGGCCTCTGTGGGGTTGCTGCTGCGTATGCCACAAACCCAAGTGCGGAAAACCCCCCCCCCCGCCAGCCCTCGCTGACTGAATTAACCCGCCGTCGAGAGGCATGACAGAGCCACGGTAGCGGAGAAGTCGGCGCAGCTGGGTGCTGATGGAGATGCCGCCATTCGTGTGTGGAGGACCTGGCTGCCTGTTCTCCCCCGGTCGGCCTGTTTTCCTTCGGAGCAGATTGAGGTTGTTGATCTGCTCCTACAGGGGAAGCTTTGTTTGCTCCCCAGGTCGTTTTGGGCTGAGTGACCACCTCCAAAGCCAGAACCTCGCAGGAGGCAGAGAAAGCGAGGGGAAGGTCTCAGTCATCACACAGCACTCCATAAGGGCGATATAAGGACATCCATTCAACCAAACAACAAGTACCTTAAATCTGACAAATTATCCAACTAAGCAAGAAATCCATGTCTAGCCCGGTTAATTGTTAGCCATTGTTAGCAATATCAGTGAATAACACATTATGCGGTGTTTTGCACATAAAACTACATAGCAACACGTCCACAGATAGCGATTGGACAGTACTGTGTGTACGACAGATTTAATGATCTGCAAATAAGACATAAGTGCTAATAAACAGCATAAAACCACAGCTTTCACTTCTGTTGATAAAGGGCGCAGCCATCTTGAATTTTGAACTCAGGGTTCCTCCGAGTTCACAAGTCGGGGGCCATTCCAGTTGAAATTTCCGACTAGGAACTTGGCATTTTACGAGTTCAGATAGAATGCAATATTGCACACACTGAGCCGGGGGGAGGGGGGGCTAAGTCACTGTGCTGCCAGAATAGCAGATTAATATATAATGTGATACACAAAGTGCATCGCCGTTGACGATACCTGGCACCATGGAATGAATGACACTCTGCTTTGTGGTTTTTAATTTATATGGAAATCGCAGTAAATTCAGCAGCATCTGACTCTGGGTTTTATTTAACCTGTGATCATAGCCAAACGGACCAGAATTGTCAAAAATTTGACTCTGGTCTCCAATACATTCAAAAGGACTTGCGTTCTTCCCTTCTCAATTGCTTCTTATTCTGACCATTTTTCTTGTCTTTTTCCTGTTTAGCTGTTTGCATTTGAGACGGTTCTCGTGCACCTTTGCCTTTAGGCATTTAGTGATGTCATAATGATGCCAAACCAAACAAACAGATCTGAATTAGTTTTAATGGGACCCCAAATTAAGTTGTGTCAGTGAGCTTGCATGATGGCTTTAAAGCTATGGTTTAAATTGAAAAATTCTAGCTGTGGGGGCAGGACTTATCAGCACACACTGGTGTTTCACTTGTGAAAAGATTGGTGTAAACAAGTTTTTCTAACCCCAGCCTTTGTCAGCCCCCAGACAGTCCATGTTTTTGCTCCCTCCCAACTCCCAGTATGCCTGTACCAAATTCAATATTCTTGATTGGCTGGGAGCTGGGAGGGAGCAAAAATGTGGACTGTCTGGGGGTCCCTAAGGACTGAGTAGAGAAACACCGGTGTAAACCAATCCAAACGGCTGGTGGTTTCGATAATCAGCGGGGGCATTTTGGTGTGTAAGTACGCTGTTGGAGACACTGGTTATGGTGACTGTTCAGCCGGTGAAATCTGCTTCCCGACATGCTGCACAAGCGCCATCTTGGCCTCCGTCTCACCCCATTCTGGTGTCTCACATTACCAAGAAGAGCAGCAGCAAGATCAGTGTTTTTCTCCACCTCCTAACAAGTGTCAAAGACACAGCTTTGAAAGCAGCACCTAAACGCCCTGTTCCCAGGCTAAAACAGGACCGATGGTCCTAATCTGGCCGTATTTCGCGGATGGCTTGAGACTCATCTGGCCAAACCCAGCTCCCGCCTGGAGAGACCCTGTGCCTTTACCTCATCCCGCCTGCCTCTCCAATCAGATATGGAAACGCTCCTGCTGTTGGCTGGTCCCCCTCCCGCCACCCAAAAATATCAAGTGAAGAAAAAGCAGAGAAACACAAAAAAAAGGAGACGAGATCAATTCCAGCCAAAGAAATGATAGAGACGGCAGTGCCATTAAGCGAATGATGTGGCTAAGTGATTAATGCGTTTGTGCATAATAGAGGCAAGGAACGACGAACGGTAATGGAACAAAATAATGGCCACGCCATTGATTGGGTGAATAGACTCTGTCAGTGTTGCGCTTTGATCAGGTTAATGAAGGGCCTCTGAGTGTGTCCTACAGCTAGATAAGCAAGTGTCACAGACATGTGCATTCCAGCTGGCTTTGAATTCTAGCTATTTATTTTTATTCATTCAGCTTTTTTGCACATAATGGTTAAACCAGCCAGCATTGTGGCATAAAAGATTTAAGGTTTTGAAAAGAATTTGTAATAAATAACAGATCTGAGTCCCCGCTGGGGGGGTGGGGGGGTAGGTTGTTTTTCCAACCTGAATTGCTTCGGTAAATAACCAACTTTGTAAACATGGCTGCGTCGTTTTGAAATGCGTTTGCTAGGGACTGGGTGATGTAAACTTTGGAAATGTTTTTTTGCTTAAATGCAGTCCAAAATATGATGCACTCTTTTTTGCGTTTCAGCTTGTTGGGCTAAGGATGCTGGTATGCTGAGGATACACAGTGGCAATTACCCCCCCCCCCCCCACCCCGCTGATTGTCAGTTAGGTGTCAAGTGTGATTGCAGAGCTCGGCTGTCTATCAACGCTGACATGCAGTAGAGGAGGACAATGTCGCTGCTGTTTGTCCTGTTGTAAATGTTGCGGCCTGACATTTCATTACAGGAAGGACTGACAGGGTGATGGCTGCCTGTTTAGCTGGTCGCTTCATTCATGTCTGAATATAATTGACATTTCATGCTAACCAGTTGTTCTGAAATGTTTAAGTGGCCCTGTGAAGATAATTCCGGAGCAGGCCCCTAGGGGCCGCCACTCAGGTGACAGGCTGACCGAACAATTAATAAATAGGCCTAATCCTCCCAGTTTGTCGCAACGACTGGAGATGTTCCTAAAGAGGGTTATTTAGATCCATATTAATTAATTGACTGCCAGCAGCAGTCCGGAAGCATCCATTAGCCACACGCACGGTGGTAAATTCCGGCGACGTGTTTTGTGTATGACAGCACTTCCCGTTTTAATTAAAGTTACTGCACAGACTGCTTGTGCTATAAGATGAAGATGAGATGCAGTGGGGGAGAATTTCGACATGCCAAGAGAGAAGTACCCCTGGCTCCTCAGAGGCTTCTAATTTAATCACCTCTCTGCTGTTTCTGGTGTAAAAATACACTGTCGTGTGCGCGGCACTGCATTACACGGGCATTATAAATCTGAAAAGTCTCTGCGGTATTTAATGGCTGGGGGTGTCCCGCAGTCTCCCTCAGAGCCACTGCAGCTGACCTTAGCAAGATTCCTGAAAAGGAGTCGTGTTGGATTTGACCCCAATTTACAATATTGCATTTAGGCCATTCGTCCATCTTCCAGGCTCTTATCCGGTATAGGCTTGGGGGGGTGGGTTCTGGTCTATCCTAGCCTAAAGAAGGCGCAGGTCAGGGGAACACACTGGATGGGAATGCCCGTCCAGCACAGGACATGTTTATTTTTACGTTTGGTAAATAAAGTTTTCTGAGAAATGTTGGATTCTATGTTCGGGTCTCAGTACCATTCGAAGCCCACATGGTGGCCTAAGCAAGCTGCATCACTGCCTCCCAAGTGAAATTGCTTTGCTAAGTTGGCACCCCCTCAGAAGTTGGTGCCCTAGGCGGCTGTCTACATCGCCTAATGGGTCGACCGGCAGTGGGTCCTTCAGCCTGCTCTCATATGAGACGGGTGATCCACAGCTTCCCCAAGCAGAAGCCTGAGGTTGCTGGACCCCTTCATGAGAACGTGAGACTCTCCTCAGAGACGGCGAGTGTCCCACTGCCACATGCAGAGCTCGAATGTGCAAAATCAGGCCATTATTAGTAGAGCTGGATAACTCAGGTCCAGAGAGTAAAAGTCTAGACCATGATTTTGTTTCAACCAACCAGTTGAGTATAAAGAGTCACAGTCACAGTGTACTCAACTGGTTGGTTGAAACAAAATCTTGGTCGGGACTTTTACTCTCTTGACCTGAACTACCCATCTCTGCTCATTGGTAAATCAGAGGAAAGTAATGAACCTCTATATTTCCCACAACCTTTATTTTAAAAATGAATGTAGAATTGGGTGTTTCCAAATTTTCATCTGTGTAGTGAAATGCTGTTCCCACCTGCTACCAGGATTGTGCTTGAAGGGAAATATGTAATACAAGAAAAAAAGAAAATATAAAAATATAAATACATGATTAAAATAACAAAAAAGATAAAATAATGCTGCAAAATAAGACCACAAAAAAATAGAGAGCCAGTTTATCAGCGGTTGTACTATAGGAGTGTGTGGTGGTGTGGAATGCGTGAAGTGGCCTGTTACCTACTGGATACCTTGTTCAGTTTGTGGGAATAATTCTTTAAAAGCTCGTTTTGTTTGTTCGCTTGCAGCCCTATTTGAGTTTGAAATCGACTTCTTGAAATCTGAGTCAAGACTTCCATTTGGGTTGCTCCTCTAATGACCCCCGATGAGCTGAACTGCTCTCCTTTGAAAGTGGTTTGAGAGTCACAGATAAGGAGACTGTATAAAGAATGAAGAATCACATGTCAGATTGCTGGTCATATTCATCCTTGATCATGTCTTTCTTTTTTTCTATATTTTACAGCTGGGGGGGTGAAATTCTCTGATATAGGGTCTGACATTGAAAAGGTGCCAACGACTGATGACCTGTGGTTAATCCTTTCTGTTGAGATTTCTATCAGTAATGTCATCGTAATGAGGTTTAATATCGGTTTGAATTGATAATGCCTGCACATTTTATGTTAAAGAAGCATGGCATTATGTCAGTATGACCTCTGTGGATATACGTATTTTGCCCATATAGTAGACCAGTGTTTCCCAGTCCGGTCGATGGGGACCCACAGACAGTCCACGTTTTTGCTCCTACCGGGAGCTGAGAGGGAGCAAAAACATGGACTGACTATGGGTCCCCGAGGATCGCATTGGGAAACACTGTAGTAGACAGTGCAGTCCATGGCAATCTGTAATCAATGTGTTTCTCCATTTCAGAAAAAAAGGTTCCATTAATCATTAATGCATCAACTATGAATCTCATTATTTCATTTAATTTTTTTCAGGATGTCATGGATTTTTATTCAGTACCAATAACATTTCACAGGACCGCCACCTGCTTTCTGATGAAAGCTAATCTCAGAAGTCAACCAAGTTTCTCGAGGTAAATAAAATTACTGTCAGCCTTAATCTGTATTGCCTGTGCTGTGCTGCCTTTTGATTATCTGCTAAGAGGAGGCGGAGACCCTCAAACGGATAAGCAAGGGGGCGAAATGGATGGATAGGATAGTAATGGGAATTTTTTACTGAGGAGATAAGAGTGTTTATTCCCCTTTAGGGTAGAAACAAGTGCTTCCTGAGGGCTGCTGTTAATCTTTTTGAATTTTGAAGGGCGCTTCACTCCAGAGCTAAAAGACAGACATGCCGACGTTCCTGACGTGTCCACATGACCTGACAGAACCACACGCCGTCTGATCTCGAGCCCTAATGTCAGATCGTCAAGACGCTTGCTCGCGTTTCCGAACCCGGCTGTCCGTCTGCAGCGCAAGGCGTCGTACTCTGAGCGTGCGTCAACCCGGAGCTGCCGCCACACGGGTCAAGCCGCCGATCTGTTTTGTTCCGAGTCCCCCGCCGGCCTCGTCTGTGTTCCGGAGACGAGTGTCAGCCTGTCTTTGCATTTCGTGAGACACGCCTGACAGGCCGTGGCTAACAACAAGAAGCCGGCAGCTGGCCTGCTTACAGCGACACAGAGGACTTGTCTGAGTCGCCCAGATCACCAAAAGGCATCTAGCGCCACCTCTCAGCATACCACAGGTCAATCCAGGGCCGCCAATGGGCAGCTCTGGCTCGGTGCCTGAGTTACATTGTGGTAAAAAATTGACACAATGGAGCAGAAATAAAAAAATAAACCCAATGTTATGCGTTCAGTGCATCTAATTCATTTATATCTCTGTTTTTCATTAAGCCACAGCATCCAAGCTTAGTTAGATTGGCGCTGTAACTTTGATTGTCCTGTCACACCTACAGGAAGCTGTGCATTCAGCTGCATGAATATGCAGATTCAATCTCTTCTATCGGTCTTTTTCACGGCCTGTGTTTTTTATACTGCTAACAAAGCTGCTCCAATCACTGAGAAGTAAAAACAGCATTCGGCGCTTTCCGTACCATTGACAACATGATCCTGCTAAATGCGAAAGCCAGACGCCA
Organism: Mormyrus iriodes; assembly: GCA_011763525.2. Lineage (NCBI taxonomy): Eukaryota > Metazoa > Chordata > Actinopteri > Osteoglossiformes > Mormyridae > Mormyrus > Mormyrus iriodes. The sequence continues at coordinate 6,499,191 of JAAGVU020000001.1, forward strand.
GTTCTTCAGGCGCCTTGAATATTTACCAAGCTAAATGCTTGATGTGTGTTATACGGGTTATATGTAATAAATATGTATTTCTATATGTCTACATAGCAGGCCTGTAGTCACAAATAAATGTCAGGGGGGGTTCAAACACGTAGTTCTACTAAATGGTGCCTGATAGCTATGTGTGTGCTGTATAGCTACTTCTTGGTAAATTCTGTTACTCTTTAAGACGAAGTTTGAAACTTGTCTAATAATTCAGATGTAGGTCTGAGGCCTTTGGACCGAAACATCCACCACTCACTAAGTACAATATTTACCTTGTATGATAAGTTTCATGTGGTGTAAATCATGTTTTCAGATCATTAGTACAAGGAATTGTATTGTGCTCAATATCTGCATGCCTGCACATTTTTGATAGCGACTGTGTGTGCTATGATGTCACAGTTAACCTCCTCAAACAAACGTGAGTTTAGCTGCAAATCTTAAAAGCGGTTCGGTGCAAACTCCGGACCAAAACCCGTCTCATGTTTATTATGAGATATTCAAATGCAGTGGCCCCTAAAGTGCATTAACACCCTTTGAACGCGTTAATGAATTATATGCACTTTGGGACAGAAGAAAGCCAAGGAAAATGTTTTATAGTAAAGTCGTTACATGCTTTCACACAACAGCTCAGTTTGTGTCTTGGGCTTTTCAAGGTTTTGAACACAATTAGTCCATAATGGATTGAATTGCACTGAAAGCTGGGTGCTGCATACAGAACATGACCACGTTTTGTCTGCTGTACTGGCCTGCTGGGATGGGTGGTGCTGATAAAACAAGACTGATGTGTTGCATTCTATAAAATACCAGAAAATGCTCTCTTTCCATCATATTAAGGCATCTTCTGCGTTTATAACCCAAGCACGTGTTTTTGCATTAATTCAGCTGGAAAAACATTGTTTTTTGATGCCAATTATCTGCTGCAAAAATGATCAATGAATTATAAATAGTATAGTTGCAAGAGGTACGTTTTTCTCAAGCTTCTTTAAATATTTAAGTATTTAAATTGGGAGCACATATTGATCAGAGTGGTTTAACATGCACACACTGGACTGTGAGACCAAATCTATCCTGTTGGGGCATCAGACTTTCTCCATTAGGCAGTCGTGCAGGGTGATGACAGTATGTCTATATGAACATACCTTTTACATGAAGAGCACCTTGGCCTCTTGTATTCAGGAACATGATCATCTTTGGCCTGATTTCTCATTGCAGTCTCTTTCTGAGGAGAGGAGGCTTTCACCACATCCTCTCTGTCCCAGAATGGGTGCTAATTAAAAAGTCTTCTCGTCTCTGTGCTGTGAGGAGATAGTGGGATATTCACTGCCAGTTTGACTTGTGTCTGGGGGGAGGGGGGATTGGCTGTTCTGGGTCCATGTGACGCTCTCCAGTGGCTCTGAACTCAACAGGAGCAACATCCACAGCGACCCGCAGAGCCGTTCAACATCCCTCAGCATGACCCCTCAGCATCTGACAGCCATGGTGTCACTGTGTCGGTGTTAGCGGAGTGCAGCTTGCAGGTTTCTGCTGAAGACCATCTCACTGAACTATGGCACAGCTATAGACCGTCATTCATCAGGAATGACTCATCTTATTGGGTTTTGAGTTTACTTCAGTTTGTTCAGTTTAATTAAAAAATTTTTTAAAATATGCCCAGTACTGGATGAAGCTTCTCTGCTGCCCCCTGGTGGAGGAGCATTTAGGGCACTCTAAGTCAGCGCCCTCTTAAAAGATGGTGCCCTCCCAGCTTATAGGGAACATTCCCAGAACTTTACCAAACGTTATTTAAAGGTCTTATCAAAGTTGGCGGAGAACGTTCTTACCATAACATTAATGGAATGTTACTTCAACGTTTTAATGTTTAACAAAGGTTCTGTCAGTGGTTGCACAATAACATTATTACCTGAACATTCTTTTAATGCAATGTCGAAATATATTGTTTTAAAATAAAATATTATTTTATAAAATGCTATATGTGCATACAGTGAACACACCATTCAGCCTTGAATCCATGACCATTGACATGCAAAGCGACTGTAACCAGCTGCCGTACCACGCCCTTCATCCATCCATCCATCCATCCATCCATCATCTATAACCGCTTATTCCATATGGGTCGCGGGGGGTCCGGAGCCTATCCACGCCCTTCGTTTGTTTTATATTATTACTCTTGATTGTAGTAGTAGTTGTAGCAGTGGAATAATGTAATATTCTGCAACATCATATCGTAACATTCTGGAAAGGTTCCTAAAACAAAAAATTGTTAGCAGAGCTGGCTACAGACGTTACCATTCTGAGGAGCCCATCTGGGAATGGCCAAAGACAATTGGTTTGGCCGCCATGAGGGAAAATGGATCCAGTCCCATAGCTTAGCCCTGATGTAGCATGGCCGCCTGGTGGATTTAGCTTATATATTTTGCAGGGTGCCGTGCAGTCAGACAGAATACACTATACAGGCAAGCCTAGTTTATATCAAAACTCCAGGGACACTGGGTACAGTGAATAGCAGAAAAAGATGTCTTTGAACAAATCTGAGTACAAATATCTCAGTTCACTGAGTGTAAAGCCACTTTCTTTTATTAAGGTCTTTTTTAGTGAGTGCAGAAAGGTACCTTCAAAAAACAAAAAAACACCTACAGCTACATTAAGACTGTCCAACTAAGAGCTGACGCCACAACTGGGCAGATAATAGGAAACACCATACACACCTTTCTGCCAGGTAATTGTCACACTGACCATTGCCAATTCACATTTATCTATCTGCTCTCGGTGAAAAAAGCTGTTCTCGAAGTTTTTATGGAAGGTACTATGTAACTTTCGGGACCTAAATTCATCCCTCCCCCCCCCGTCACGATACGTTTACATTCAAAGTTGCACTCCTTGCATCCTTATTTTTATCCATCCATCCAGGGTTACAGTGTGCTTGGAATCGATCCCAAGAAGCACAGAGGAATGAGACAGGAGACAGTCTGCATGGGATGCTAGTTCTTCACTAGCTTATTTTTAAGTTGTCCGCAGTGTCGTTATACTCTAGAAATGTTAGTTTTTTTCCTAAATGACAGTGTAGTTTTGTTTGGTCAAACATTCTCTTAATCTACCATTTCTTTGCAGTGTATGAACTGGAGAGTGCAAAATTTGGCTGTTTAATTTAAGTAAGCACAGTATTTGCTGGAAGATGTTTCATGACATTGATAATCCAGTATAAATCCATATTAATTGTTCATTGCTCTACAAAGCATCTTTCCAGTTCAGAAGACTAGAGAAATAACTTAGTTAGATTTTGTACTGGTGTTTTAAAAACAGTACCGACTTTGGTGAACAAGGTTGAAGGATATAATTATAAAATTTTGGCTCCTACACGTACACAAACTCTGACTAGTTTTTATTAAACTATTAAATATGTTATACCTTATAGCCTTTTTTTAAAAATGCTGACCAATTAGTGAATTATCCTGTCAAATACGATATCTGGGTTTTCAGGTCCCTTATTTATATTAGCGCATGCTGTAAGTAATTTCCTGAAAGGTGTATTATACCTGTTTCAACTCTGTTATGATAGGGGTGCCGTCCCACGCACATTAAACATTGATCTCTGCACTACACTGCATTTCCACTGAATTGTTCTCCAGCATAAAGGCTTGAGTGCCGCACAGCTCAAGGAGATTGGCAAGAAGGGAGCATGTATAGACTAGAGATCTGCAACAAGGTCAGATCCCAGGATTACAATGCCAACACGGACCAGGGACTTGCTGGGGTGAAGGGAACATATAGCTGAACATGCTGAACATGGCGAGTTTGTGACCAGATTTAAAATTGAGTCTTTTCTCAACCTTCATTCAAAAAATTTGCCATGAAGTACTTAAACATAGTCTTCATATCTGTTTAATATCAGAGAAGTATTTTTTTTCTGACTTTTGTTACAGGAGATCATTGTTACATTGCAAATTAAACTATCTCTATAAGTGTGTAAATTTAGTTCTACAGGACCAGTCCATTGCGGTTTCATTTGGGGGGGGGGTGTTTTTGTGTTTATTCATCTCGGCTAGTTGTCATGCAGTTTGGCAGTAAGAGTAGGGGTGGTTGCTTTGGAGGAAAACGGCAATGTCATGTTATATAGGGAAAATGCAAAACTTTAGCCTTGGACCTGTTATGTACTCTGAGCAGGTTTCTGTGTCTCCATGGCAACGCAGAGGGCCACTGATAAAGAGCTCATTTTAAAGAATGGCCCCCACTGGCAGTGCGATGAATGAGGCTCTGCCATGGGTAACCTTGAGCAGCTACAGGGTAACTCTGACTGAGGCACAGCCCCCGAAGTTGTCAAATCCAAAGGTCGGCCATAACGTGTCTTTCGGTGAGAACGGAATGTGTGGAAGTGACTCCGCTGTGGATTCTTGGCTTGATTAAAGCCTAATAAATTTGCCAGAGAGATCAGAATGAACATTTCTATTGTATAAAAAGTGTGTCATTCCTCTCACCCTCTTCCAGGCTTGCTAAGTCACCCGCTCTGCTCATTACTTTTAAAAGCATTTTTATTTGTGCAGTACAAGCATTTTTAAGTAAATAATGTTTATTTAATTTTTTATATTACACAGTCACTTTATCTGAAACTTTCATCTTCAGATATCTTTACATACCGTGCTTTATACAGTTGCATGTGTCTCTGGAGCGACTGGGTTCAGGCTGGGCCTTGAGACAGCTCCCTTGGTTATACATCTCCATTCTTAACCACTATGCCACCTACTGGACACATCATGTAGTTGTTTTTCAGTGAGCTACATTAGGTAAGTGAAGGATGAACAGAATACTTGTACAATTATAGGAGACAAGATTACATCTTAGGTGATATTCTCAAAGAGTAGCTGCTCTGCAGAGCTCATCCTGTCGGGTGTAAATGGTTATTAGAAATTACATCACATCAAACAAATCATTTCCTGCCAATGAAACTGCAGCCTCATTCTATGAACCGATTCCTGCCTTCATCTGGAGGCGTAGCCTAGTAAGCTCTGTCATGCGTTAATCTTATATATACTGTGGCTGGTTTTGTTTGTTTCATTTTTAGATGTGTTAATCAGTCATTTTGAAAAGGCTCTTGTATAAAACTTTGAGGCAAACACCCATTCATCCACTTTCCATAGCCAGTTACTCAGTGCAGGATCACAGAGAGCCTGGAGCCTAAACTTGTCAGCACAGGGGACACCCTAAACATGTCATCTCGTTGTAGGACATACATTTAGTCACATTATGGACGGGAAGATGTAATGCACTCTTTAAAACTCGTTAAACTTGTTAAGCTTGGGCCACACAGTCTCTTAATCTCCAAATAATGTTAACCTACAGTCTCTTAATCCCCCATCTCCAAATAGCATTAACATATTTTTTAAGATAATGTACAGTAATACTTTCAATCAAATAGTCTGATGATTAAGCATTAAGACGGTTTCACATTAAAAAGCCACATAGAGTCAGATTTATCTTAGCCTTTCCAAAGCCTTTGGAACTAGACTAATGTGTATTTTTTTGCCAGCCATCTGGATACATACCAGTAGGGATTACTCACCGGGTGCTCCCATTTAGCTCCATATGCAGATATGTTTCTCGTACTTTAGATAACTTATTGGGAATATAACCTATGATGTCACATCCTGTTTTTAAAATCAGCTATTGACACACCTCTGCATGGCTGATTTGCTCCTGCAATATATTGATGACTGATATAGTGTTTAGTTACAGTTTTGCCTTCACTACTATAGACCAGGCACGTGGACAGGTAGTAAAATTACAGGGTTGAACAGCCTCCCTCCAGTTGGCAAAATATACTGAGTGGAACTATGGCTGCTGGACAACCCAATGAAATTTATTTCTGGCTGCGGGCCAGATGCTCGTTGTTCTTGTTCAGCTGTTTAAAAAAAAAAATTGACTATTTGATTGTTTACTGCAAAGCTACCTATGACTGGATGCTAAATTTTAGTCACTATACATTAAGCTGCTTTCCAGCCTCCTAGCAGGCTTCATTAAAAAGTACCGTAAATGTTTCACCTAGGAAGTTTTGGTGCTTTTTCTTTGGCTTCATGCCCCAGGTTATATAGAAGAGTAGAAGACAAGAGTGACCCCCTCTCACCACCCCCACCTTCCATCAGATAAATCCAGGACAGTGTTACTGATTGGCAGTAACCTATACACCTGTCCTCTTCAGCTCAGCATAAGCCGAGAAACAAGGCATATTGATTTATTTTCCCTTCCCTCCTGTCCAGTGCTTGTTCCTCTCAAAGCCTTGTGGACTCTGCGGCTACCTTCCAAATGTCAGGCAAGGGTAAACATTCCTTGAAGTGGACGCTATGCAAATAGAGTGACTTGACTGAATGCCATTAAATGGGTAAATGAGATCTTTGTGCGAAATCCTCCTAGCAACAGTAGTGCTGTCGCGTGGGGAAAAGCTGGTGGCGACCTGAAAAGAGATGTATATCCCCTCCCCCACCACCCCCCCACCCCACTGCTGGCCTCCCAGGGGATCGAGAACGAATCCCAGTTTGAGTGTCTGACTGCAGAAAGCCTGCCATCCATAGTCAGAACTGCCATGGCTCGATTTAATTGCACCTGCAGGTTGAAGTTTTCAGCTGCTGGATTCTGTATCTGTGACTGGTTTTTTTTTGCATGGATCCAGTGTGCTTGGATTGATGGATGTCTCGGCTGTTGGGGCTGCTTGGTGCGTGTACTGCCCCCTACAGGAAGCACAGCTTTCATCGCTGCTTGTCATACAATCCTACGAAGATGTACCTTCATCACATCTATGTACCCCAATAACCTCCATGCCAAAGCTTCCAAACTGTGCAAAAGTACCTTTTTGCTTCTATATTGCAACATTTCATAAGTGGCTGGCAGTCAGACATTTCTGCTTTTTTGTTTAGGAGTACAGGGAAATATTGTCATATCCAGTGATTCACTGAATTGACACTAGCCAGTGATCTACCTGACGTGATATCAGCCCTGTGCTGATTATACTAATTATCTTTATCTCACTATGGTCATGGACGTGGTGCATATGGGCATCCCCTGGATTAGCTACACCTTCGAGTGTTTGAGATGGTCTATTCCAATACAGTCATTACACAATCATCCAGGTCAGCATCTTTTCAAGACTAAGTCAGACTAAACCTGAGCTGATCTACTGCAGTGCTAAGTTTATCTAGCTTCCTGCACTTGTTACTGACGATGGGGCTCTGAACAGGGGGCTGTTTTTAATTATTTTGTTTTGAAAAATATGGTGAGCACACTCACCTCATTCACCTTGTGTCAGTGGCTGTTTCTGTTTTTATATGTCCCTGATGGAAATAACGAATCAGACGCATCCCTCGTGAGAACATTCAACGCTGCTCACAAATATTCTGAACTTATGCAAAATACCTCATTAACAATAAATGTTTTGCATTCACAACGTTAAGAGCTTTAATTTTTTTCCCCCTTTCTGGGGAGAACTAATCTTTAATGAATTGAACGTAGACCTTCTTCCTGACAGGCCTGCAGATTGAATGACTGAGCTTCTGAGGTCCTAATTGAGCGTGACCTTGGGCAGGTTTCAGGTGCTTTGTCTCTTGTCTCTCTTCCCCCTGTTGATATGTTAGTCCAGTCCATGTACCCTCTTCCCATGAGAAAATCTCATAGGGTGGATCTACTTGAGGGCTAGTGTGGAAATGCTGTGTGCATGTGTGTATGCACACAAACAACGTGTGACTTCCTAGACATTTTTGGCTCCCTGCCAGATTAGAGCAATCACTGTAACTACATAGCTCTACTGTATTTGGTGTCATTAAACGTTTACTTTCCTGTGAGATTATCACTGCCAGTCTGAGGGAACACACCCACCCGGAAGCTTCTGGGTGGTTGTTTTGAGGTGATACAGAGTCTACATCCAAATAGGAACAATCTGGTCCACAAAGGATAATGAACGAGAACAGGAGGGTGTTGGTTGAAAACTGTGCTCATCCTGAACATGGAAAAGATATTTCTTTTGCTGCAAGTTTTGATGTTTCTCCATGATAGTCTATAATATTTGTGGTAGTTTCACTAAAATATTTAACCAAATGTCATCTATATAAGATCTGTATATCTTGTTAATCACTTTGGCCGTATTTCTGATATTTTGTGCTCCTAAAATAATGAATGAAACCATTTGTGCATGAGTACTCCCTGTCACAATGATTAATATCACAGTGTTTCATTAGTATGTTAAAACATTAACTAGCCATTGCAGTGCCTAGCAAACATTAACTAACCTTTGTTAACAAGCAACTTATTAATGGTGTCTGTCTGCCCATGGCCCAAGCTGGGCGAGGACGGGTCCCGTAATGACTGTCTCCGTTTGAAACTGCATATCTGCTTTCAAAACGTGTGTGAAATTGGTCTGGGCGCTGGGAGATCAAAGCACACATTGCCACACAAGCCGAGGCAAACATGGTAGTGAGAAACAACCCCCCCCCCCCGCCCTCTACTGATAAAGTGGGTGAGGGGCAGGCAGATCAAAACTTCTGACTGAGGCTCTGCTGATGACCACATTAGGTTTTCAGATGTGCTCCAATACGCTGACTCACTTCCGGGACAGTCCCATAATTCTTCTGCCACTTTAGGGGTTCACTCCGGTGCCTGTAGACCCCCATGCCACTCTTCATTTGTCGCTAAACGTAAATGTTCAGGGATAGACAGAGTGGTAGAAGTGTAGTCCAGAGTTGGACATGGTCCTGACTTTTCTGCACAAATGCTGCTCTTATCTAGGGCAGTTTGGGAAGCCCCAAGAGCCCCACCAGCATGCTGGGGATGCTCCTCTACAGACATGATGTCCATCTGATGTTTGCTGGGGCTGTGGCAGAGAGGCGTGTCCACACACTTTCAGCAGTGCCCCTATGGGACTGAGAGTGCCTGCTGTGGCCATGATGAAGCTTACCGACTGGCTTTGCAAAGGTGTCACCCCACCCACGATAAGCAAGACGTTTCCGATAGGACATCCAGACATATTCTGTGGAAACGGTGTCACGGTGCTCATGTGGCCGCATCTCTGCCACAAAGCTGATCAAACGGGTATCTGTTACGTCACGTCATTCGCAAGGCTTTGAAAGTAGAAAGTTGCGCTGTACGAAAGAACCATTAAAAGGCTGCGAGAAAACGCAATGCGCGTTTGTTTTTAACTTAAACGGAGCCCAGATGTCTGTGTCTTCGCACTTTGATTAGAAAACTCCGTGCCCCCCCCTCACTGTAGCAGATCGGGTGAATGCTTTCGCCCAGCACATCGGCTGCACCGGGTCCTCAAGCGCCCGACAGAGATTCTGAGTGTGTGGGTGTTTTCCTGGCAGCCGGGGAGGTGCTAGGTTCCCTCAGTTTTTTCCTTTTTGTTTTTTTAGTCCTCCTCTAAATCCTATTGCTCCCCTCGTGGCGCTGCATCACAGTTTCCATGGCAACCGCTCAAACTAACGCGCTCGCGCTCAGCCTGCCGCGAGCCGCTGGGTTACTCACTTAAATGTATCACTCTTTTCCCGGACTCCGCAGAAATGCACAGGGATTTCCATGGTTACGGCAGCTCGCAGCTTATCCCGCTCTCACCCGGAGCATGAAGTGTCTCCGTGAGGTAAGTGGGCCAGACGCCGTCACTCCGGCCGGGGCTTCAGCCGCCAAGTGCCGCCTCGTCCGTATCACTAAAAAGTGAGTTTATCTTCAGAATTGACACCGGCCGCTGGTCTGTTTGGCAGCTTAGCTGGGCGGTGCGCGGCGTATGCTCGCAGTTTGACCGGCCGGCGGGGCGGCTAGCCGTGGGTGCGCTCCGGGGCGGACCGGGGGGGGGCGGCTGCGGGACCGCGCCGCGGAGAGGGGCACACCTGCCCCGCGCGGCCTCGTCGAAATATTTTTGTCGCCTCTTGGTGGTAGGGGGTGTTGGAGGAAGGGGACAGGGAAGTGGCAGCAAAACCCACGCAAAGTGCTTAAAGTGGTCCGAACTCCCTCTCGGTCCCCCGGGACGGCGTCTCGCTCGCCTCCCTGCCCGGCATCTCGCGGGCGCTTGCTGAATAATCTGTAATGACGCCCCGAAAAGGAGTCCTCCGTGAGGAGAGGCTGCCGTGCGGGGGCAGGGCTGGGATTACATAACCCCGGCGCTGATAATGGGTGGCGGAGCCGAGGGTGCAAGTGTCGGCGAGCAGTAACTCCGTCTCTGGGCTCGGGGTCAGCCCGCGACTTTCAGGGCTGCAGCCCCATCATCACGACGTCGCGGTAAAAGCGTTTAAACACCCCATGACTCCCCCTCCCCCAGGCATAGAGCTCAATGGGATTTTCCTTTTCAAATTTGCATGCATATATCTGACTTTAATTAATTAAAGGTCTTCAGCTGTCAATGACAATGTAAAATCTGAAACTGGGAAAAGTTGCCCTGGGCACGATGCGTCTGCATAGAGCCACTCTGACATTTGGCAGAAACCGCTTTGACATTGCTTACTAACGAGTTTAACGCGGAATGATGCGGCCCTTATCTTTTATCCGCAGTCTTCCATCCAATTTGGATGCAAATAAGCTAAAAATAAAAACATACGCATATGTAATCTTCTCCTGGAATAATGTAGCTCTATGTATTCTGGAAGTGACCTCTGTGTAGTTTATAAGGGTTTAAAGAACTCCTTGTGACCTGCTAAATGTCACTAAAGAGTTTATTAATGATGGCAGCTTCTGTCAGGAGCGATTTCAGACCCAGACCCTAGCAGGAAACTTATGTAGTTCTGATTAGTGGTAGCTTAGTGTGGCCGAGATGGTGTTGTTTCTGCTACATTAGCTCGAACCCTGCACCACTTATGTTGGCTGTGGTGAGGATACTTGGCTCTCACACTTGCTCATGGTGTTTTTCCAGGCACGCGATTGTAGGTCTGTAGTTCGTTGTGGCATCCGCTTTCCAGGGGGTGTTCCAAGTGAGCTGCGGTATGTTACCACTGCTGTCCCCTCTGTCCATCACCATTGAAGGTGGGATATGGAGACCCTTTGTGGTTGCTTCATTTGCAATTAATATAAGATAACCACTCCCCAGTCTTAATTTGTAAGATAGAAATGACAAGATAGGGATGTAAATTACAAAAGTCAAGCCCATTGATTGGCAGAAGATAAGAAGATGTATTTATATGAAGTTACCGTGTGTACCAGTTACCTGCACGTGAATTTTATATGTACATATGAAATTATAATGCATGAATTCAGAATGATGATGCAGGCATTTCTCGTGAACAAAGGGGGGACACTCAAAGTGCATGCAGGAATTATTCAGGGGGGAATTTTATATAGCCATTTTGTTACTGGGTAGAGGGTGAAGCGTTCATCATATTGGAGTGAAATTTCAAAGAATTGTCAAATTACATTTTAATGTTATCAGCACATTGGAGGGAAAGTCTTATAATTGCGTTGTTTAAAAGTCCTTAGATTCTACAACTAGTCAATGACTAGGAAGGTTGTCCTTGGCTAGGTCTGGTTATTATTGAAGATTGTTTGGCCATTGTTTCCCTTTAATCCATTGCTGAATGGAGGGTGATTCTACGGGCAGGATTCCGGGGCTTAACAGGCAGGAATGGCAGCTAGCCGGCAGTTGTTGTTACACTTGTGTTTGCGTGCATGCCAGATACATACATAAAGATTTAAGCAGGTACAGGAAACTCTTCTTCTATCTCTTCTGATCCTGGGTTATATAATATGACACATTCTCTTTGGTGATGACGCCTTGGGTGACTCTGTACTGGGCAAATACAGAGACTTGGGGTTTGATAAAGTCCTATTTTCTCTGTTTGTTATATGTGCAACAGGCATGACTCAGCAAAGGGGTACACCCGAATCCTCAATGATGCTGAAGATCTGCTGGCTTGCCGAGGAGAAATAAGTAGTGGTGATGAGAACAAGCAGAACTTATGCCTTGACTGGATGCTTGGGGTGAGATTTTTGTTGTGGCAGGCTCAGCTTGGCTAAAATGCCCGTATTATGCATTTTCTACGCATCGTAGACCTAAGGATGACATCGCCTGTCAAAGCTTCAGGGTGACCGATTTCCTGTCAGGTTATAGTAATGAATCTGACCGATGCACCATCACTTTGCCCAGTCATTTTAAACAAATTAGGGAAATAATTAAAAACGTAAGCACAATTAACCTCTGTTTAATGATCGGTCCCACAGTTAGCAAATGAGTGAATGGACTCTATTTAGTAAAACTTTAAAATACAATAGTTAATATTTTATTAGAAGAGCATTACTAAGTTAACAGAGCTTTTCCTCAGGACAGATCTGCTCCTTAGGGTGTAATTAATTTAATGCAGAAAATGGGGGGAATGACTATTGTAATTATTTTATGGGTCAATTGTAGCTTGTAACTTTTGATTGAAATGTAGGCCTAATTTTTTAATTGCATGAATTGCCCCGCGGTGTGACAATCAGGTTGATAGCTGCTCATGTAATCTTTCAAACTATGAATTTTGGATTCTCGCTATTGTTGAAAATGAGTGAATATCCATGATGTTGGCATCACTAAGGAAACGGGCAGGGGTGCCTCCATGAACCTGTTGACTTGAGTATCCGTGTCACTCCTGGCCGAAGAGAAATTCATCTACATTTAACTGTTGCGTTATTTCAACATGACTTTTTTATTTATAGTGCGGGCTCTTTTACTGAATTGAATCAGCTTGCTCAAGGGCGTACCAGCTAGGTTTCTCTTGGGACTTATACCCTAACCCTTCTGGGGTTGAGTCCATGTCCTTGGTCACTTTGCTGCTTGCAGGCTTATGAAACAGGGTCTGTTTATTTCAGGGACACCTTGATAGCCAGTAATGAAATTAGCATCATCGCTACATTAATTAGGAGGTAAGAGATTCATTTAGAGTTTGAAACCTCTGTTGGTGGGACTGCAGTAGAGGTGGGACTGTTTTGGCTGGTTTCACTGTCTGACTTTGGGTGACTAATTAAGGTCAAAACGCCTGTCCTTTCAGCACATTCCCAATTTTAGCACCATGTCACCATATGCGCAGTAGTAAACACAATAACCATTCTTTGTAGCAGTGCATTACCATTTGCTTTGACAGGAAGACAGATTTTCATCACTAAAACACGCTACAGCTATTTTTGGTTTTGGGTTTGGGCCGTCTGCCAGCAGTCACCCTTTCCTTTTAAAAGGTAATGCTGCCGTCGTATAGCTGAACGCGCCCGAGATCAGAGTATTCAACTTTAAAGAGGTTGCACACTTTATAGCCTTGTGGCAAGCGGCTGTCTCTCAATCAAAAGCTGAATTTTTAATTACTTTGCTGGTACAAACAGATTAGCTTCTAATGGTTTCTGTGTGGTATTCTTCCATATGGGAACCTTTGGGAATTTGTTGGAATCTTTCTTACTTACATGTAGATTATGGAGTATAAACAACATTTAAAAGTGCTTTATCATTTAAAAGTTTATTAATTGCCAGCATGCCTAAGTAACATCCATTCAGTATTCTTTTTTTTATTTTGAATTTGAAAGGTCCACCCCCATCCTGTTCCCATCCTGATGCCAGTTAGATTTATTTTGACACAGTTGAGCAGTGTACAGGAGCAATTGAATCAAGAATTGCCAAGACTCATTTCAGAGGGCTGCAGATAAGCTGGTAACTTCGAGTTGAGGTGGAGGTGTTCCTGCAGGGATGGTGGAGGTTTTGTCATGGGTACAAGCACAGATCGGTGAGGAAGAAGCGCACTTGGCAGTTTCAGGCGGAACACAGGGTGCTGAACGCGGTTTCTGCTGGTACCTCCCGTACATTTCAATGACCATGACAGGGGCCCATATGTTAACTAAGGTGCTATGTCTGCATCTGCATTTTGAGACCCTTTGTTAGACTATTCTTACACAGAAATCTCCAGCGATATGTTTACGGTTCACTTTGAGTTGGTTCTTTGATAGTTTCCACAATCTGAACATTTATGTACCATGCACGTGAGCTGCTCACATTGAATACTGCGATTGTCTTGCACACTTCACTGGTGCTGTTGCAGTAACTCTGTCTGGTGCAAGAATGGTTGTAGTGGTACTCATTTCTCAAAGGCTCAAATGGTATTTACAGAGTTTCTTGTTTTCTATTGATAAAAGGAAATGTCTTCTAGATGGTGATGCTTCTGTTCAACAAATAAAACACTTTTAACCAGTTTTAGGACTTCAAAATTACTGCGAAAAACATCTGCATTTTCATTTTTGTTAAAGTCATTGCATATTGGTAATGGCCCCAAAAAAAACAAAATAGTTATATGTTGGATATGGAATGAGTCACTTGGGTAATGGCTGTGGAGACCAGTGGAGTGGGAGCTGATTCAGTGTGCTCAAACTAGGCATGAATGAATGTACAACATTGTACAGCTGACTAATTTTGCAGGCCCCCTTCTTAATGGGTGTGAATGGACTTGCCTGAGTGATCTCCGAAGGCCTTCATTTCAGCTGAAGCCAAATACCCAGGATTTAACAAAAGCTAGGCCTGGCCTGTGTGATTAGGTTGGGGAGGTGCCTCCGTGTATGTGGCGGCATGTATATTTTGGGCTCAGGCTACTGGTTCAGTCTGGGGCCTGGTTGGAGGCAAGTGGAGCAGTCAAAAGACAGGGTTGGGGGGGGGACTCTGCAATCTGTGGCATTGCCGACCCCCACAAAGCATCCGTCAACCTCAGCACCACCCCCCAGGGAGGGTTAGGGTCCAGGGGAAGCCGAGAACCAAAGCTCTTACTTTGACCAGTTTGTGGAGCAGATGCTCTGGTGCATCTGAAACGCCCAGTCTCCATCTGTCATGCTGAACAGCATCCTCACTGGCCACACAGTGTCCAGTGTACCCCCCCAAAAATTAAGATTAATATTCTATCCCCTGCTGGCACTACAGTGAATTCTCCTGTACTGGGACCCCCTCCATCTTCAGCATAAAGTCTTGATTATGTCACATTTATGTTAATTTCTGAAGACACCTATGACTAGTTTAACTTCATAGACAGGACATTATTTCCCTAAACACATGCATCTAATCGCTAGTATTTTTTTTTCCTGTGAGGATGTGATGTTTCTTGGTCAGCTGCCTTTTTACTCATTTTTGTGCACTACTGAAGGGCAATGAAATGGCCTGGTTTCAGGAAACAATGGAAACCCCATGTCGGTTTGCAAGAGTGTAGAAATGGACGGCATTAATTCAGTCTGATTAGCCGATCGCCTTTCAGAATATGTCCTCTGTGTTTCAGGACCAAGGATAAACCAGCATTTTTGTGAATCCATCTTCTCGTCATTATAAGGTAAGATCATCTGTGTTGGCTTTGGGAATAACTCTGAGCTGTCATGGCACTTAGCATATAATGTAAAGTCATGGGTGTATCATGTTTCATTGTGTTTGTATACAGAATGACCCAAGATGACTTAAAGAGTGAAAGTCAGAACTTAAATGAACTGAATTTGTAGGTGTTGTGTTGTTTCCACAATGAAAGGAATACAAATAATAATAATGAATGTGAAAAGATTGAACTGGGCATATAAAGATAAATGAATGAATGAACTCCTGACAGATGCCCTCCAAATCCCACGATTCATTGTTGTTTTCCCGAGTACCAGTATCACAGCTTGAAGTAACGATACAAAATGTTGGGGTAGTTTTGGAAAGTTTAGCTTGATTGATAAGGTCATGTTGGAATGGAGATGCTAAGCCAGTCAAACCCATTTAGTATTGTTTCCACATGCAGGATTCTCATGTGTACTTTAACAAAAGCAGGGTAAAACTTTCATTCCCAAGAAAGGCAGCAGTTACTGAAGTTGCAGATCCAATCAATGCCTCCTCAGTAAAAAGACAGTCCACCATTTGTCCACCATTTTCTGCAGCAGCTGTATTTAAATTTAGTTTAATCTCTGGGCAGTCCTGAAATGCTGCTTCTGAAATTCCAGCGCTAACCACTGGTGATGAGTCATTGCTTATATTTTAGTGTCATTGATCAATCTTATTAGCATGCATATTTCATGGGTGTGTTACACAACGGAGCTGTGATGTAGGAATTAGCGGACTGAGGGGGAGCGGGAGAGAGAGACAGAAGGAGAGAGAGAGCTTCCAGAAGTCACACAAGCCCTGTGCTCCAAGGAGTTTGGCAGGAAATTCACAAAGGAGAGGGAACAACTGGCTGATGGCATCCCAGTTTTCCCAGTGTGTTTGGGTGAGATGTTTCACACACAATGTGGTGGAGAGTGAATGTTCTCGGACTTCGATGCTTAAAGTTCTCAAGTGACGGCGCGCTGTACAGTCCCTGCGGAGTGTGGGATACGGACACCTGCTTGAAGTGACACGCCTTGCAGCGTTGCATTAAGCCCGACGCAGGGTAGGCCGTTAATGAAGGTGAGCCCCGCCGGTGCTCGCGTTCTGCCTTATGTAGGTCAGCGTTGTCACGGAGATCATACGGGCGAGAAAATGAGCGTCGTCGCGCCGCGATGGCCGTAAATTCGCCGGAGCTCAGCGTGGCCTGTGATCCTCGCGGCTGCGTGATTCTGGGAAATGTTTTCGTTTTTCGGGGAACAAAGTTGCCCGTGAGGCTTCCTGACTCTGCATGCTCATATGGGCTCATTAATAATTTATTTTTGGCTAGAGACTTTCTTACAGTATTCTTTAGACCTATGATCATAAACTTTATTAATCACCTCATTTTTTTTTATTGTCTTTTTTTTTTTAGCTTGTAAGTTTATTCTCCTTGTTTGAAATGAACTGCAGACAATGACCTCAGTTAGTGCCTGCAGTTTCAGTGGATCAATAGTACCGCAACTTTCTCCCAATCTGAGGAGAATGCTTATATTTTCTCTCTCTCTCTCTCTCTCGTTCTCTCTCTCTCTGTCACACACACACACACACGTTTGTATTCATATCTTTGTGGGCACCGTCCATTCATTTTTATGGGTAAAACCCTAATCCCAACAATGACAACCTTAACCCCTACCCAGCCTTAACCTCACCCATAAGTAACCAAACATAATACGAGACTTTTGGCATTTTTATGGTTTTTGATTGCAGTCACAGATTTTCATTAAATTGATTTTCCATGGCCCACACACTGGGGTGGTACCTTTCCCAGACAGCATAGGGCACCGGCCAAGGCACACTTTTAATGCACTGCCAATCCACCACAGGACTCATACACAAATACTACAGGCACTTCAGAAATGCCAGTTAACTAAGCTGGACATCTTTAGACTATGGGAAGAAACCCATATGGTGTCAAGAAGGCACACAAGCCCCACGCATATAGAGCAGAGGTGGGATTCACACCCACAGTACTGGAGGTGGGAGGCGATAGTGCTACCCACTGAACCACCCTCCACAAAACCGGAGGTGGCTTTAATACTTTCCATTTTCAGTGCTCACAGAAATAACTTCACCGATTTAGTTAAGCCGTTATATCACTGTGCTCTAAAATTAAGAGCAAAGAACTGTACCGTGACTTGGCTGGGAGGCATCAAACAGACAAGGAATTCAGAAAATGGTAAAGCAAGCTTTAGACCCGGGTGTAGTTTTTATAGGAGTAGATTTTTAATTTTTGGGCCGAAGACGTGAAATCCATTTTCTGTGCCCGTTCGCTATTTCCCTGTTGGTGGAGTTTGTCTTTGCAAGGTCACGCCAGGGCTGTTGTCTGTGCTGTGTCTCGAAAATTGTTTCGGTTGCAACTGGTGCCATGAATGATTCGAAGAACCATTGCAATGAAAGACAGTCATAGAGGTATTTTCTTTCTTGCTCTTTGGCCTTATTGCGTGATTTCATGGATTGCCTGTTTCAGATCTCCTTGTCTATGCCATACAAATTCTGTGAATGTTAACCCCCCCCCAGTATATCCCCTCCTTGAGACCCAGTGCTAAGCAGGCCGAAACATAAAGTCAGCCATGTTCAGAAGCTCTAATTAGATGGAGCTTTATTAACAAGCTTCACTTTAAATTTGCGTGCTGCCCATCAGATATTCCTCAAAGCTGTGGTGGATGGTCATTAAAATGTCCTGTTGTTTTTGTGGCACATGCAGTCTGCTCATTATTTTATCCTCGAAGGGATGGCTCACATGGTGAAGAGGAAAGGCAGAAGTAGAAAGCTTGCCAAATTTGTAAAGAAGGTGTACAGTGTGTCAAAACATTACTCCAGTGAATTCAAAGGGCCAAGGAGTGAATTAAGAAAAGATACTTTCTGTTCACCATTTGTACAAGTACATTAGAATGCTTTTTTCCCTTCAAATACCCGCTCTGGCACTCTCATGACACACAAACACGAGTGATAGCGAAGTTTGGGGACAGAGCATAGGGTCAAACATTTATTTGGCACCCCTGGAGCAGCTTTCAGGGTTAAGTACTCTGCTCAAGGGCCCAGCAGTGATATGATCACTTTACCAGCCGTGGGATTTGAACCAATGACCTTCTATGGGCAAGTATAGATTCCTAATCCACAGAGCCACAATACACCCAAAAAACTTCCACCAGCTCCTGAGAAGCACGATGGTAGCAGAACATTTATGGAGAGAGTCACTTGGTGGAGACCTAAATGGGCAGAATTTCTGTTTATAGATGATTGGTTCTCAGGCATGATCATAGTGCTGGTTCTGTTCCAGCAGGATTCTTTAATTAAGTGGAACCATGATTTGATGAAAACTTTTGACGTTTCTGAAAGTCAGGGTGGGGCGGCACCGTGGTGCAGTGGTTAGCACTGTTGCCTCACACCTCTGGGATCAGGGCTCACATCCCCGCCTGGGTTCCGTGTGTGTGGAGTTTGCATGTTCTCCCTGTGTCATCATGGGGTTTCCTCTGGGTACTCCGGTTTCCCCCCACAGTCCAAAAACATGCCGAGGTTGATAGGAGTTGCCAAATTGCCCATAGGCATGCATGTGTGTGAGTGTGCCCAGCGATGGGTTGGTGCCCCATCCTCGGTTGTTCCCTGCCTTGTGCCCGTAGGCTCCGGACCCTCCGTGACCCATATGGAATAAGTGGTTATAGAAAATGGTTGGAAAGTCAGGGTTGATAACCAAGTTGGAAAATCAAACACCATGTGTCTTTAAGTAGTAATACATAGTCCAAATGCAATTATGAATTAACTACCTTTAGGCCTAAACACTGGTGGTTCCTGAAAAGTAATTGAAAGAATGATAAATCCTAATTAAAGTCAAAACTAATCTGGATTGATGTATAGTTCCTGTTGCCATTAGGAAATGCAACCCATGAAAGTGGCGATCAGAGTTAAGAATGACTGACAGGCTGCTACATACCTCTGCAGTACTCAGTTTAAAAATAATTTAATGCTAAATTGCCTTATTTGAAACAATGAATTGGATTGTGAGTCACCTCATTTGGTGTGTTTAGGTGGCAACTAAGCACTATTTTAAAATCTATTTTAAACCCCACAAAACTTAGGACCTTTAGAATAAGTGTTGGGAACTACCCCATGAATGCACGCAACTTTCTGCTGTATGTATATGGCTTTAGTTGGAATTCAATCCAAACTCTCTTTTTTAAACACCTGCTTTACTTATACATTTGAGAGTATATGTACGAACTGGCTCATAATGTGATGGTACCAAGTCATACTAGGTCGGGTGTCCGCTTAAAAGCGTAGCAGTAATATTGCTGGCTATGCTTATATGCTTACCAACATAAACAAAACAACTTTTTATAAGCGACATTAAAATTAAACCTGTTACCTGCTTGCCACATTATTGCACACCCTCTAAATAGCCTCGTTAAGTAGTACTGAGTAAGCATTTTGGATGGAGAAATTTCACACATACCTCGGAAAATAGATTCCTGAAGAGCAGGGCACTGAAATGGAGAAGTTTTCCTACGCGCTGAATTTTCACGGTGAACATCTTCTGAAACGTTTGGTCCCACAATGGGGTGAGATTGGGAGAGGTCAGGGGTACCCAGGGGAAGGCCAGTTTCCAGTGAGCACAGTGCACAAGCAATGCATTCCTGTGAGCCTAGAGGGGTGTTTCAAATAAGTCACCCCCCAGCCCTGAACAAGACGCTTATGGCAAGCCTGTGAGACTGCTGTTGCCTGCAGAGTTTGTGTTGTCGTTGCTTGTTGCTTTATGTAAATTATTTGTGGTTTTATTGCTTCAGGTGTGGAGGATGGCTAAACCTGTTCAACATTCCGGTTCGTCTGCTCTGGTCTTGCATACTTTGACATGTGAGGACTCTTGAATCATGGATGGTGGAGCTCCTTCGGTGAATAAATGTTCAGGCTTCCCTCTAAGAAAGGCAGCTTCATGGTTAATTCTGAGCCAATGCTCAACTCTTTTGGGTTCTTACAAGCACGATTAATGAATTTTGATAAAGTAATTTAATCTGTTCTGATCTGATGTTGTCAAGTAATTCGCTATGGCGAGAGGCAGTGTGCGTTTCTGTTTTTGAAATAAGGAGCACAGAGGCTCACTAAGATTACTGCTCAGAAAATTGCAGCAATCTCATTTTAACAATAGAGGAACACAAACCTCAAGGGGTGTAATTTACCCAGGCAGCAGAGATGCTGGAGCGAGCCTCTGGACACCGCAGAACATATTACCTCCCTCCAAATGGCTCTGGCGGTCAGGAGTCACACTTGTGACCCTTTGCTGGGAGAACCGTCGGATGTAAAGTTCAGTCAGTTACATCTTGTAATTTTGGCTTAATTTATTTAACTAACAACCTTATTAAAGTCGCGTGGGGGAAATACAGGATAGCGGGTGGTCTAGAAGCTATGTTGTGATGTATGGCCGAGAAGCTTATTGTGGAAAGAGTTTCAGGAGGCTGCAGAGTAAAGCGTGTGGAAATGTTATATCCTGGATATTCAGGGAAGCCAAACTGGGCACACTGATGAAACAGGGCCAAAATGAGG
Source organism: Mormyrus iriodes (assembly GCA_011763525.2). NCBI lineage: Eukaryota > Metazoa > Chordata > Actinopteri > Osteoglossiformes > Mormyridae > Mormyrus > Mormyrus iriodes. The sequence goes on from JAAGVU020000001.1 coordinate 6,520,078, forward strand.
TACATTCTAGCAAACACAGGGTACTTTTTCACCCCCACCTGTAGTCTTCACCATTCCCTCCCATTCGGCTGGTTATCTCTGCTGGGCTTTAGGGTGACCGTCCTGCTTTTCTGCCAAGGAGGGGGGGTGGGAGGGTGGTCCTGTGTGCCATGTCTTGCATAGGAACCTCGTCTCGCTGTTCCTGTACCTTCACTTCTTTTGCCTTGGTTTGTCTCGCCTCATTTGGGTCTCTAGGCCTTGCACTGTGGTCTCATCCAGCACTGCATCGCTTCCAGACAGACCCCCTAAACCAATCATTTGACAATTAATGATAATCTGTCAGCTCCCCTTGATTTCCTGCTTGCACTAAATGCTACAGGGGAACAGATAATCGATACTTTTTTTTTCACATCATCTATTTCTGGATTCTAATCTGATGTTGAAGTCTGCCCAAACTTATCAAACAGCGGGATCACATGTAAAAAAATCACATTTGATTAATCTTTTGCAAATTGAACAGAAAGTGTATTTTCCCAGCAATGTGTGTCTATACACGTTGGCTGAATGTTGTTGGAATTGTTTGTGGGTTGTTGCTATGCTGTTGTTTTATAGAAAGTACTGTAAACAAAATTGTCACTCGAATCGGAATAGATGTTCGAAGTTCGGTAACAGGGGCTCATGGTTAGGGAATCCCTGTCAAGGTTAGGCTTACTCAGGCTGGTTGTGATTAACTTAATCCGTAAGTGTAAATGGCCAGTGATGGCACATATAGAATGAATTGGCGGGATACAGTGGAGCCACCTGACTCTGTCCAGCTGTAACGATATTTCTCCAGGGGGAAGATTTCATTGAAAGTGAGTTTCCTGTCTTTAGATGACTGTTTTCTGACGACGCGTTTAATGAGGAAGTAAAGTCTTACAGAAGTAATGCAAAGACCACTGTCCACTTTCACGGCTATGACTGATCAGTGCAGTCTTAATAAATGATTAAGAAATTAATAACCTTTAAATTCCATTTTCCTTCCCATTCTTTTGCCTTTTTATACCTGAATTTGAAAAAGCAAGGGCTGCGCGATTTGTTACAATATGACTACTTTTCCTGAGATTAATCTCTTTTTTTATTGTAATGGGAATATATTATTTTATATAATATATATTATATTATCTACACATTGTCCTTCATACAAAATAACTGTACTTATCAGTGAGGTGACATCAGCGGTGCCAGTGAATAAAAATGCGCTCTATCTAAGCCTTTTCTGATTAGGAACCTGTCATTATCAGTCTGCTGTGTGCCGTATACCCTCCTCAAATAATTGCATGCCATTCAGATTAAGTAATTAAGGCCAAGTTGTTGTGACGGTGCAAAAGTTCACTTTGTGTGTCATTGGACTACATTAATGGCTCTGCGCTCAATGCCAAAAAGTTGCCGGCTGATTGGCTACTTAAAGTGTCACCTGTCTGAAAAATCTGTAGAATTTGTGGTGGATAGAGATGGTGGCCCAGATTTAGGGACAGTGCACATCATTCGAAGTTTGTTAATTTAGTCTGAGTCTCGCACTCCCAGGGCCGCTGCTGAAAAGGGTGACGTTGCAAATCCTGCAGCTTTCCTTCACTGTGATTCCCAGCAGCGACTCTTGTGTCTGCGGAGTAGTGGTGTCATCATCATATTAGGAATGAAATGGTCAGACCAAGTATGGGCGATGTGTGACACTAAGGGATTGACCTTGCGTATGAGATTTTATAAGCTTTGGTGTTGTGGTTTTTAAGACAGAGTGCGCTCTGACAGCAGAATCGTTGTTCCTGTGAAAAGCCCAAATTCCTGTGTTCAGGAGTCGGCTTCACACCCAAATTTGCATTCAGATACACAGTCCCTCAGCAAATAAGCTACATGTGTAAAAAGGAGTTTACATGACAACAGGATGTCGCATAGCGCCTGTGGTTTATGTGTATTAATCGGTCAGTTTTATATAGAGTGGATGGAGTCGGAAGTTCGAATTCCAGCCTCCCCTGATTGGTTGGTGTTGTTCCTTAATGTATGGTTGTATGAATATTTGGTTGGTATTAAACTGCATTTCGGTATAGTACATACAGAAAATATGCTGTGTGCAGTAATTGCAACTAAATTAAAAATAGTCTATGAATCCAAATAAACGTAATATCCATCCATCCATCCATCCATCTTCTACTTGCTTGTTCTGGTCAAGGTAGTGGGGGAGCCGCGGACCTTAAAGCTGATTTATAACTGAATAATACTGAAGTGTATTTATTGTTTGGGCATATATTTATTGATATGCTTGGCTGCCTGAGCTATTCAGTGGTACCCACTAATGCATCTGCTTATTTGTGTAAGCAATGTGACTGTGTTTATTGCCACATGGCACAACTGGCAGAGCAATCTCCATTTCCCCTGAAAGTCCAAACATTGTGAGAGGAGAAAAGGAGAAATTACTGGGTGTGTGGAAGCCCACAGAGAGAGCTGCAGTTCATTCCTTCTTCAAAACCTCATACTCATAGTCTGGTGTCCAGTGTCGGATCCACCTCAGTGCTTTGGGCCGTCCTGTAATTTGAAGATACTCCCTCCTCTGATGTGGAGAGGTTTGTAAAGGGGTCACTAGAGTATTTATTAAAGATCAAAGGTAATTATTCCTGAAATACTGAAGACATAATTGTCATCTTCACTGCCCTGTGATATTGTTAGTGTTGAATGAAGTATGGACCCATTTCCCTATTTATGTTTGCTTTACAAATGTTCTTAAGGGGATAATTCACCGTTTCTGTCATCTCAGACAAAAATTAATTGCAAACATCAACCCCTTTCATACTTTAATAAATAGGAATCCCAAATGCCATAAAAAAAAGAAATTGTTCCTAGACTTCTTCAAATGTGATCAAGTCGTACTAATACAGTACTTTGTATGGATGGTACACGTGCAAATGTAAACATGTGTCTTGGCCAGCTGGATGTGAGCGATGGTGATTTAGTCGAGGGAGGTAGGGGACTGTGATGGCTGACAGCACATTGGATCTCATCCACATGTGGATCCCTTATCTCTATGCTTTCGCAGGCCAGATATTTGGATCCAGTTGATGTTCTGTTAGCTCTGGGCCAACTGTTCTATGAAAGGTTCAGATGGGAGAACAGAGGAAGGGACTGAATGCACTGCTGATGAGTTCTTGGGTTGCACAGAAGTAATGTTAACCTGGCACGGCATGCATTGGTGCCAGTGGACTTAGCTATAGCAGCATAATAAAGGATGCAAGGAAGATTTATGAATGAGACCTTCATAAAGTCAAAAAGCTTCTTCACATTCGATGTTGCTATTGTAGAATGGTAGCTTTTTACTGTCAACATAAATAGACATGGGCAGGTAGATTATCCTGTAAGGGGAATGATCTTAATGTTTGGTTCATGTAGAAGGCCAGCTTCCTGTGAAGTGATCAGGCTGGAGCTTATGGCAGCTGTAGATCCCCAAGTCTTCAGTGTAAGTCACTCTAAAACTAATGTTTTATAAACTTCTTTAAATTTGTCAGACAGCCAGCGTGGCGAGTCCAGCACAGGGCTAATGTATTCACACATTCTGGTGCTAGTAAGAACTGCAGCTGCGTTCTCAACAAGAAGGGACTTTAAGGGAACTTTTGGAGGCCAGAACATGTAGTCCATAACTATGGAACTGCTCTTCCTCATCCTTCATACGCAGCATCCTGAGCTTGGCTGTTTGCCTTAGATGAAAGGCACTTTTGATGTATTCCTACTATAAGAGCCCTCGTCTATTGTAATACCAAGGTCTTTTAAAAAATCCACATTGACCCAGAAGCCATCCAGTTTCAGCATACAGTTTGGAAAAGTCTGTCTGAGCAACTTAGCGGCTGCTAACATCATTTCTGTGTTATCGCAGTTCAACAGAAGGAAATCCTGTCCTCCTATGTCCTTTATATTGGTTAAACTTTTTGAATTGAAACATTTCTCATGGTTTGACGGACGTGGAGTTTTGCAGTGTCAGCAAAGTAGTAGTAATTAATAACATTTAAATAATACCTCACAGGATTTAATTTGGGATTGACCCAGAGAATATAATTCATGTCTTACATATGTATTTGAGCGCAGATCCATCACAGGCAATTTGAAACTGTATTCCTGGCCATTGATTATGTCTGCGGTGACCAATGTCTGTCCAAATGGAAATGCTAATCTATAGAGTCAAAAGCTGCCATCGCAGTAGGAGAGGAGTAAGGCATTAATTACTCTGACAAGCATTTCAGTGGCATAACACCGGCTGGACCACGACCAGAACACGTCATACTCATTTCTGGATTGTAAGAAGACAGACGGCTACTGGCCCAACACAAGATTTTAGATGACAGCAGAAGGTCTGAGAAAGACCTTTGCTTGGGTAGATCATTCTGGAGCAGCACGGACCTGATTCCGCAAATCGCTTAATTAAAAAACAAGACGCTCAGTGTAGCATTTGTTTATCAACAAATACACCCTTTACTCGCTATTCGGCTTAAACCGAACCCTCTGGTTTAATAAGACAAATTGTGTAATGGTAATTGCCGTGGTTTTTGTATTTGTTCTTAAATCTATTCTTAATCACATTAAAGTAGGAGCCCAATTAGGGGAGGAGGCTGGTATGAATTAGCGAAATAGAGCTTGACAAATTTAATTCCCCGCAGTGTCACAGTGATACGGACTTAAATGTACTTAGAACATGTCTACTATATTTTGTTGAAAGTGACTTTCACCAACTTTCACTGGTCAAGCCAAACACAGCAGCAGACTGGTGAATATGTTTAAGCACGGAAATTGCAACATGGGTATCGTAATGTCACGCATCCTAGGGGATTTGTAATGAAATGCAGATGAGAAGATCTCCTGAATAATGATCCTTAATTAGAGATCGCTCTGCACCAATGGAGATGCAGCTGGTGCCATGATGCTTTTTGTGGAGACCACTAACTTGATAGTGGACCTTCTAGAAGCATCTGAGTTATCTCTCATGTTTATGAGTTTGTTGAGGATCACGCTGGAATCTGTTGAATACAGAGTAACAGCTGGTTTCATAATTTTCTTTCTTCAAAATGACTCCCAAACCCGTATGCTCATCTCAGCTCCGATCTCATATGTCTGTAAGATGATGCTATATTGTATTTGACAGAATGTACCCTCTGTAAAATACATATTATGGGAAATAGTGCTACTTCACAATTTATAAAGAATGTGGAATTAAGTCATGTTGCTATGACTGGTGGGGGTGATTCAGTTGGTTAGGATGCTGTACCTGTGATTGGAAGGTCACAGGTTCAAATCCCAAAAGCCAGCAGAGTGATGTCACCATTGGGCCCTTGAGCAATCCCCTTAATCCCCAATTGCTCCAGGGACTGTCTGACCAATGCCTCCTCAGTTGTACATTGCTTTGGATAAAAGCATCTGCTAAATAATGTAATGAAATAACACATTTTAAGCAGAAAAGCATTGAAACTGGTGTAAATACAGTTTGACGTGACAGTAATTCTCAGTTTTGGCTCCATTTACTTTTGTTTGCTACATAACATGTGGGCCAGCCACCCAAGATAGTTGTTTTTTTTAGCCGCTCTATCATTTGGACATAATATGCCAGCTTCTGTAACTTAGTAAGACAGTTTCAGCGTTTTCACATTGGATGATGTTTGGTGTCTGTGATGTGTGAGTCAAAGGAAGATCATTTCCATCCTTGTTAGTTTTACTTCTGTGGCATCTTGTTAATGATAAGCTCACATTTACAGTGTTCCTACGCAGTTTGTGGAAATGCTTGAAGCTTTTTTTTGTGAGGGGAAAAACAAAAACTAGACTTTGTGTATGCAGTCTTTTAAACTGGGTGTAAATCATGGATTGAGGCTTCCTTGGCCAGTACTGTCCCATTATGAGACAAGAATGTGTCAAAGGAGATTCATGCTCTTGGTCATACCCACTACAAAACCACTAACATTCTGCTGAAAGACACATCACCACTCCATATCTGTTCCTCCTTACGTTGCTGGGTAGATCACAGTAAATCATGGGCATGTTTTGTAGTGTTTCCCAAGTGACATTGACTTATCTGCCCATGATTCATCCGCTTGCGTCAAGGCAAGTCCTTCTCTTGTGAAAATTCACAGAACCAAATGTCACACTTCTGTTTTTTTTTCCCCCATGTCCACAAATATCGTTGTCAGTGTTTGTTGTGGCTGCACACATGCATATCCAAGAGGGCAGTATGGGGCTCAGTGGGTTAGGACCCCAAGGTTGGCAGAGCAATTTCACCATTGGGCCCTTGAGCAAAACCCTTTACCCCAAATCAATCCTGGGACTGTCTGACCCTGTTTTCTCAATGTATATCTCTTTGGATATGGCAGGTCTGTGACGTGTGAAGTAAAGGGTGTGTTTAAAACAAGCAGGACTCTTCTCTGTGACCTTCCAGCTGGCTGATGGGAATCAGCAGGGACTCCAGGTAAAACTTTACATTTCTCTCCAATAGCTAATTCAGTAGAAGGAATCTGTTGATTTCTGTTTAGACTGTTCCCTTCTCCAAGAACGTGGTGAGTGGGGGAGTAAGGCTAGGGTCCTGCTCAATTTAGGCCTCAGTGCACAAGCTGCATTTGTAGGTCTTACTACGGGCTGCTGTTCCGATCCATTTTATTACAAGTCTAGACAGGTTTTTAGATGGTACCTTTTGTGCAGCGTTAAGACTCCTTCTTTGACTGGCGGCTCCCGTTCTGCCGGGGTGCAAGTGTTTTTTCCGGCTCATGTGTTGATATGAAGTGAAGATGGAAAGCTGGGGGTGGCTGTGAGCAGGACGTGGTAACGCCAGACGCCTGAATGTTCCTGCGGGTATGTCCGTCCCCTGCCCCTGCCCGTTCTCTCACTACTGCGTCCTGGCACTGGGGTTTCCATAACAACACGCCTTGTAGCTGTGGATGTCCCTGTGATCTCCCTCGTTATATAAGAGGAGCGAGGGAGAGCCGAATGAGAGATCCAGGGCTGCGCTGGTGCCCCATTTACAAAGACGCCGAGTCCGAGTGCCGCTGTGTCTATGGGAAGAACCTGAAACCATAAACCAATGCCTCAACCACCATGCCACCTTATGGCCTAATTCAGTGCAGGTAGCGTTCACTTTCCGAGCTCCTGATTTACGAGGTTATAGCTTTACGAGAATTTTCTGTAGCAAAAATAAAAATTTCATTTTTCGTTATTATTTTTTTTTTTTTTTTTGCGTATTAGTCAACGTGCGCTGCCCAAAAACGCGACTCGTGGCCCAACAAAGTTTTCAGATAACTTTGCTTTGTGAAATATCTGACTGTGCATGCCCGATTTGTACCTTGCACCTCTGCACATGTGCAGCATTATGCCTTATGGCATATATTGCCCGATTTGTACCACTTCATTTCCGACCTGATCCCGCTAATACACAAGGTTTATTTTGCGTGCCGTTTGTGAGCGATCTCCACCAGCTTAGAATGGGATACATCTGCTGAAAATCAAAGTGACCAAAATTGACTGTGAATGTAAAAATTTTAGCAAAGAAGTGTTTTTTTTTTGTTTTCTCCAAGGATTTTTTAAATTTAAATGTGCTTATATTTTTTATTTAAATGTTAATTCTAACAAAACGCTTGTGTTTGTGTGGCAAAGAATTATGATGATAGTTTTTTGGCTGGAACCAAAGTCACGATATTTAACATTTCTCTGGAAAAATACCTCATGCTTTTAGTCCCCAATTAACGAGTGATAATTTGGAACGAATTAGCTCGTAAAGTCGAGAACTACCTGTACAGCATTGGTCACAAATACAAATCACCATGTAAAACGGTGCCTTTTGAATGGCATGTTGCCCTGCGACTGGCCAGGATAAGCTGGATGGAGTGTGTTTTCAATGAAGTATGTTAGCATGATTTTAAATAAATAAAAAGATTTTTGGATTCAATGTGAGCTGGAAGGCCTAATGTTGATGATAATGATGATGATGATGGTCATGATTATACTAAAGGTTGAATTGTTCTATTTAATTTCGGTATTGTGTTCCAGTCAAATACATTAATGTTTACCAAGTAAAAATGCAATGGGGGAACTTTCTATCACTCCCTGGGAACCAATTGTCATCCCCGGTCCCACTTTAAATGGCAGGTGACCTTTAGTCATTCCGGAACTCTTGACGCGTGCTGCCATGGTTCGATGGTCTTTGCATCAGTCAGTTGTCCCCACCTGGATGAATTTAGGACCCAATTCAGGGACGTTATCGCAGGGAGTTATTCTAGCTGAAGCAGGCTGCCACTGACTCAGATCCCGTGTTTACCTGGGGGGGGGGTTGCCATATTCTTTGCATTTTGGCATATAAATATGCAATTACTCTGTTAAGGGAGAACACGACATTTGTGAAAGGGAACAGGCCCGGCTGTGGGATGACGTCCGAAAGATACATCCGGCACTGCTGTACATGCTCATGCCGGGAAGGCAAGGATGCGGGAGCTGCTCAGGATTAGCCAGCCGGCTCCTCCAGGCGTCTCCCGCAGGCACTGCCTCCAGTGCTTGCCCCCCCCCCGACACTCTGCACTCTGCTAAGCGTTATCTGCCCTCGGAAAGAAGAGCCATGACAGCCTGCTTCCCCTGCCGTGAAAGGAACTGCGAAGATGGATCTGGCGTATTTCCACTCGACCGCCCAGAAATCATTTCTCTCTAACCCTAAAGATGCAAAAAAAATATATATATATTTTAAATGACATGCCACTCATGGCTTATGGTTGTAGAAGATGATGGTTCTGAGGTTCTGAACAGCGGCGGTAAATAATTGCAAGATGTTCCAGAGCAGTTTAGCAAATGGGCCTAGAGGCTGGGAAAGTCCAGACACGCATAAGTTTTTAGTAATCATAAGGTTGCTGGTTCAAATCTCAGGTCACCAAAGGATTTCACTGTTAGGCCCTGAGCAAGACTCTTAACCCCAGTTGCTCCAGGGACTGACTGACCCTGCTTTCTCGAAAATATAAAAGCATCTAGTAAATAAATGTAAATGGGTGGAAGCCAGAGCGAAACAGGGAGATGATGCCAACCCCAATCTATACGAGGTGACTGTGCCACCTGCAGTGTTACAGTGTCGCACTGTATGCACAGGTACAAGGTCGAATCACTGCAGACGCTTGTGGTTTGGGGAGGAGGAATTCCTCCCTGTTTTATGGGGAGCCGCTTGGTCTGTCGCGGTCTAACACTTCAGATTAACTTGCCATTCAGAATGGCAGTGGAATGCTTCGCTTGCTCCATTGCCGAAATTGACCGGCGTCTCGTAAGGAATCATCATTACCGGCAGACAGTTTGGATCCTCCCACGGCACTTGTGAGCGAAGTCTGCCGAAAGACACCCCACTGAAGTTAATGACACGCCGATACTTGTTTGATATCCTTTACTGTGAGTGGGCCTTTTTAAAACGAGGATTGTGAGCGTTATGCTTTTTACAAAAATGCTCGGCAAACGAAAACTGGCGACAGCTGTAACTATAACACAGCTATATTCATCCAATTCCTATAACCTACTGTCCAGTACAGGTCACAACGAGACTGGGGCCTGTGCCAGGCAGCCTGGAGCAGGTAGAAGGCACCCTGTACATCTTCGGTCCGTCTCGGTTTGCACACACGCAGAATTGCATACTACAGGAAAATTTATAAATGCAGGAACCGTGTGAGTGAGCTTCGGGAGGAGAGCAGGGGACAGGAGGTATGAGGCCACAACACCCCTTCCCCCCCCACACACATACACACACATACACCTCCATGCCCCCCTCCCCAGACAATTGCTTAGTTATTAGGCAAATTCTTCCACCGTGTGTGGGATGAAGCTGTTCTCCATCTCGCTTCGGACGTTTTCTGGATATTAGGTCATTACTTCTGCTTAAGAATAATGGCCAGAGACCCCTCGCTTCTGCAGGATGTCAGCCATTTATTTATTCTGCTCTTGCTGTTATTCCTTGAGGAAAGCCATGCTGTCATGGGAGGGAAACTGTGGAAACAAGCAATTCGGTAACCGCTTAAAGCGACGGCCTCATCGGGGCACCATACCCGTGTTCCAGTGCAGAATGGATTCAGAGGCATCTGTGGCTGCCGCTGCTTCTGTGGCTGAAATGTGCCGTTTGGCGAAACATCTGTCTGCGCCTAAATTATTCAGCGCTTCGAGACATCGATTTCTTAGTCATTACTGATTGTAGTTCGACCAAAATGTGGAGTTTTGTGGCACTTGTCATGGTTAGGGACTGTGGAAGTCTACCCGATCAGCTTTAACCAGTCCCACGGCCAAGTGTGTCTGAGTAATCCAGCTTAGCGAGCAATGGTTAGTTGCGGTTACTAAGCTCTCTGTTCGTCCAGTGATGTGTCATAGCTATCTGGGAAAACATCTTTAAGATGCAGAGAGGTGGAACAAAAACAGGGAGATGAAAGTTGGCCATTAGCACCCATTACTGGCTTGGTATGATCTCCCCGTTCCTCTTAATTAGACAGTGAGTACGTTTGTGTCTTGTGGAGCAGGTAAGGAGCTCCAGGCCTGTGCGCATTGTGCTGCTGTCCTCTCTGGCTCCTCACGTGCTTTTTTATGTCTTTTCAGGCCCTGTGTGTTATTTTCACTCCTGCTGTGTTGTCCTGACAGCCACCCCAACATTTATAGAGTGCTACAGTCAAGTTGTGGATAATGTGCACGATTCACTATATACCCATCAGCCATAACATTAAAACCGCCTGTCAAATAATTGTGTTTGTCCACCTTGTGCCATCAAAATGCTCTGACCCATTGAGACATGGACTCCAGAAGACTTTTGAAGGTGTCCTGTGGTATCTGGCGCCAAGATGTTAGCAGCGTATACTTTGTCCTATAATTGTGATGTGGGGTCTCTATGGATCGGACTTGTTTGTGCAGCACATAGCAATGATGCTCAATTGGATTGAGATTTGAGGAATTTGGAGGCCAAGTCAACACCTTGAACTCTTTTTCATCTTCCTTAAATCATTTTCGAACAATTTTTGCGATGTGGCAGAGCACATTATCCTGCTGAAAGAGGCCACAGCCATCAGGGAATACCACGAATGCCATGAAGGGGTGTACTTAGTCTGCAATAATGATTAGGTAGGCGGTACGTGTCAAAGTAACATCCACATGAATGCCAGTACCCAAGGTTTCCCAGCAGAACATTGTAAAGAGCATCACACTACCTTCGCTGGCTTGTTTTCTTCCAAGTGCATCCTAGTGCCATCTCTTCCCCAGGTAAATAACACGCATGCACCTGGCTGTCCACATGATGTAACAGAAAACGTGACTCATCAGATAAGGCCGTCTTCTTCCATTGCTCCATGGTCCAGTTCTGATGCTCACCTGCCCATCGTAGGCACTTTCGGTGGTGCACAGGGGTCAGCATCGGCACTCTGGCCGATCTGTAGCTGCCCAGCCCCACACACAGCAAGCAGCGATGCACTGTGTGTTCTGACACCTTTCTGTCACAGCAGACATTAACTTTTCCAGCAATTTGTGCTACAGAAGCTCTCCTGTGGGATCAGAGCAGACAGGCTAGCCTTTGTTCCCCATATGCATCAATGATTTGTTTTGGAGATGCTCTGACCCAAGTCATCTAGCCATCACAGTTTGGCCCTTGTCAAAGTCACTCAGACAGGTGCCATTGTAACAAAATGATCCATGTTATTCTATTCACAGCTCAGTGGTTTTAATGTTAGCTGATCTGGATACAGTCAGGCTGATGTTTATTATATGACTTTGCTCTTTCATTGTGGGGGTTCTGGGTTCCAGCAGGGTGGGCAGAGTGCTCCCACACATGGACTGAACACACATGCTTACACAGGCATGCAAACGCACACTGATTAGGCATCTATATCTTTGTGGGGACTCGTCATTTTTCTATGGGCTAAACCCTAATCCCAACAATGACAACCTTAACCCCTACCCAGCCCTAACCTTAACCATAAGTAACCAAACAAAATACAAGACTTCTGGTATTTTTAGTTTGTAGATTGCATTCAAAGATTTTTTATATAACTGAGTTTCCCCTTGTGAGAACCGAAAAAAATGTCCCAATAAGGTCAAAATAACAGGTTTTTATCCCATTGTGGGCACATAGCCGTCTCCTAGGTCTGCCTGCAAAATTGAAATCTATCTGCCGACCCTTTGCCTCTCTTCCATGTGGCTCGATCCCAGGGGCGGGGGCAAAGGCTAGCTGAGGCCATCCTTCGGTTCAAACCAAACTGAAATCAAACACGGAACACCGCACAACACTGCTCACCAACATGGTTGCCGGGGATCATTAATTCGGCAATTCGCAGGCAGGAAGCTGGCCGCCCGAAAGCAATGGCCGAGGAGCTACTGTCCTCTTCTTCTAACCCCGGCTGGATCGAGACGAGAACGTGAGTTCTAATTTTGGTGACCTTTCAGCATCTACATCAACAGGCAGAGACCGAACACTGCCTGTCATTGTATGTGGAGGGCCTGCATCTTAGCGCTAGTGCTGTAAAAGATAGATGGATACAGCATGTGTTCTAACTAAGGAAGTTCATCGAATTCATTATAATATTTAGAGTTCATTAGGGTAAAGTTCTGGTGTTCATTTGCTGTGATAATTCCCGAGCGGTCTTTTGCTTTGAATGTTGATGGAATCATTAGCAAAACCTGCCTGGCTTATTGGATAGTAATCGGTTGCCTCCCCTGCACCCGCTAACGGCCGGTTTGTCCTCCCCGGCTGTCCTTCCCCCTGTCCCGCTCTGAGAAATGAGTGCGCTCCGGAAATCACGTCAGCGCTGTTTCCATGCTTCTGGCTGTGACTCAGCTTCAGGATAAGGTGGCCATTTTGTTTTTCTCTCTCCTTGAATAGCTGCTTCTGGACTGAGAGCCGATACCTGGACCGCTGCGGCGCCGGCGGCTCAGGCTCCGCATGTGACAGACCGGTGTGAATCACAAAGTGGATAAATAATGAGTAAATGGTGCATCGCTCCTTTGTGTAATATATCCAGATGAGTTTTCTTCGAGTGGTTTCACACGACGCCAATATTAATACGCTCACTGAATAATGCGCTCCCCCCACCCCCAGCCCCCCCCAGACTGACGCACGCTTAGCGAGAACAGCTTGGTTTCCTTTTCACCACCAGATTTATTCACACCTGGAGTCACCTTGCAAGTAGTTTGTCGACAGTCCGCAGCGTGATTTCAGATGGGGGGCAGGGGGGTTGCTGGAGGCCTAGAGAGGCGCCTTTGCTGGCTTCGACCAGTGGGGGGCGAGCTGCTTCCTAAGAGCTCAAACACATTTACCAGACAGAATGAGTCCCTTTTCGCCCTGACAGGCAGAGGCGAATGTTGTGGGAACAATAAAGAATAAATATGATTACTTATATCCTACCTTAGCTTGATAACTAAATGGCACTGACACATAACCTTTTAAATAGAGTTTGCTGCTGAACTCTTTGCTCTTTCTTAAAAAGCTCGCTTGCCCTACATTTGATGTTCATGGAAGTTGCCTCTGTATCCCTGACTGGGGGTGTATTGGGATATAGAGCCGAATAATGTTTTCTTTCACACTTTCTACACCTTAAACACCCTTAAAAAGCGTCATGTTCAGAGCAGGGGTCCGGAGGTCCTCTGGCAGCGGGAGCCGGCATATGCCTGCACCGGCCGCACTTCGCCACTTTATGGGCCTAATGACCGTGAAGGAGTTTGATGTATGGGATAGTAGAACAGACATGTCACAATGAAATGATCTACAGAAGATCAAGATTGGGAAGAGTGCTGCTGAACTACCCCCCCCCAGGAAGTATTCGAAAAAATACATTTGGGGATACAATTATAATAATACCATTTAGAATGTTTAAAATTTGAAACAAGGCAAAACTCGACTATTTTCGATTAGTAAATATTCTTGACCTTATAAACACTAAAATATGTTAATTAATATTAAAGTGTGAACCTTGTTTAGTGGCCGTAGGCGTGCATGTGCTTTATTTACCTGCTTGAATAATTTATTTAGCTATGGAAGTTAACAGCCACTCTTGGAAATCCGGACACTGACTGTTGGGTCTGAACCCCACCCCCCTTTGTTAGCTGTTAGCTGCTAATCTATGATTGTCTTTTGGATCTCATCCAATATCACCATTATGACTTTCTTTCTTTTCCATAATACATTTTTCTAGTTTAAATAAGTCTGCGATTGCGTTAAAGTGTCAACTGCAAATGAATTTTCACATCTGTGTTCTTGTGTATTCTTGTGCTGTCATCTGCTGATCTCACTCTTTGCAGAATTCAGGTTGCATGCTTATGTTTAGTTTACAGCAACTGCTTGGATATAAAGCAAATTCTTCCTTTATAGCAACAAAATTCTAAGTATATAAATGTAACTTACCTGCTTCCCTCAATGAGAAACTACTGCTGAAAGCTGTTTTATTAATTCTCATGAGATATGCTGGGTTTCTACATTTCGGCTCATTACCTTTGTTGTTTACATGATTTCTCTGAAAATTGCTCTTGAAGAAATACCCGGCGACAAAATAATTTTAAATGTACGGTTGGCAAATGGCATGAGAAATATTTCAAAATAAGATCACTGGAAGACACGGCAACACCTCTTCCTGACTCTGCTGAGATCTATACTTGTACATTGACCCAGTGAGGTGCTTTCTCTCGACATCTGAGAAGTCAGTGTCTTTGGGACTTTTATCTGGGAGTGCTGGAACTGGAACCGAATCTGCACAGCTACTGTTTCATTGCTGATTTGATTAGATGGCTTCATCTAGATGTAATGTCATGTAACCATCCATTCAAATAGTCATACACCATGAAGTGATTTCTGTCACAAGCTGAAATCTGCTTGTGTTGCTGTGTCTGATTGCCGCCGGTAACCAAGATGGTTCTTCCTTCTCTCTAACCCCCTGCTGTCATACATGTGCATAGTTTTGTGAACGCCTGCGAGTTGGCATTAAGAATTAAGATGCTTCTTGCATCACAATGCACCCAACCGTGGCCAGTCCATTTGGAAAGTGCCGGAATGGACAGATCTTCCTGTATTTTGCAGCATCATTCTGAATGTGTATCCTCTCGTCCCTCCAACAGGAGACTTCCCTTGGTGAACACACATCTCCTCTGGTCTGTACAGCCTTTCCACAGTGGTCAGGCAGGAAGATCGTAAGGACATGTGCTCCTCAGATCACATTTTGGCTTTGGCCAGGCTTTGCAGAACACAGGAGTTCAGGGAGCTAAGTGACAGCTTGCAATTGTTCTTCAGATGGGCAGGAATATCTCCGCCCAACCCGGTTATTCCATTAAGTCAATCAGTAGTTTTGTTTTAGAAGGTAACAAATGGCCCTCGTTACATTGGAAGGAAGTTCATTAGCTTTTAATGAATGGTGTCATGTGAGAGATTCAGTCATTTAATCAGGTGCCACGCTACTAAGTGATACTTGGGAACCTTCATCACTTTTGAGCAGACGGAATATTCAGTGTCCAAGGGAAAATGAATATTCCTCAGGCCCCGGCACCATTCATCCATCTTTCATACCACTTATTTTCCCACTTCCTCTGTGACCTGTCCCAGGAAGCACATGGCAAAGTGCGCCCCGGATGGGGCACTGGTCCATTACAGACCCCACACTCACACACTATGGGAAAAACCAAGTTATTGACAGTGTTAAGAAACCCACATAGACCACGCACACGTAGCCAGGACCAGGAACAAAATGTTTACCAAAATCCGGATTTTATCGTCTCCTTATTTTTTTTAGGCTGCTCAGCAGAACGAAACTTAAAACCTTTTTAGCAATCTTTGCTTTTTTAGTTATGCCTTAGGAAGGAATGATGTAAACAAACAATTATGGCACCTATGATATATCAGCAAATTGTGTTATTATGAGCAGTTATTACTGGTACATTTCATTTGATATATATTGCTGTTATAAGCAAGAGACTATTAGAGGAGGAGTTTGTTTAACGATGCATTGTGCAGCGAGGCCGCCCGCAGCAGGATCCGTATAACTTCCTTGGCCAAGAATTGAACAGTGGCTTTGATTCACATCCGCATGCTGGCTTACGTGGCTGTGATGTCGGACTTATTTTTAGCGCCAGCCTTTCATTAATTATTTGTGGCCCGTGCCGCTAGACTCTGGGGACCAGCCCGGCGGAGGCCAAGCCCCGTTGAGCGTCGCAAACGTCTCCACCCCATCTTACATTCTACATCCTTCTTGTCAGTCCAAGTGCGAAGTCAGCCGCTCCTGTTCACAGACGAGTAGCAGTGCGAGCTAATAAACGGAGACGTCGGAGGGGATTGCATGCGAAGAGCAGATTTGCATCCGGAAATTGAAGCCCGCCTGCCAAAAACAACAAATGAGAAAGATGGTGCTCAAGGTTGCGGGAAGAAAAGTCGTGTTCCTCAAGGGCTGTAATCACTTCGCAGTCTATGTGACTCACTGCGAACCGCATTTGGGTGGCATCTTTAGGTATCGGAATCCATGCCTGTGTCCATCTGGCCCTTTTTTGCTACCCTTAGACTCTGGCGAACATTCTGCATTAGATAGTCATACCACTTCCACCATAAAAGTAGCCAGTAGTCGAGAGTTCAGGTCCAGACAGTGTAAGTCCAGACCATGATTTTGTTTCAGCCAACCAGTTGAGTATAAGGAGTCAGTCACAGAGTGCTCAGCTGATTGGTTGAAACAAAACCTTGGTCTGGATTTATACTTTCTGTTCCTGAACTTTCCATCTGTGAATGTAGCTAATGGAAACAGAAAACTAACATGATGCTTGATGCCTGATTGCGATTGATTCCTTTTAAGAGCATAATCAATATCTTTGTGACCAGTGTATACGGTATCCATAACAATATTCAGTACACTACAGTGTATTTAGGACTAGTGGCAATTTAAATGAGCAAGTTGGGGGATGAATGAGCTTCCCTTCAGAGAAAGTATTTGATATCTTTAAATGCTCTTCAGCTTCCAACAAGGTGACTTTTGTGAAAATATGACAATTTACAGACTAGCATACCCTTAACTACGGAAGCACTGTGTGACTTCTTCAAAGCCGTGGAAGAGAAAAACGAGAGGTTTTTCCCCCCTAAATATCAGCAAAAATGCTTCTTAATAAAAATGTGAAACATGGTTGTTTAAACTGCTACTTACCTTACGCTTCTGTCTCAAAAAGTGTTCTTTACGATTAATTAGAATTTGTTTTGCTGTTGACACATGACGTGTATACTCCACAGGCAGCTGTGGTAAATTAGAAGTTAAAACAGACGTTAAAAAGCTTAACAAATGAGTGCTGTGCAGTAACGTATGTTTTATGTGCTGGTGTTCATTCACTGCGAACTCCCCGTCACGATGCATGTGAATGTCGTGTCTTTGTTAAGCTGTTGACCAATGGGCATGTGTTTGAAACAATGGCACTGATGAATTGATGTTAACTGGGATCCCCATGGCATCATGCATCCCGGTCACGTCACCTCCATGTTCACCTTCACTCCAAGCCGAAAGGGTTAGTCTTGCGGTCCCGTGTAGGCAGGGAAACCATCTGTTGCTCATATGGCCTCATAACTTCGATGCACAATGATTATTAATGACGGTGGTGCAGGCAAGAAGTGAGGAGCGTTGATTTCTGGGAGACACCAAGCAGGGTGCCACAGAAACATGTCATTTCATGAAATTTAGTGATGGCCCTGTTATTTCTTTATGATTTGCTCTCTCGTCTCCCAGCCAAGCTCAGCTGTAACAGTGTTGGCAGGTTTATCTCTGTTGACGTGATCCGTTTCATCAATGGTCTTAATGGCGGAGTCTGGTCCTCCTCAGTTCCAAGTGGGACTGCTTAGCCACCGCGACGAGTCATGCTTGTAAAAGTTTGCCTCTCAAAAACCAACTTGTACGTTCCCTGTAGTAAGACGTTCAGTGCTTACAGCTCCAGCTGAATTACTGCCCACCCCCACCCAAGTACTGATCTGTGTATGTGTGTGTAATTCATGTGACGCATCAGCAGATTTACAGTCCTGTCACAGGGTAATTTAATTAGGACTTTAATTACTTATCATTTAATTACTATTAGTTCACCATGATTATTAGTGATACGCACATCTTTGCCATGCTTAGTGTGCTTAGTAAGATGTATTTCATACTTTATAGTTTTATTATTGTTGTTATTGATATCTTATTATATTAGTCATATACTAACTTGAGGTGGGGGTGGGGTGATGTGGTGCAGTGGTGCAGTGGTTAGCACTGTTGCCTCACACCTCTGAGATCAGGGTTCACATCTCCACCCGGGTTCCATGTGTGTGGAGTTTGCATGTTCTCCCCGTGTCGTTGTGGGCTTTCCTCCAGGTACTCCGGTTTCCCCCTACAGTCCAAAAACATACTGAGGCTGATTGGAGTTGCCAAATTGCCCATAAGTATGCATATGTGTGTGAATGGGGTGTGAGTGTGCCCAGCAATGGGTTGGCACCCCATCCTGGGTTGTTCCCTGCCTTGCGCCCGCAGCCTCCAGGATAG
>JAAGVU020000001.1:6549756-6560985 GCA_011763525.2 Mormyrus iriodes
TCTCAGAGGTGTGAGGCAACAGTGCTAACCACTGCACCACCATGCCGCCTGAAAAGTAATGTGAAACAGTAATTTAAGTGAAGTATTTTCACCCTGCAATGAAACAAACAGACTGGGCCAGTTCCCTCATCAATTCAATGTGTTTGTATTTTAAAGGTTTTCATTATTAAAACTGGTAAACAATCATGATGGTGGCACCAAGCCTCAGGGTGACTGAGAATACCTGGTGCTGTCAGTCACCATTGAACCACATCCCCTTCCTCCCAGTGAAAGGAACTGTCCACACTGAGGTCAGTAAACTCTGTTCAGACACAACAAGCAGCTTCGGTGTAGCTGTGCGTGGCCTGTTTCCATGTGTGGGACCTGTTTACGCTTGGAGGTACACAGAGACGACATGGAGTAGTTATTTGATCTTACAGAGTAATTGCATCCTCAACATCAAAAAGGGCATTTAGATCCTTTAGGCAGTTATTAAGAAATGAAAGTGATTATTGAAGGAACTAGTAACCTTATAAGTGTTAAGGATGGTATTATGAGATGGATTAATATTATTGAGCCAGGGAATGGAAAGTCTTTATGTGGAAGGTGACCGTGAGTCAGGTGACTGTGACGCAGATGGCCCATGAGTCAGGTGACTGTGTCTCAGATGGACCATGAGTCAGGCGAGTGATTCATTTGGCAGGTGACCATTATTCACGTTTGGTTTAATTCTGTTTATTTTCAGGTAGTGCCTTTCTCAAGTTGCTTAAAGAATCAAACAGTTGTCATTTAGCATAACAAGGTACGGCCCTGTGCCGTTAGAATGGAGACCCTGGTCTACTTTACAATTCAGATTGTATCAAATACAGTTGATGAGTAGTTTGGGAGCTGTTCTGAAATCCTGAATATGGCATTTTTTGTGTGCAGATATACACAGAGTCTGTGTATGTATATAAAATATTTATTATATTATATTTATATTATACAGCGATGGGTTGGCGCCCCAATCTGGGTTGTTCCCTGCCTTGCGCCCGCAGCCTCCGGGATAGGCTCCGGACCCCCCGCGACCCATATGGAATAAGCGATTATAGAAAATGGATGGATGGATTTATATTATATAAATAATGCTGAACATTAAACCATTGTCTGCTTCTGCTTGGTCTTGATGTCCTTGAGTGGACCTGGAACCTGCAGAAGACCAGTCAGGGTTACTACACGCCGGTTTCCGTGGCTGGAGTTTTGAGATGTGGATCTCATTTATCCCTCACTTTTAGCCCCCCCCCCATTGCTCCTGATACTGATCTATAGACCGGTGAATTAAATCTGTCTCATTACCGAGCCCCACATCACCTGTCTGTCTCTTAACTGCTTTTCATTTGGGGGGGGGGTGCTTTTCATCTGGGTAGGGTGTTTTAATGTGCAGTTTTTAGGGGGTGTGGGTTGATGGCCTCTTTTCAGCTGTGCTCCCCAGGCTGAGCTATGGTCACAGGAGCCCCCATTCGATTCAAATCGAACCCATTTCAGCTCTGGTCTCATTTCATTGTCCCTCCCGTCACATATGAATACGTCCCAGAAGCGGATTTGTTTGGGGGTTTATTTTGAACCGAAATCCCGATCGGTTTATGCATTTGGATTGTTATTCAATGCCGTTGAGGGTGATGCTGTCGGATTTCACTTGGAAGGTGTTGCATTTTATGCTGCTACATAATCAGCTATTGTTATGCTAATCTCCAGATACCTTTTTAATACAAGGCGATTAAAAAAAAACAAAAAAAAACAAATGGAAGATAAACCCTATTGTCCCGTTGTTGACTTTTCCTTTCATTGGTGACATACGTGCCTGCATAGAAAGTGTCCAATTGAATTTGTGACACAATTTGCGATGGGGTTACGGTGATGATGCGATGGCGATCCCCTCCCGCATTGTCCATTAGATACAGATGTATTTCTGCCTTTCAGTGCACCTCCCCAGATTCCGGCACGTTTTCTCGCGTTAACAAGATCAAGGGCAGTTTTGCCAGCCGCCCTGTTTGGCGAGTTACATTCCAATGGGCCTTTAATCAGATTGTGGGTTTGGACGGGCTTCAGCGAGGACCGGAAGAACAAATCACAAATAGACTTAATCCGACAGCCACATGGATGGTGGACTGGTGACAACCTTTAGTGAGCCCTCTGGATGCATGTGTAGTCTCTGAGCTGCCTGGTGATCTAACCCAGCTGCACAGGAGCCTCACACTTGCAGCCCTGGTTCTTACTGGTGCCACATGTCATGGCCCGGTTTTCCGCCCAAGGGTTACTCGATTTTAGCCGGGCCTAATGTTTGTCACAAATGTCACTCTCTGAATTCTCTGTGCCGTCGGCCCCAAACCTCACAGGACCAGCTACGTCGCTTTGCAGTTACACTGTCATGGGATGTCTAAGAGTTTCCGAGATGGCACCAGGCACGTTGGCGTGAAGATACAGGTGCACCAGTCAAAATTTTACGACTGTGCCTCAATTAACCACCGGAGTCCAATTCCATTAGGTCGCTGCCGTGTTAACTTGGGTTGCGGTTGTCACTAACCATGCTCATTGCAAACAAGCCACTGGCTGAAGCTCCGCCCCTTGTTTCCCGATTCATCCACTAATGCCCAGGATTGCCATGGACAGCAGGAGCTCCTCGGAGACTGTGTCCGTAAGCCATCGCTGTGCTGCAGTGGACTAACCCGCTTTAGTTAATTTCCCAAATTTCCCAGGGGGGCGTTTGAGCATCGCCGCAAATTTAGCATTAAACATTCCGGCTGCGAGTCCTGAGCAAACATTTACGACAGCTTGGCAAATGGACACCAGCAGGAGGAGGTACCGTTTGCTCAGATAACCTTGAGTGGGATGGGGGAGGAAGGTTCTAATAGAAATAACCTTTGTTAAATGATAAGGGAGGGCCATCATGCAGAACGGTATGGTAATGGGCCGGGTGCCACTGCTGGGCCGCTCTCACTGTGAAGTTACGCTCAAAGGTTCTGCCCAACACTCCTGCAGGAAAATGCCGACCCTTAGCATGCTGCTTGCTTCCCTGGCCTTTCACGAGTGGCTGTTAAACTTCCAACTTGTTTTTTGTAAACGAGGCACTTTTTCCTAATTCTACGGGATTACCCTGCGACCATGCGTGTATTTGGCAGGTACGGATTTCTCACTCTTAGGTCCGCGGTGTAAATTATCTTGTCGCTGACACTGGCAGGGGAGTTAATGGAAACATGGGAAGATTCCGCAAAGTGTGGGAGGTCGAGTCTCGATCAGAAATCCCCCGTGAGCCTGTCGTTTTGCATTAGATGTCGCATTATTCAGAGAGGCGCTTTGCGTTGCAAGCGTAGTCTTTATGGAGCCGACACGCAGGCCCAGTCCAGTGGGGATAAGTAAACAAAAGGTCTTAGTGTGAAAAAGTCACAGTTTGCATTTTTTATTGACTGCACTGACGTCGGCACCTCTGTCGAGGTTACTTCAGGTCAAACAAGACATGATGTATTCCACCCCACCCCCCTGGCGAAATCACAGGGAACAAATGGTGCAGAAGACAGTGCCCTGAAAATTTCCCCCCAATAAAGACCCTGGCCACATCTCCAGCTTAACAGAACACCCACCAAACAAGTGTCAGAACCTGTTGGAAAGCGGCTCATAAAGCCGGACTCGAGGCCTTTAACGGGACGTTGTGGTGTTTCCGGGCAGTACCCCTGTGCTGAAAGGAGGGGGAGAAGCTCTTAGGAATTCCTCGACAGCCAGGCCTGTCTCATCTGCACACCCCAGTGCATCTCCACATCTTCCTATAATTGCCCTGTGTGAGCATCGGACGAGATCTCTGGCAAGTTCAGTTAGCCTCTGCGGTCAGAGTGGCTGAGCGAGATGTCCGCCCAGGTTATTTTTCTGGCTCCTTTCAGAATTTTACCCGGCTTATCTGAAAATAAGCCTTTTGGAGTGTATTTTTGTCCATGTTGTTAGGAGGGACCATATACAGTGTTCCTCTACTACCATTTTATTCAGGGAACTTAATTGCCGCAATCTGTAATGAATTTGGTTCATGTTTTTGTCTGGAAGCAGATATGCCTTGTGTATTAATGAACATCTGCTTCAGGTGTAATTGTATCGTGAGGCAGTTGTCGTTTTGGAGTTCAGCTGAAGCCGTCGTTTTTGTTTTTTTTTTTTTTTTGCTGTGTTCTGTGTGTTTTTATTGGCTGGCAGGGTGTTGCTTGGTGTATTTCAGAGTGCTACAGATGAAAAATCACTTATAGCAACCTGAAGGGAGGCGGGGGGGTGGCGATCTCTCAGGGTGGCTCTCGAGGAACGGGCCGAAAGTTGTACGTTCTGGAAAGTTTCCCTTTCTTCTCGCGGGGGCTCAGCATGAGTCATGTCACCATCACGCTGGGGATGATGAGCGGATGCGCATGTCCTCCAAAATGCCGCATGTCATCCTCTGTCAGCAGAGACAAAAGGCCTCCTCCCACCCTGCACACACGACTGTCACGGAGCCCCACACGCACGCCCACACGGAAACTTCCCGCTCAGATCCGTCGTTTTCCTTCTTTCATGAGAAACACTGCATATCTCGCTTTCAACTACATCCTCCTGTCTGGATATTTCCCCCTGAAATAGATCTTGGAAAATAAAAATGAAAACAACCAAAAATTAGCTCTTAGTGAGTCAAATGAGTAGAGATATATGATATGAGGCAGTCAAACTGATCATCTTACAGTGATCTTGGAAGTGTCCTGAAATTCTTGGCGTGGCGGTAATGAGACTTGTCCAGGACCCAACAGTGATTTATTTTATAGATCCAGCCATGCCTTCAGTTGATTTCTCATGAGACGTTTCAATCCAGGAGGGACACAACAGGAAGCTCAAACCCTACAGCTTGTGCTTTCATCCTGGCACCAGGACTAATCAACAGGAGATCTTCACCTGGGAGACCATGGCTTAACGTGACCTGAGAGCAAGCAGGCCTAACTGGTGGACTTAATGGATTGTTGTTACATGCAGTCTCGTTGCTGTGGTAAACTGGAACTTCCTGTGAATGCTTGTATTTAGCTCTGAGGTGCTGAGGCCAGAACACATGAAGCTTCTCAGCGGGTCAATGTAGTTGGAAAGTTGGTCAATAAACAAGCTTGTTTTTCTTTTCTCATCCATGACATTTTGTCCTGGGTTCACAGTATGAAATGCTTCTCCTGCTTTCAGGTAGCATTACCATTGTTTTGCTTTTTTGACAGTCCTGTCGATAGCGACTATGTGATTTATGACGTTACACTTCAAAACAGGTCACGGGTACAAACACTTAGCCCTCGCAGGAACCTTGGCATGTTTTTTTTCCAGAAGTCCAGCTCCTGAACAGTCACGCTGATCTCTGCCCGAGCCAAGCATGACGGCCAGAATGTGATGCCTGACTGATGTTTGCGCCCGTTGGCAACATGTGCAGTGTTGCACATCGAGCAGCTCTGCAAGTCGTTGTGGTTCATTTTTTAACCGCCCCCCCAACTACGAAGCGTCTGTCGCATTTACAGAGAGAATAGGCCTTCAGAGATCCTCCATCAGGATGCTGGGCTTACAGAAACTATGGGCACCTGTTTGAACCTTCCTGCTGTGAGCAGGAGCCTGCGAGGAGACGATATCTAGGATGGCTTTGTTATGTCCGTCTAGCACTCTGCACATTGTGTATGGGGATCGTTTGGAGTATGAACCCTTGTTAACAGTGCGATGAGAGATGACTGGTCTGTGCACATCAGAGGGGAGCTTTCTGAGCTGGGGAGCGGAGTGGGGGTCTTGTCTGCCTGCCAGGGCATCACAGATGTGAAGATGTGGGGTTAAAGGAAGAATGTGCGATATTTACATACTAGCAGGTACTCCAGGGGGTGCCTGTCAGAGTGTAAATGTGGTTTTAAATGATTTGTTTACTGTATCATTTTAAAAATGGTCACGACCTTAAGCGCTGTGCTTATTACACACGCTAAAGATGAAACCACTAACGACAACGACGAATTATGCAAATCATCCGATGCCCAAGCTGCTGGTTCACAGCGATACCCACTTTACCTGACAGTAGTTAATCACAACTTTACATTTTTAAACAGTCCAGCCCCTGGGGCCAAAATAAGGACAGAATGAGAGAGCTTAACCATCCTCTTCTGGGTGGGTGTGTTTCGCTGAGGATGACATTCGCTGCCTTAACGATGGTCCTAAACGGCAAATATACAATAAACATCAAATATGTACAGTACACATGCAATGTGCCATTTTTGCCACGATTCCAACATTTCAAATTTTGATATGATACCAAGAAAAAAACTGAAACTCGATACCATTTTCAATACACAACACATTATATAATGTGACACAATAAAAAAAATCTACTGCAATTTTGTTTTTTACCTTTTGTAAATGCATGTCACTATAAAAAAAGTTACATTACATTATCAGTCAAAGCATGATAATATTAAGTACAGTAGCAGCCATTGTCATCATGCTGTAATCACGTTCAGAGATATTCATGAGCAGTAAATAATTAAACACTATTAAAATTAGATGTTGCTTTATATTATTACAAAGCATTGTAGAACAGATACATTACTTGTACATGCCTTCTTTATCTTGCGTCTCAAAGCACAAACATATGTAACAATTGCACGACTAAAGGTTTGTATCTGAATGATCAACACTAATCAATGCGATCTCACGAAATCGTATGGAGATGAACACAACTCGCAGGTAAAAAGAACTGCAGATCATTGTCTTAATGCGGAAATGTTTAACCGACTACAAAAATGTTATAATCCGTAGAAAAAAAACATCACGTCACAGCTCTACTTCAACCGCAATAGGCTGATACAGATTCACGTATTGTGCAGTAATGCAACTTACATACAGGCATGTAAGCCTTGTATACAGTATGTCATGTGGTTTACAGTCTTTATTTGGCACAAAGCCAAAATACTTCCAGATCCCACTCCAGCTAAACTCTTTATTGATTAAGCAAAGTAGTGAAAGTTGTGATGCTCCTGAATTAGCCATCCTAACACCCCACGTGTGAGACTGCACTCAGGTCTAGGTATGTGCATTGGTAGCCTATTGAGCTGCAGTGGTCAGAGCGAACGGGAAGTGCAGGCTGTAGAATTGATGCCATGAAAGATGAGTATTGAAGCCATTTTGTATATGATAGAATCGATACTTTCAGGACTTTCAATACTTCTGACAACAGTACAAAATAATCTGCACATACCCAGTATACTATGTAACAGCATGCAAGGTGCTGAATTAGGATTGAAACGCAGCGGTCAGTTACTCAGAGGTCATGAAATTGTAGTGCAAAAAGAAGTAATCTGTGCGTATTTAACAGTCATATTGCTGTTAGAAAGAAACTGCTCCTGAGTCTTGTGGTGTGAGTCTTGAAAGACCTATAGCGTCTTCTAATGGGAGGGAGAAAAGTCACTATGCTGAATGAGCTGGTGGTACAAAGCCAACTCTGAGCTGTGTGACACTGCTCCATCCCTGTCGCCAAGAGTACACGAGCACAACTGCCTTCCTCTTCATAGTCTCTATCCTGACTGCTGAGCATAATGAGTCACAGTCACAGAGTACTCTACTGGTTGGTTGAAACAAAACCTTGGTCTGGACTTTTACTTTCTGGACCTGGAATACCCACCTTTGCTGCTGTGGGGAAAAGGTCCCATCAAACTTCATCTCACACTGGCGTGGACGTGACAGCGGAGCCTTTCGACCAGGTGAAGTCCATTACAAAGCAGGGCTGTGTGGCCAGGACTTTGAGACTGGTGGTTACTTACCATTCACCCTGTAGAATGTGAAAAGATTACAACTGATGCTACGTCAATATAATTATAGTAATTTATTACAGCCGGTAGGTGGCATTGTGGCCTCCAGGGTTATGGGTTAAGATCCCACAACCGGCTCTGTTGCCCTGGTTTCTGTGGTCTTTCCTGCCAGGGAAATCCAGGGCATCCCCTGCTTTGTGTCCTGTGCTTCAAGGGATAGGCGCCAGGGGGATTCTGTACTGGATAATTGATTATGGAAGATGAATGGATGTATGTGTATTATAAGATGTAATGCAAAGTCATCTATTTAAACATGCTAAAGGGTTGTTGTTGCTGCCTTGCTGTAATGAATTAACCAGTGTGAATCATGCTGCTACGCAGCTGTGTACTCTACACCTCACTCTTTCACACCTTTTATTCTTCTTCTTCTGGTCCCACATCAGAAGTTCCCACCAAATTTCAGACCAAGAAAGTAACTGTTTATCTCTCTGCATTCTCAGAAAATGGGATTTGGGAGAGATGAGTCATTTCCTGGGTTATTTAGCAATATCAGGATGCAGGTTTTTGAGGGAAGCCATTGTTGGCCACCTGCATTTGTCGATGGCATCCCATTGGCTGCCAAAAGCACAAAAGCTTGGGCACATGCGGTTCACACATACGTACAGATCAACGGATTCATCGGTTCCAGCAGGCTCCTCCAGTCATGAAATGACTCACTTCTAAGCCCCAAATCTGTGGATGCAGCCTGCCCTGCTTAAACCTGTGCAGATACCTCCACGGTACTGAAGAAAGTCATCTAGGGTTAGTCATTAAATAAAGATCACAGTCTGGCGGGTATACAAAGGGTCACCGTGTAAAGTGGGTCATGGTGGAACTCAAAGCCAAGGTTGGCTGCCTGTAATCTGACCCCCCCGATTAATGAGTGTGACGTAATCTGGAACTGAGTTAGCCGCGGACCCGAATCAGGCCTTCAGGGCCTCTACCACGTCGTAGGTGGCTAAGCTACTGCCTGCATTGTATTCATTTTCATATAGGAAAATAATTCAGGCCACTCTGTCTTTTTGGCCTTTGTCTAGTTAGAAAACTGAGTTGTGTTTTGGGGGAACATTACTCGGCATTTTTGAGATACTGTATTTGTAAGGTGGGTATTTCTGTATTTTTAATGCTAATTTATGGCTTATCACTTAATACTAGTTTATTCCATACATCATCCAATCATTTTGCTCCATGCTGGCTGCCAAATCAGCGAAAGTGTATACACACGTGTGCTCAGGGAACATTCTAGAAGGCAGAGTAGTTTGTTCTGTCCATTTACTGCAGTGCGTGAGAGTTAAGTGCTGAAAAATGATCCAGTGTCTGAGCACTAGATGGGTTTTGAATCGTCTTGCGACGTTAAGACCGGCATCTCACAGGATGGCATTTTAATGCAGCCCTGCAGTTTGGAATAAAAGTGTGATAGATTTTCATCTCTGTCTCTGTGGCTGAATGCTGAGATTCCGGCCTGTTTCTGATTCTGGGTGTGACGTGCAGGGGACCTATCATGCAGCTCTATGCCGCCCCCGACAGGCCATGTCCGTCAAGCCATCACGGCAGGAGCTAATTAGCAGAGTGCAGACGCTTAGCTTGGCATACAGTAGAGGTAAGCAGAACAGCATTAGCCACATGGGGAACATTATTCAATAAAATAAATAAAAGTAAAAATGACAATTAGAGCTGATATTTGCAAAAGCTGAAGCCAAATCGTAGTGCAGTCCTCGCTGAAAACAATGAACAATTAAAAGAAATGGGTTTAATCGGCCTGAATGGAAAAGCAATTTCGCCTTGTTTAGAAAAAGGTGATTTGTAATCCATAATTTTATTCTGAAGTGATAGACATGGCTTCGTAACGTTTCAGTGATTCACGTATTTGCAGACAATCTGTAGTGACTTTGAATGTGAATTGTTTATATATCAAAAAATAACTGTGTGCAATTAAATGCACTTCCTGTAGAAAAATCAGTTCCTTGTTCTTTATGTTGGCCCTGACTCATAGTTCATTTAATGGATGGGCAGCTACAGGGAGCGTGACTTGTGCCCACCTACCCCTCCCTCAATCCATCCATCAGTCCATCTTCTGGCCTCATATCTTCAGCAGGGTTATAGGGTTGTGGAAACTGTATTTGATTTATCGCTCAGAATTCCCTTTCATCATGTGCATCGAACACGAGTCACTGTGCCAGTGCCTTTTTCCTGTTAGAATGTAGATGCTTTGCTCCATAACTAACAGTCACCCAAAAAAACGGCAGAGTGGTGAAAAGGTCAAAGGTCAAAAGCCATGTCCCCTTTGGTCCTCCTACCGCAATAACAGGCTTCTCAGCCTTTATTTTGTTTGTTCTTTTTAATCTGGAGCAGAAACTCATACATCTCTTCAGTATAGATGGCAACGGAGCCCGTTTGTGGTGGATTTTCTTCCCCCAAAATCACGTTAAGGTCCTGCAATCCAGAAATGGGCACAGAACCTCTCAGCCCCGAGAAGCACATCAAGCTGCCCTCTTTGACATCCCACCCGAGCCATGGAAAAGCTGCTCAGTGGCTTCCTATAGTCCAGATGCTTTCCCTAGCTTTTATCAACATTGCTCCAAATAAAAGCTGCACATCCAGCTTTTCATTATAATGATATCTGGGAGCTAGATGTTGTGTTTTGAGGGTGTTTGCCTGACTGCAGTGAAACCCAAACCTTTGCCTGACATGTGGTCACATGAAAGGTGAATGACTGTCTCGCCGTGCTTTCCTGACCAGTGTATTAATTTGCAATAAAGCAACCCACTTTGTCAAAGCAGACAACAAACAAAACTGCTGCTCCTGACCAGCTCTTCCCATTACGTAACCTCTCCAGTATAGCGACTCCAGTCTTTATCTGTAAGGGGTTTAGCAGTGAAGACTTTGGCTGTGAAGCCTTCAGCTTTTCATGTCCGGCTGGGTGTCCATCAGCATCCAGAGATTGGCGGCAGTGTTTATTGTTTTATTGTTTGGGGGAAGAGACCGACATTCGACAGGGTGGTGTTTTTTATGTACGCTCACTGACCACTTTATTAGGTAGACCTTATAGTACCGGTTTGGACCCCCTTTTGCCTTCAGAACTGCCTTAATTCTTCGTGGCGTAGATTCAACAAGGTGCTTGAAACTTTTTTCAAAGATTTTTGACATAGCATCATGATAGCATCATGCTGTTACTGCAGAATTGTGGGCTGCACTGTCATGATGCGAATCATCCGTTCCCCCACATCCCATAGGGGCTGTACTGGATTGAGATCTGGTGACTGTGGAGGCCATTTCAGCACAGTGACCTCATTGTCACGTTCAAGAAACCAGTCTGAGATGATGTGAGCTTTGTGACCTGGCGTGTCATCCTGCTGTAAGTAGCCATTAGAAACTGGGTGCACCGTGGTCATTAAGGGATGGACATGGTCAGCAGCAATACTCA
>JAAGVU020000001.1:6598756-6609340 GCA_011763525.2 Mormyrus iriodes
GGCGGGGCTCAGCACAAATAAACAAATTTTGTCAATTCATTTATTTTAAAAACATTTGAATAGCAGAGAGTATCTGGCAGCGAACTAGCTAGCACACTTCTGCTTTGCTAGAGAAGTAGTGGAATATTAAAACTTGCGTGCATAACTAATGTCACGGGATCCCACCAGAGCTGTTCTGATTTTTTCAGTTGCACTTTTACGCCCCTGATTAAATGGTGCTGTAGGCGATCGCCTATGTCCCCTATTGGGCAGGTTGGCCCTATGGTAACTGGTAGAAAATAGTCAGGACTGTGGCCTGTGTTGTTTTAGCCTTTGTTGACATGTTTTGGAAAGCAGTGTGATGAGTATTAATGAAACTCCTTTAATTCTGTATGGGGTATATTAGTTGCACTCTGCACTGCCTTTAAACTTTGGATCCTTGTCGCAGAGCCGGACGCCCGCCCCAAATAAGACCTGCCAACACGGCGCTGGGGCCCCATCCAGACTGCATTTTTCAAAATGCCCAGCTGAATCTGAGATCTCTTTAATTAAAAACTTGCAGATTGCGCATAAATCCCGCTGCAGTCTCATAAAAGGGAGGTGGCAGGGGGGGTGGGCACCTTAGCACCCAGTGCCTGGCGAGCGAAAGCGAGAATCGCGATGGGAATCCAAGCGTCTGAGGGGGCCGCAGAGCCCCCCCAGCTCGGGGAAAGGAAATACCCCCTCCCCAATCACCATTGATACTTTACACGGCACACTAAGCTGAAATGCAGCCCTAACCCGACGCTGTGTGTGGTCCGGGGCGTCTGTGGCCCACATGGACTCCACTATGCAAACATGTCGCTGCAGCTTAGCAGGAGAAATCGGGGTCGGCGGCTCCCATGGTGCACTGCATAGCACGCAGCCCTTGGCTATGGCTGAACCCTCAGACCCCCAGATGAAGTTTCCCACTCGCCAGAGCAGATTAAGCGCCATCTGTTGACAGGGCAGCTGTCTAGCACCAGCTACCTGCTCACACATTCTTGCATCATCCACCAAATCCCTCAGAATGGTCCCCGGCACCAGCGCCCTTGGCCCAGATGTGGTTCCTCTCCTCCAGGGTGACGGACGGTGTGCCCTTGCAGATGACCCAGCATCCGCCGCTGTTTATCCTTCCCTCTTTCCAACATGACGGGTCATGACTAACAGGCGTCACGGTGCCCCATTCATACTAATAAAGGTGTCAGCTCAGGGCAGCGTCCACTTCTGGTCTGCCGCACCAACTGGGGTTGTAAACATCCTGTTTATCCCACCCAGTATTCCAAGCACGATATTGCCTTTTATACATCACAGCATGGGAATTCTTACTCATGCCATCCAGTCAATAACATGTGATGTGAGAGAGTTAGAGTGCACAGGCCAAAGCAAAGGGACATCAGAGGCATAAATATGAAATACATAGAAGCGGCTGAAACAGGAGGTATGGCTAAATACAGTTTAACACCTGTGTTATTTTGGGGCCGAATTGACCCCAGTCCATTTTCAAAATGAGGATAAATTCTATAGAATCTAGAATTTAGAACGGAAGAAGTAAAATACACAAGGGTTAAATATAAGAAATAAAAGAAATGGCTCACATAGGAAATAGTAAAGCGCACTGGGCAAAGTATTGCTCATTGTAGTAAAGTGTACTCTGTGTTTATAAGGTTGCAGTATGATTGCTCTGTACTGAGTTGCTGAACTACAGAGGGGAAAGCAGCCCGCAGCCTGTAGGGGGTGGTACCCCAAGGTGAGAGTCCATCTGCCTCCATCTCTGGGCACTTGCATCAGTCACGTGCTTCTCCACGTCTCTGTGGATTTCACCACACCTGTGGAAGTATTTTCTCATTGCTCTCGTTATTCTGTCGACTTCCAGGTTCTTTCAGTTCTGTTGGGCTCCCGCCTATGTGTATGTGTGTGTGTGGTGAGGGGGGGAGGTCCTCTGCCTAGGCTGATCACAGGACGCTTTGGGTCAGTACCACATTCCAGAAGAAATGCTGCCTTAGCAACTTATTGGCCCGATGTGGTGTGATAGAACGTGGAAAGTGTGATGTCTGCCAGTTCTGGTTGACAAATCCGGTTCATGCGTACAGTAGCCTCGTCAACTTCATTTGCAGAGCCCCACCTGTTCTCTAAAATCTTGTCATAACCCGACGGCCTGCGGGTTTAAATGGTAAATGGAGTGTTATGTGGAGAAATCACACGATAATGTCTGCATCTTTGTCTTCAATGTTGTTTCACCCTGAGGACTGACAGATTCACTTTGTCATTGTTTTTCAGGATAGCTGTGCCAGAGTTCTGCTGTTTCGGGGAGCAAATAAAGAAATCAAGAACTACAACAGTCAAACAGCATTCCAGGTAAGGAGAATATCGCCTGTTTGACCTTCATTCCTGATAGCGAGAGGAGGTGCTCGCTAAGCTCTGTGATCTCCTCCAGGCCAGGTGCACCGACACCTCCCAATTTACTGCACTTAAACGGCAATTACAGGAGTCATTTCACACCGGAGGTATGAGGTAACCTAACCAATTACCTCATTGGCATTTCACAGGCGTCACAGGCAGGGGGCGCCAACACCTCGTTCCGCTCCACCCTCAACCTCTTTAACGCCTTTACTGAACTCATTTGAGAGTAAAACTCACTGCATGCAGTATTAGACTGCCATTGGGGATGCTAGAGAGCCCAGTTTCAGTCCTGCTCAATGCTTTAAACTATACTTTCAAATGCAGTTTATCTTAGACCTGCACTCAAACAGGATTTTTTTTACCCAAATAGTTCCTAATTCGAGTGATTATCCCAGGACATGTGGATGTGCTGCCACTGATACAGGACGCGTTCGGTGATTTAGAACTCACCCCAGGGGCCGTAATCGTACTAAATCCAGGCCGTTTCTGCCCTTGGCAGAGCGCCTCCGTGGCCTGCAGATGGTCTCAGTGCTCGTCACCGATCCTTTATAAGAGCCGCTGTGTTGTATTACGACACCTCCCACCGAGGAGCATCTCGCAGCTGATCCCTCCTCCTGCCACCGACACGCTACAGAAATCACATAGAGGTTACTGGCACCTTTACTGGAGCTGACCTGGATTTGGCATTTGCATTTTCGCAGAGGAAAACAGACGACCGACATGGTTTAAAGAAACAGACACTTAACTCACTCAAAAACCCAAAGGAGTGCCCCTCAACGATGTCGCGGTAGCATCTGAGGTCCAGAGAAGGCTTCAGTTTTCCTCTGTAAAAATTACAGGTCCGTTCTTTCTTAGCCACATTTTATTTTGTTTTGCATGCTAATGATACAGAAATGGGCCTATGACTTTCTGTGCAATGCATTATGGTTCGGGGTCTGACTCATAAAGAAGGTAGAGTGAAAATGTAAACTCACTATACTGCTTGGATGAGAGGGGCTTCCATCAGCCCCATTAGTGCTCCTCCTCCCACAGTTCTCCCTCGAAAGCTGCTGGCAGCCGTGATGCAGAGAAGCTTAGATACAGACGTCTCTGAGGGGAAGGCGTGGGGTGTTAAGATGCAGCCTGACATCCTCAAAGAGGCAGCACTTGCTGTCACAGAGTGGTGTCTTTCAGAGATGTGGCTTGATGATTAATCAGGCCTCTGGAGTAGAAGTTCATTGTTAAATCAGTACCTGATGCTGCCACACGCTGGCAAATTTAGCCTGATTTATTTGCCAATAGGGCAGGAGTACTTGATAGGATAAGTGGACAGAGCAAATAGGAAAATCATTTGACAGCTGGTGTAGCCGTGTATTTAACAAAGCCTAGCTACCATGGGAGATGAATCGACCCCCAGGGAGCGAGCAGGGGCAGAGGCTGATCTCCAGAGATGGAGGAGAGTTCCTGACCTTCAGAGAAGTAGGAGAGATTTATGACCTCCAGAGATGGAGGAGGTGTTCCTGACCTCCATAGAGGGAGGAGAGGTTTTTGAACTGCAGAGAGGGAGGAGAGGTTCCTGACCATCAGACAGGGAGGAGAGGATTACGAGTTCCAGAGAGGGAGGAGAGGTACCTGACCTCCACAGAGGGAGGAGAGGTTTATGCATTTCAGAGAGGGAGGAGAGGTACCTGACCTCCATAGATGGAGGAAAGGTTAACGAGCTCCAAAGAGGGAGGAGAGATTACTGACCTTCAGAGATGGAGGAGAGGTTTACAAGCTGCACAGAGGGATGACAGATTCTTGACCTCCATAGAGTGAGGAGAGGTTTATGAGCTCCAGAGAGGGAGGAAAGGTTAACAAGCCCCAAAGAGGGAGGAGAGGTTTACAACCTCTAAGATGGAGGAGAGGGTCACAAACTCTGAGATGGAGTAGTGGGTCTTACCCCATCAGTGCCACTCTGGAGATCAGAGCTGCATCCTGAGCTGAGCTGTTTTCACTAACAGGCGGCTGGATAGGGAGCCTCACGGTCAGCAGGATTGAGTTGTAACAGCCTTCAGACTCCCACAATGCAGTGGGGGTTTAGCGAGAACCGTGCAGCCCACGGTTGAAACCTGTGAAGGGAAAAACCTGCTCGGAGACTAAGAACAGAACGTGCTGGTACTGCTCCTTTCTTCAGGGCTGGAAGTGATGCTCCCCCAAATCAAACATTTCAAAGTAAACACATATAAATCTCTCCTTCAAGCAGCATTCAGCTTTACAAACAGATGACACAGTATTAGCTTCATTAGGTTTGGGGGGTGGGCGGGGTGCAGAACTTGGAGATAATTAAAACAAAGATGGAATTTATTCTCCTGACTGTTCAATACCAAATGCAGACGTGTAGCTCATGGCTTTATGATTTCGCATCTGTTTTTCATGAGGCTGTTTAGGTCGGTTTCACAGGCAAGACCCCGGGAGGCGGTTTGATATTGCTTTATATCATATTGCATATATATTACATGCTGTGACCTGTGCTCTGGGAGCCAGGACGTGCCTCTGAAACGATGGAATCTTGATGAGCTTTTCTCCGTGATTGTTGTGAGCAAGGAGGTGGCGTGGGGAGGGTTTTGGGGGCGATGTTGGAGGCTTGTTCAGTATGTAAAGCCCGGCACTTTGCTGGATCACTAGTAGGGCTGCACTGGACTTTGCAGGGTAAGTTCCACCCATGGTAAGTTGTGTTAACCAGGTGGGGGTGGGGGGGTTCTCTCAATGAATTTACCAGATGGTCCAGCTCTGAAGTGTGTCTGAGCTGTGGACTCTCAGATTTTGCTAAGCTATCGTACTTTTCGAGGGTCAGTGTCACGGCGGCATGGCATGGCGCAGGCGGAAAGGACACAGTCCAGAACGAGAGAGAGCTGTACTTAGGAAATCACCCCACGTGGGGACTTTATTCACTAAGGCAACAACACAGAAGCAGACAGGCTACAATGACCAGACAAGGAAGCACAGGACTAGGGAACTCTTATACAACAGAAAGACAGAGGAATGAACGAGGGGCACCTGTGGCTGGTTAACAAGGGGGCAGGAACATGAAGTAACAACAACGAGCTACAGGCGTAGCTGATTAGCAGGAAACACTGGGAGCAAACAGGCAGGGTGGGGCTGACAGTCAGTGTGATCGGACAGCACGGTGATGACATGACAGCACACGGGACAGGCTCTCACTGAGGTGCCTGCATAGGAAAGACGCGCAGCGGAGTCTGGGCTCATCCGTGTCACAGCGGCCTTTAACCCCTCCCACCTGCTATATCACTCAGAGTCACTCAGCCAAGCTGATACACCTGTTTGTGGGTCTTGCAATCAAAATATTAATGATTTTTTAAAAAGGAAAGGAGCATTTATCAGGACAAATGTAACGGGTATTTCATCTTTTTGTGGGGCAGTGTTTGTTACTACGTAATATTTATAAAATACGTATGTTTCATTTTGGAATGTGGAATTTGGGTGGTGCGATACTTGCTCTCATTGGCAGCACATGTATGTGTCCTTAACTGCTGACTCTGTTAAGGCTGGGATGCCCTGTGTGGTTGTATTCATGCAGGTGGCCATTATCGCTGGGAATTTTGACCTGGCCGAGATCATAAAGATCCACAAAGCATCAGATGTAGGTAAGTCAAGAGCAGCTTCAAATATGAATGGATGTGGTCCCGACCACTAAATTTAAAATAGGTTGTGCTGCCAAAACTTCAACAGCGTCGTGCATTTTGGGGATGGTCACAGAGTGGGATCGATAGGGTTACTTTCACACTGGAAGTGTTATTTTGAGTCTGGCTAATAATCAGACTTGCACTGCTAGTTTTGCTTGCCGAATCCTGTAGATGGTGCTCCGCCAAGACCAGATGTCTTATCACAGTCGCTGGATTCACTGTAATGTGCCTTTCACTGTAATTTCATTGTAATCACGTTAAACATATGGCGATTTTCTCTGCATACTTACTGAAACACTTGCAGATAAACAACTTTACGATAAAAGTTAGAATGAGCCTGCTATAATTAGAAAGCATGTTACAGGTGCCGAGACTTACCATGGAAACAGGTTGCTATGGAAATAGGTGTTTTTTGCTGTTTTGTGTGAATTTGAGGTTATAGACAGGATTTTTAAGTATAAATCCTTCACACTTTGGCCTAGCTTGGGTTGTAATTTGATTACGCTTGTTTTTAATATTGTTATGTATGTTCAGGGAGCCCTTCACAGGCTGTCTGCTGATCGGCCATTTTCTCACGTGGGTACTCCTGCTAAGTATAGGCAGTAATAAGGAATGAGCTGAGGCTGATTATGCAGCCTCGCCAGCCTGACGCTCGGCCATCAGGATGGGCTCACCTTCAGGTCCTCCACTGGCAGGCTTGATATCACATCGGTGTCATTGGGACGGGTTCTGGTACCATAATTCAGCGGCCTGCCTGCTGTGTATAGGGCCAGGGGCGCAGTGACAGAAGCACATAGGAGTGTTATATCACCCCGAAGGCGTATCTGTCGGGTCAGTCGCTGTGTCTCAGAGTGAATGCAGTGGCACGAGCGGCACAGGTGTTACTGGAAAACAGCAGCCCCTGGCCCGCCAGCCGTCCTGCAGCAGCTGGGACACCCCACTGAGGCATCCTGCTGCGTGCCGTGTGAAAGCTCAGGGGTCCCAAAGTCTGAATTGCGTTTTGCCGTTAGACTACAGTATCGTGCTCTGAGGACTTCCTGAAGATGTGTGGTTTTAGGGTGATTCACAGCCCAGGCTGAGGGGTGCGTCCCCCCTCAAAGGCAAACCCATCCCTACGTCAGGGGGCTCTGGTGGTCGGTCCAAGCGGAGCAGGTCTTGTGGTGACGTTCCGGATGGATCAGTGTGCTGGGCTTTCCTGTTACTATTTAGCATGAAAGTCGTATGGCTGATCTGGGTACGAATGGGATCCGTGTATTGCTGTTTATTTTAAATGTGAAGTTCAATTTTTATAGACATTGACTCTGGTTTTCTTGGAAATGCTGGTATTTAAAAGTTGGATGTTGATGTCAGTGGCTAAACCACGAAAGTACTGTGTTCTGTAATGATTGTAGGGCATTGGGGGCATTGAGGCGTGTAAATGCCTGTGTTTAACGCCCCCTCCTCATTGCCCCCCCAGTGCCTTTCAGGGAAACCCCGTCATATACCAGCCGGCGGCGGGCCACGGGCACCGGCACGCTCACATCGCCACGCTCGCTGCTGCGCTCCACCAGCGACAACAACCTGAACGCCGAGGGCCGACCCGCCAACTCGCCGGCGCCATCGCTGCGCAGCCTTCCCCCGCTGGCCGCCCCCCCGCAACCACAGCCTCCCGACGTGGCCGACAGCAGCCTGCAGAGCACGGCCAGCTCCCGCAGCTCACACTCCCGCTCGCCCTCCCTGCAGTGCGTGCAGGAGGAGGCCGACAAGCTTAGCCTGCCCCGACCTGGCCGAGGCCGCCTCAGGTGGGCCCTGACACTCTGCTGCCCTCTCCTTGTCAGTGCTCCTCTCTACTCCTCTGTGCTCTTTTCTGCTCCCCTCTCCTCCTCAGTGCTCCTCTCTCCTTTTCTCTCCTCCTCTGTGCTCCTCTCTCCTTTCCCCTCCTCTTCAGTGCTCCTTTCTACATTCTTCTTCAGTGCTGTTCTCTCCTTTCCCCTTCTCCTCAATGCTACACTCTGTTCCTTTCTCCTTCTCAGTGCTCCTCTTCTCCTCACTTGTCCCCTTTCCTCAGTGTTCCCTAAGGATAGGGCTCCTTTCTGCTCCTCTCATCTCCTCTCTACTCTTTTCTCCTTATCTGTGTTCCTCTCTTCTCCCCTCAGCTTCTCTCAGCTCCTTTCCTTTTCCCTGTGTTCCTCACCTTGTAATTTCTCTTTAACTCTTTAATTGCTCCTTATTCCCTTATTTAATTTAATTTCTCTTAATTCTACCTTGTCATCCCTACACCCCACCCTCAGTGCCATTCTGTGGTAGCCTGTCTCCAAAATGGCCGTCTCTTTGTTGTTTAACACACATGAGCTGGAGCCCATCCTAAATGTGCCCCTGTGCCGAACGAGATTCGTCACCAGGCCCGAAAGGGCTGCTTGTCCACTTTGCCAAGTGAGTCATCGAGGGCCGTAGGAGCTGCATGCTGGCAGGGCGCCCCCTGCTGGGGGCAGGAGGACAGCACCACTCTGCAGAGACCACAGATGACAGCTGCCCTAAGCTGCGAGAATGCACACCAGATGGACACCTTTAATAATGACCACCGTGGAGAGCACGGCGGTTTACTGGCAAAGGCCGGCTCAGCCTCCGTGTGGCGCCGTTGACTGGCGGGCGGGTTTGGAGTGTGAGGCTCGCCGATTGGGAAGGGAGGCCTGCTTCCATCCACTCGGATATTTCACTGAGGGAGGGAGTCCCTCTGGTATTTAAATGCAGCCACAGCGGGTGTAAGGATCACCCGACAGACTGCAGCTTTATCGCCATGTCTCTGTGCTGACGTTCCACCTTCTGGAAGCTTCTTGTTGAATCCGTTGGCAGGGCTACTGCGTCACACTTCCATTTTACATGAGTAAAAGTACAGCACCAAATCAACTCTGGTTCATTTATGCGCAGCACCTGTCCGGGGACATCGCTCATGCCGGCTCTGCGGGATAATAAGGTGCTTTTAAGACGCCTTGATTTATTGACATGTCGATGATGCTGCATAGGCCATGTGGCACATTTGCTTTTTCCCTCCTTTGAAGTATTCAGTGTACGTGAAAATGGTCACCGTGGCAACAAGTGAAGCCCCCATCACTCAATGTGGCCACCTCTCGCGGTAATTATGTTCTAAACCTACGACGACGGGGCTCAATGGAAGCAGGCGCTCAGATGCTTTGGAGATCTGTGAGACAACACCTTCCAGGAGGTCGTCGGTACCTATGTCGTTACCAGCCGCCAACAGAGTGACCGTAGTGATGCGTCCCCCGGCATCACCGAGGACAGGAGTGCGGCATCTCTAAGGACAGAAGTGCCATGCCATTACTGTGACGTGTATGAAAGCCTTGCGGTCCAACCGTTTTCCCTCGAGGCAGAGCTGTTATAGCAAGCTAGCAGGGACAGTATCGCAGTATCCATCAGGGTGATGTACGGCTCGCCTTGCGCCCCTGGGGGGGGGTTCTCTTAGTAAGTCACAGGTGCATAAGGTGGTATGAATGATAGGGGTTCAGAGAGGGTTGAGGTTATACCAGGAACATGTCACTGCCCAATGAAAATCCATGGAAGCTTGCGAGCGTTTATAATGATATCTGTGCCAGAGAATCATGGAAAAGCAGGCTGATATTGCGTGGCATTTGGTCACGTGTCGGGCTGGTCTTTCAGTCGTGGACATCCGGTGAGGTCTGCGTTTCGGTCACGTTGGTCATCACCGTGGGTTACGGACATGTGAGTCACCTGTGCAGGAGGACGTGTCGAGCATTAGGCCACTTGCCGGGATCACGGCACCATGTCGGCATCGCCGCAGAAAGCCGCACTCTTCCGGGTATTGTAAACACACAGAGGTCAGAGTCTCGTAGCCCAGAGCTTGAGAGGCGGCCATGTGTCAATAACCTTGTTTACAAGGGCAGCTTTTCATTGGAAGCATGTTTGGCTGTTTGTAGAATAAGCCTGCGGTTTGTGGGGCGTCTGTCTGTGCTCTCATTGCTCTGCTAAAAGCGGGCTCTATCACCTTATCTTTGAGGCATTTTGAAAGGGCCCCCCACGATCTCCCCACTCCTCATCCCACCTCTTGCCTCAGCGTCTCTGCCTCGGCCACGCCCCCTGGTTTCCCCCATAGCACGTTCTGTCGCTCCTTCTGCCGGTCGCTCCATTCCGGCTCGTTTTTAATTACGGCCACGGGGCCCTGCCGTCTGAAGGTGAGTGGGTGCCCCTCCCGCTCGCTGCCACGGCGACCTGCCCCTCAGGTCTTCTGCCCGCTATCTGCCTGCCACCAGCTGTCCCCACTTGCCCGAATCCGAGTCAGGAGACTGTAAAATTAGGTCCCACAGAGCCGTGTGTAATGTGGTGGGAGGTGGGCCTGCACTCTTCAAAACGAAAGATGCAGCGATCATTGTACTTTATGCTTAAAAAGTACTGAATTTCACATCAGCGTTCATCTTATTGCTGCTTCCTCTGATATCTAATTATTCCCAGTTTGGTGTTTCTGCCTCAGATCACTCCTGGTTTGGCATTCCTCTGCTCTCCCATC
>JAAGVU020000001.1:6612519-6635009 GCA_011763525.2 Mormyrus iriodes
GTGTGTGTACATTCCATAAATGTATAACAGCCCATGGTAAAGTCATTTTGTTACTCTTAGTTTTATTGATTTCTGTGCTTTTGCAAATTTAACTGCATCCCTCACGGATATGTAACCTAAGCACCCTTCAGGCCCTCTGCCCCCAGCACCACAGTGTGTATGGATTTCCTGAAATAGGATGATGTTTGTTTTCTTGTACAGAAGAAATCGCTGGCAAGTTCTGGTACAAAATTTCCATATAGAATTTCTTTCTGAGTACAGATGGATGGACATAAAATATGAATTGCTGACCATAATGTCAGAGTGATAGAATTACACAGAAAGGGGGTTACGATTATTTGCATGCATTATGATCAGCAAGTACTGAAAATAATAGTCCCACTTTAATCCCATCTACCGAGGCCAGCGGGTCACCTGTAGAACAGCCAGTCTTTATCTGCTGGACCTATCGAGATCACCTTTAAACTGTGTTGGGATTGCGAATACAAATACAAACGCCGGGTTGCTCGTTGGAAATGTTTCATGGCCCTCTAAGTGACCAGACAACTGTGCCATCAAGCCGTCTGAAGTCTAATGTGTTGTCTGGCTCAGTAGGCAAAGATGCTGTGTCTGTTGTCAGAAGGTTGCCGGTTCAAATCCCTGTGTCGGTGTAGTGATCTCACTGTAGGGCCCTTGAGCAAGGCCCTTAACCCCCAATTGATCCAGGGACTGACTGCCCCTGCTAAAATGTAGGTCACTTTGAATAAAAGCACCTGCTGAATAAATGAGGTGTAAAGTTAAGGTTTTCACTTATACTGCATTTTGAGCACATTTTTATCTGTGATTTTTATATATTTTTCTGCAACTTTGACGTCTCTTCTAAATTTTGACCTGTCAAAAATGTTTCATAACAGCCTCTTTATTCAGCAAACTTGCCCAGTTCTGCTTGAGCCAGATTTACGATACAAACAGACTCATTTCCTCGAGTTGCTGAGAACTTTCCATATGGACTTCAGTCCATGACATTTTTGCACTTGTGGCCTTCCTTTTGACTAAACCGAGTCCGGCCATTCTCCTCTGACCTCTCTCCTTAACTAGATGTTTTCACCCACAGAACTGCCGCTGAATCTTTTTTGTTTATCACGCTGTCCTCCGTAGATACCACACTGTGTGAAAATCCCAGGAGGGTGGCTGTTTCTGAGATGCTGGAACCACCACGTTTGGCACCGACAATCATAACACGCTCTGAATCGCGTAGATCATGCATCTCACCCATCTGAAAGCTCTGGCCGACAGGAAGCTGACCTCTGAGCCCTGTCTGTGCTGTAGGTACTGAGTCAGAAACGCATGATTCCCTGACATAAACGAGCAGCTCTGCCAAAATGTGTGATTGTATACAAAACAAAACGTTCATAGTCATGAGTTTTTACCAGATCATTCAGAGTGTTTCTTTAAATAGTAAACATTTAAATAGTTTAAGTATTTAGCTACTTTTTAATTCTTTGTCAATTTTTGACACTTCTCACAATTACACAAATATGTAGATTTAACTGATTTGATTTATTTTGAGTTATTATTTGAA
This sequence comes from Mormyrus iriodes, assembly GCA_011763525.2. Taxonomy (NCBI): domain Eukaryota; kingdom Metazoa; phylum Chordata; class Actinopteri; order Osteoglossiformes; family Mormyridae; genus Mormyrus; species Mormyrus iriodes. Next base: position 6,614,081 of record JAAGVU020000001.1, read on the forward strand.
TACTGAAGATTAAAGTTTAGTAAGTCTCCGTTCCTTCCTCCACTCAGTTTGTGTCCCTGTTGCTGTGGAAGATGCCCCAGGAGAATAACAGCTGCATATTTGACAATGGACACAAAGATAACACCGCCCCCCCCCCACCTTCCAACAGGCAGTCACTAGGTTTGCACCAGACGCTCTGTCTATTCCTGCTGTCTCCCTGTTTTATTCCACCTGGGTACCCCCCGGAATCCCTGTATTCCTCTCTTGTAACAGCGTGGATTCCGCTCTGCCCTTACAAGAGCTGGAACAAGTTTAATTTCACGGAGGATGGAGAGAACAGTGGATTGGCAAGCTTGTAGCACGTCTGGCTGTCTGCTTTAATCATGCTGCGGTATGCTTCCTGTCACATGATGAAGAATCATGTCACTGACACTGGGGCGGGGGGGGGGGGGGTGAGACCTCATTCTGACTAGAAGTGAAGTGCGTCGTCACACAAGGAATGGTTAAAACACTAACCTGTGCTGACTTTTCTGGTGCATATCGTTTGAGACCTTTAGGACATTAAGTGATGCTTGTTTTTAGTTCATGGCCCTACTGAATATATTGTATAGACATCATACACAAGAATGATGATGAAAATCTTTCCATAAGTGAACAAGTAGTGAAATACAGAGACATTTTTCACATGGGAGATATCGCATTCCCTCGGGGTGGAGGTAGGGGCAGGTTTGCAGTTTCTGGGGCCACCCCCCTCAGGGTTTTGAGAAGCAAAATAAATAACTTGTGTGTCGATTAAGAAGATCTAGCTAGCTGGATAACAGAACATGCTGCTTCAGCATCTCCTAAATAAGGAATGTGTTTAATATTTGGTATAGTGACTCTTTGTGGCCAACAGAGGGCAAATAGGTGGCTTGAGTGGTAAATGACGCCACTGTATGGGGGCTGCATACAGATGCAGACAGCCTGCATGCCAGCACATGGGGAACCGAGTCCCCGCAGTGAGCAGTCTGTGCGGGATCCCTGTGTTTACCGTAGTAGGAGGCATCCTTCCCAAGTCTCACAGAGATGAAGTATCAGTGGTGACTGAGCTGAAGGTGACTGAGCTCGCTTCAGCATTCCTGCAGTCTCGTTTCAGCCGAGAGCTGGAAATAACCCCAATTAAACACTCCTGGTCTGGAGATGACTCATTTTCCATATAAAAGGGTTTTTTTCTTTATAAAAGTGAGTCTGCATCAACTGAAAGATACACACTTAAACCATCTTAATTGCATGTTGAATATTCATATTCATAATCGCTAAAATAGCTCAGCAGAATCTTAACTTCGGCATTTAATTTCAGTGCTTCAGTACTTTTTTCTTACGTGGCCCTTTATTCTCAACATGTTATATGCATTTCAGTGCAGAGATTGATGGCGATATAGTTTCTCTCTGAAGTTGGGTTTGGTCAAGTTTTCAACAACATGCAACATGGCAGCAGCCAGTATTTTTAATAATTATCAGGTCTTCTCTGTGGCGTGGCTGACTCAGGAATGCTGCTTTAATATAGAATATGGGGCAGTAGGTCTGGGGTGGAGATGGGACACCAAACTGGCTTGTAACTGTCCTCTGATAGGTTGTGCCAGGTAGTTAATGTTACCTCACAGCTTATTACTCATTTAGGACATGGAATCTCTAAGGACTGTTTATGGACCTTCAGCCTATGGAGGCTGTGTTCTGATGAACATGGCATACCTGGTGAATGGTACCCAGTGAACGTTACTTGGTGAACAATACCAGGTGAATGGCAGATAGACATTACCCAATGAGTATTACTTGGTGAACAGTATCTGGTGAACGTTTCACCATCTGCTCTGCTTTAGCCTGCTGTCTCCTACATCCGACAGTTTGGGATGCTGTCTATCACTCTTTCACTCCTCCTTCCCCCCTCTCTTTCCCTCTCACCCTTTCTCTTTTCCAGTCTCTTTGTTTGTCTCTCTCATCCATTCTCTTTGTCTTTCTCACCTTTGCCCTCTTCCACTATTTCTCTTTTTGTCTTTCCTTCCTTTCTCTCTCAGCCTTTCTCTCTTCCACTTTTTTCTGTCCTTTTCTGTTATCCATTCTCTCGCACCCTTTCTCTCCTTTTCTCTCTGTCACTCTGACCCTTTCTGTCTCATCCTCTTCCACTCTTTCTCTCTCCTACTCTCTTCCTCTCTCTTATGGTTTCCTTCCCTTGTCATCTCTTTCATCCCTTCTCTGTCTTTCACTCTCATCTCTTCTCTCTCTCTTCCAGTCATTCATCTTCTCTTTCACCCTTCCTCTCTGACTCTTTCTCCCTCCCTGAGACCGGTTCCCGCTCTCCAAGCTGCCAGGTCGGAGTATACCCACACCAGCCACTATTGTGCGGCTGCCCTTCCACAGCTACGGGGAGGAAATGAGAGAACAGTGTCAGGCTCCCCCGTTCCCCGAGCAGAGAGACACAGGGAGACCGAGAGAGAGGGGAGCATAGACCCCAGACTCACCAAACGCGGGGCAGCAGCTATACCACGGCAATGGCCTGTCATGTGCTGAAGGTTTGCTCTGTCCTAATAACACACACATACATACACACAGACACAAGGTGAAAAATGCAGCCCGAGTCATGCCTTTACCTGGATGGTGAAGAGTTGCGCGTCGGGTAGGCAAGAGGAGCAGAGGAGCAGGGGGACCAGGGGTCCCAGGGTCCTGGCGTCTGGGGACAGAAGCCATAGTTCCGGCAAGTATGAGGCTTATGTTGCCGCGGCGATTGAGCTCGCAGTCCCATTAGCATTCTCAGGCTGCCTCTTTCAGGGGCTAGTGGCAGGGGGAGGAGGGGGAGAGGGAGGAGGAGAGAGTGCAGGGAGGGGGGGGTGGAGCAGAGCTGCAATTAAGCAAACGGGCCGGCAGCGTGTGCCCCCGCGCTCCCGGAAGACGTGCTGGAGGCAGCCGAGTGCAGGCACAAATCAATCGGGTCCTGAGCAGCGGCAGCGGCGGCGGTACGATGTGCAGAGAGGGGCGGGCAGCGGAGCCAGAGCGAGCGCACGGCGCACCGAAGCGCCAGCAGCAGCACCAGCCCAAGCCAGAGCCCTGTGGCCCTCTGTCCCACATGCGTGACTCGCCGGCACCCCCCGACAGCACCCTGAGCCAGCCAGCGCCGCCCGGCACGACTGGCCCCTGCTGCTAGAGACCGGGGAAGGGGGGGCAACCAGCGGAGGAGGGGCCGGGGGCAAGTTTCGGAGGCAGTGGGGGGGCACTGCGTGGGCGGGGGGGGCAGCCCAAGCTCCCTCCAGAGGAGCTTCCCTCCCAGCGCACGAGGGCCCTGGGTCACGCCGGGATGGAGCAGGACGGAGGACAAGGCCATGCCGCTATGTCAACGACCACCGCCTTCAGCTGCCCGCGGCCCGGGATGACAACGGTAACCTATGTTTTTGTTTACAGCCCCAGCACGGTGCAGCGGGACCCCAGTCCCCCTCCGCAGCCCCCCGCCCTCACTGGGCCCAGGGGCCCCAAACGGAAACTTTACAGCGCCGTCCCCGGCCGGACCTTCATCGTAGTGAAGCCCTACACACCTCAGGGGGAGGGCGAGATCCAGCTGAACCGGGGGGAGAGAGTGAAGGGTAAGTACCACCTCATGCTTGTGCCGCTGGGGAATGCAGGCCCAGTCACAGCTCTCACCACGCTGCCATTTTTTGGGAAAGCGTATCGCTGGCCCATCTGCATGCTTTTTCATAATCAGGCTAGTCATACATACAATTTTCAGGAAGTACCGTTGGTCCGGTTCCTGAGCTGTTCTGGTCCGGGCAGTGAGGAGTACTGTCTGTCCGGCTTCTGAGCTTTTCTGGTCTGGGCTGTGAGGAGTTCTGCCTGTCCAGTTTCTGAGGTTTTCTCGTCCGAGTTCTCAGAAGTACTGTCTGTCTGGTTTCTAAGCAGTTCTGGTCCAGGCCGTGAGGAGAACTGTCTATCCAATTTCTGTGCTGTTCTGGTCCATGTTCTCAGGATTACTGTCTGTATGGTTTCTGAGTGGTTCTTGTCCGGGTTTAGTGGGGTACTGTCTGTCCTGTTTCTGAGCTGTTCTGGTCCAGGCTGTGAGGAGTAATATCTGTCTGGTTTATGAGTTGTTCTGGTCTGAGTTCTGAGGAGTATAGTCTGTCCGGATTCTGAGCTGTTCTGGTCTGGCGTCTGAGGAGTAATATCTGTCTGGTTTCTGAGCTGTTCTGGTCCGGGCTGTGAGGAGTAATATCTGTTTGGTTTCTGAGCTGTTCTGGTCCGGGCTGTGAGGAGTACTGTCTGTCTGGTTTCTGAGCTTTTCTGCTAGGCAAGTTTACAAGTTGTACTAGAACCAATCCTGGGATTCTTGTCCCACCGAATGGCGGGAGGAGCAGAAATGTAGTTTACCAGCCCACACAGCAGGGGGATCCGTAAGCGTCTCTCAGTGGCAGTGCCCCTTGGCATGGTGGCATGCCCGTGGTCTCAATCCGTTTAGGGTAATTTAATGAGCTGCAGTCACAGTCACATCTGCCGGGTCGCATCGCCCAGACCTGCAGGGGGCATATTACGGGATTAAGATACAATCGCTGTGCTGCCTTCCTTTCTTGTAATGACCTGAGCTGTTGGCTTGGTTTGCACTGTTTCACTGTTTTTTTACCTATAGGTCTGTTTTCATATATGCATTGCTGTTTGTTGTCAGTCGCTGTCATGGGCACAGCAGTTCTTTCACACGCGTTGCTGTTCTTATCTCCATCCATGCTTCACACAAGCCGATGTATGTAATGACCTAGAAGGTAAATGCGTTTATTTCCTCTTACTTCCACCCCCTGACCTCACCGAGATAGTAACTTCTCTAGCAGAAAGCTACATCTTCCTCTGCGTGTGCCAGCTGTCCTAGATGAATAGACTTGGTGTGTCGATGCATGGTGAGTTACTTACGCACGTACCCTACTATAGCCTTCTGGTGAAACCTCACTCCTGTCCTTCCACGCAAACACACATCTTCCTGCATGCCAGCCCTGGAGCTCGTATTCCTGCTGCCCTCTTGTTTCTCCAAAAATATTTTCTGGCAGTGACTGGTTTGTGTTTGTGGGTGCGGCGTCTTCCTGTTTTGGAAGTGTCTCAGGAAGCCCTGTGACCTTCCCAAACTGTCAGCACCGCTTGCCGCGTCGTCCCCCTCCCCCTTGACGCTGCCTCACCGTCAGCAGTTTGTCGGCGTGTCACAGCGCCATCCTTTGGCCGCCTGTGGCTCTCACAGAACGTGTCCGCACTGGAACCCGACTGCCTCTGCTTTCATTTAGGTTTCGACTCCATCCCCAGAATCCCTCTGATGTATGATGTCATTATTTTATCCTTGCTGAATGTATGCACTTTATCAAACATTATAAAAAGATATATATTACATATATGTTTGGAAGATACTGTGCAGTGCCTATTGCTCTGTCAAGGATCACTGTCCTCAAGTAAGTCAAAACCAGCCCTGTCATGTCAGTGAAGTCACAAGCGCTCAGTTTTTAGATGTATTTTATAAAAATGGGGTGATATATAGCTCGTGACAGGGTTGACTGAACACGTATGGCTTCATTACCAAGCAATCTTCAGTGAGGCAGACACTAGCTATGTGCCTGCCGGGGGACGGGTGGGGGGGGTCTGAATGTGATCTCGTGGCTTTCTGATCACATGACTGCTTACTCACATGACTGTTCATCCACTGACCTTTCAGCCAAGAGCTTACCTGCTTGGTAAATACCCCATTTCTTACCTTCCTGCTTGTCATACAGAGAGGGGGAGTCATTCAATATCCTTAATCTAGTATTTCCTCGGGGACCCGTAGTCGGTCCATGTTTTTGCTCCCTCCAAGCTCCCTACCAGACAGTCCAAATTTTTGCTCCCTAACTGGAGCTGAGAGGCAGCAAAAACGTGGACGGTCTGTGGGTCCTCCAGGACCGAATTTAGAAACACTGCCTTAATGGGCTGAATATCATAGCCAAGTCTTTCTTGATGAGGTCACAGAGGCATGTATGTTATGACTGTGATGGAAAGGCCAGAACAGCTAACGTTCATGATCCTTATCCTTACTCTGTGGTGACCAAGTAGGCAGTAGAGACTGTGGTTCTGAGGTGTCCCGCATCTCCTCTGTAGCCCTCCCAGGAGCACGTTAAACATTCACACTCTCACTGCTCATCTTCTAGGGCTGCCGCTGTGTCATTAGCCGGCTGTACCTGCAAGCCATTGATCTGCCTCTATCTGGGCGCAGCGTTGGTCGGGGGGATTTATGACTGGCAGGTAATCTCGGCCCTGTCGGGGGGACGTGCTCCAGGCTGGCGAACCGCGCGTTATTTAAAGCACGCCTGTGCCAGTCAGTCGCCGCCACCGCCGCCGCCAATGTCTCTATTACATGATGCACCAGTGAGACTTGAAGGACGGGGGCTTCAGGCTTAAATGCCATTTGACGGGAGGGAATCAGGTGGCTCGATGGGGGCAAGCGGGGGCTGTTTCCAGCACGCTATGAGCTTCTCCCCCAATATTATGGATCGATCTGCTTCTTCGTGTTCCTTGCCAGCCTTTTGGTTTCTGTCCCCGTCTCCCCATCTCTCCATCTCATTCCCCACTCCATGTAGATTTTTGTTGTAGGAAGTTTCTTTCAATATATATCGTGTCCATTTATAGTCCGCAGTGGACATTAAACTCTAAAGGCTCAGTGCTTCTACATCATTCATGTAGTCTTGCTCTGACACCCTCATGCTGGATTTCAGACAGATTTATGTCACGAATATGACTCGTCCTTATATCTGCATGTGAAATAACAGTGGTTGATGGCAACCGGCAACGAGTGCTGTAAGGGTTGTGCCGGTCAGGGGGAGGCACTCTCCCATCATCTGCTGACCGTGGGCTCTTGTTGTTTACAAACAAGCGGGAGGTGGAAGAATGTCTGTCCGGCGTGTTCATCTCGGGTTGGGTAGCCACTTCGCTTTGAGCACCCTAGCCCCCTCGCGTGGCTTTTAACCGTCTGAATGACCTCATCCAAGCATCCAGCAGAGAGATCAATGCCGCGTGAGAGCCACAACTCCCGCCTCGGGCTACCGGCCTGTACGCAGATGCTGTTGTCAGGGGAAACGGCAGCATTCAGAGCTCTGGAGACGTCTGGGGCCGTGGGCAGCATGCCTTTAAATCAGCCTTTAAATAATTAAGTAAAAGGTACATCAAGCAGTGTTGTGGCAACTCTGATGCAGTATCATAATCAGCTTGAATAAATGGAATCCTTTGTTTAGTGGCACTAATGCATGCGAAATATGTCCGTTTCCTACAATCGTTGTAGCTGTTATACCATGTATAAACCTGGTCAGACCCATTAAATCATACTGGTCTGTGAGCATCTGCCCTAACACCCCTACTGTAATTTAACGGACCTCAGGTGTGATTTTGGCTCCCGCTGATTATGGCCAGCCTTCATGAGCCGCCCCGCCGTCAAGGGATTTACGGTCCCTGTTAGACCCGTCCAATCAGCAACTCATCCGGATCTGTGTGGGCCTGAAGCTCAACTTCAAGTGGGATGCAACCCAAAGCCCCGGCAAGGACGCTTTCCTGGTTTTACCCTGTGGTGGTAGCATTAGGTGGGGTCACTGGGGGCCGTGTGCTCCCAGGAGGATCGAATAAAGAGGCATTCGAACGCTGGCGTTACATCATAGCAAGACTTTAATACGCCAGTGCACAGCTCCAACGCTGTCCAGCACTGCGTGTGCTTATACCCCAGCAGAGTGTCATTCTGTCAGGCACCTGACTGCACTTCAAAGCCCTATTATAAATGTGCCTTTAAAACCGTATGTGTGAAGCACATTATGCAGCCTGTCCCCTTGAATAAACATAACAAGATGTTAAAGGCGTCACTTTGCACCTTGCTGCCTCTTTCTCAAGGGCTTTGTACATGTCGGATTAGTCCGGTCAAGATGGTTGTTCGGTGGCATTTAAGTTGAGTCGGTTAAGCAGGTTCTTCAGATGTTACTCTTACTGGCTATGAGTTTTGATATTACAGTGAAGAGCCATGATGTTAGAATGAAGAGTTGTGATTGTGATAAAGACTTGTGACATCACAGTGAAGAGTCATGACATCACAGTGAAGAGTCATGACATCACAATGAAGAGTCATGACATTAGCATAGAGACTAGACCACAGTGTGCAAAGAGCGCTAAATGTGTCCACTGACAATGAGAACTGTTCAGTTCAGACCGCAGGTGATCGTGATATTGACAATGGATGTGTTTAAATGCAAAGCAATATAAAATATCAATTAAATCTCAATCTTTTCAATTCATATCCACCTGATACAGATTCTTTTACAGATTCAGATTTTTATCAAATATTATTTCTCTTAGAAGGACAAGAAATCCAACTCAATGGAAAAAAAATCTCCGAAAAACAAGACAAGTAGTTTAGTTGGGAAGTCCTGTCATCGTCTAATTAAAACAATGTGCTGCAGTCAAATGAATGTGTTTCGTTTCAGCAGCTCTGAGCCTCAGAAACACATTCAAAGCCAAAAGCTTTCTGAGTGGATTTCTGTCGCCTTAATTACCTGGCATTGTGTTGTATAATGGTGCATATTAATATCAGGTCACATGTCTGCTCCTTCTGGTTGTAGGAATGGAGTCTTTCCACTGACTCAGCTTCATTTAGGAAGCTTGTTAGAAGCAAAGAAACTTTATATACGGAGGTGACATTTCAGGGGTTCCTGAATGTGCATTCTGTCATTCTTCCTGGGATAAATCTTTACATCAATCTGGGGGAAACTTGGCTGTCACTACCAGCCTTACTGCTAGATTTCATTAACCAAAAGCACAATGGCGACTGGGCCTTTGACTTTAAGGACGTCATGAGTAATTGAAACTGTTGTTCTTTCTGCTCTGAAACCTTAATCTGCGTGTAGAGTTTGCCATTTATTAGAAAAACACTGGAGTATGAAACGAAAGCTGTGAACATTCATCCCAGAAGGTCAGTCCGCAACAGGCCTGTTACATGGAATCCCGGTCACGTTCCTCACATCAGAATGGGCCTGGGGCCTTGAGACTAGGGCAGTCAGTCTTGTTACAGCAGAGAGAAGGAGCGAGAGGACCTGTCCCCCCAGTGAAGGCAGATGACCAGCTGGATCTGCTGGTCTGGTCCAGCGTTCCCATTTCCTGTTCTGTGTATTCTGGTAGCTAAAGGAGCATGTCCTGATGGAGATATCTGCAAAATTCCCTTCCCTCCTCCTGGCTTCCACTCTGCCTTTTCTTCTTGATGCGAATGACTTGTTACCCGTATCCCGAGCAGGAGTGACTGACGAGATGGCGGCACCGTTTTTTAAGAAAAAAAACACCAGCCTCCCTCTCTTGCCATCTTTACTGTTAGAAAAATAACACAAAGGAGAATCAGTGAATGTCTGTTTGTCAGCTGGTGTATCACCTTCCAGACTGATGCTTGTGGGGCTGGGGTTTCCAGCATCACTGGGGTTAATTTCTTGGTGTTAATCTCATTCCACGGACCTTTATGCAAAACATTTAACTTTTTAAATTGTATTTAATTTTTTAATTGGGAGTGAAGTCAGTTGCTCATTAGAGTGCATGGAATATTCACTCCAACTAATAGGCAAGAAGTATTTGAACTTTTTTGATTATCCTTTATTACCGGTTATTATTATCCGTATTTCCTCTCCTCCTTAAGAGCTCAGCAACTCGGTGGCAGAGGGACGACTGATTGAAGTCAAACCGAGGCACTTTTAAGGGGAAGGAGAACTTGTTGGTCTCCATGGAAACGGAAACTTGCGGGCCCCGCTTTCAGAATAGGAGCCCACAGTTGGGAATTAGGCAGGAAGATCTGGTGGGGGTCCGCTTACCGGCAACCGTGGTAGCTTCTGGAATTTACCAGGGCATCGTGTCAGTGTCGTGGCAGAGCTTAGCTTTACATGATACTTATCATATCACTTATTCCAAACCCCGCCCCCCCCCCCCAGCTGTGTTCTGCCGTAGCAGCAGTAGAAAACTCCCCACTGGATCTCACAGTACAATGTAACTAGGACAGGTTTATTGTTTTTGGGGCCTCATTCAAAAAGTCATTTTAGGACACTTCCTAGTATAGTGACTGTTTGTGGCCAACAGAGGGCCCACGCAGATGCATGGTGGGAAATATGAAATATTACAGCCCCCGACTACCCAGCTATATAGAGTCATAGCAGTTGAGTTGCTAGGTGCTGGTGATGAATGCCCCCCCCCCCACCCTCCTTAAAACAAGTTAATTTTTTGAGTACTGTATTTCTTTATTTCTAAGAATTTTGGCATTATTTAATATGTCTTATTGGCATTATTTATTAGTCCAGATATATGGTGGCACTCGCAGTCGCCGTTAACCGACACTGTGAGGCGCTGTAGGCCATCTGTACTGTCTCTGATATTTACAGCATCACTGCCATTTGCGGGGCTGCAGTTACCTGTGAAATTTTTCATCAAATGACTTATTGACCATGCAGCAGACGTAAAGCATCGTGGCATTGCATTGCCATCCTCTATGAATTTCCATCACTCAAAGTTATATGTGCTGACCTTGTTTTAGTATTAAATGTATTGCACCGCGTGTGGGATAAATGAATATTCTTTGTTCTGTTCTTATAGCCTTGGCTTTTGTCTCTTGAGGATGAGATCATTGGTTTTCAATTCAGCCCAGGAGCAGAACAGCCCTGACCCTACCGAGGAGATGCAGATGTCCTGAGGATTAGGGGACTTTAGATGCAAAGAGTCCATATGGATTATGACCCCTGTACAGGAAACCCTTGAGTAAAAGCCCCACAAAACCTTGGATTATTCCTGCGTAAATGCGGCCAAAAGCATGACCCATTAGCTGTTTATATAGTGATGTAATGGCATGTATGTATTTTAATGTTGTAGTAGGGGAAACATTTTTAGTTAAAGGCAATTCCTGGCTGTTAGGATACAGGCCATCGCTTAACGCATTGTTTACCCGGTTCACCCTTCTCTCTTTTAACCGTGATGGTGAAGCACTCCCTCAACCTGGCTAGTAAAAACGGGCTGTGGAAATGAATCCGTCTCACTGCCGTATCGGCTGTTTGTTGTGACAAAAGAGCTTCATAAAAGCGAATTTATATACGGATGAATAATTTTACTCCCTCGTTTCCCCCGGCTCTGAGATACGTGCAGATCAGATTCCCCTTACCACCTCCTCTCTCGATTTCTTGATTTCTTCCTCACCGGGTTATTTGATAAAGGGAAGGATGGGCAGATAGGACACTCAGCAGGACTCTCAGACAAAGCGGGAAGTGGGATTGGTCTCTCACAGATGTTACATAGTAACAGGTTCCTTCATCCTTCATCTGCGTGCAGCAAAAACCACAGACAAACCAAACAACCACATCAAGCTCACTTTGTCCTCCATCCTGTAATTAAAGAGATGTCCCCCCCTAGTTCTCCATCTTCCTTTATCTCATCCTTCTCTGCATTCTTTCCACCCAGCAGCCAACGTTCAGCACACAGCCAGATTAGTTTTAGTCTTGTTTTTTCTCATTCCTAATTTACATGCGCAACAGTTCGAGGACAACTGAAATGTTCGTCCTCCAGGTTGTAGTAGAATTCTGGATGTTGTGTGTGACAGCTGCTCCAGGTGGGACGGCAGACAGAGCCACAGATGCAGAGCTGGGTGTAGCAAGGCCACAGTGATGAAGAGTGGCCTAGGTGCTTTTTCTGCACACATGCATGGCATAGAAGACCTATTTGTTATTTACCTGCACGTTTTCATGCATCAATAACAAGAACTTGTAGACATAAGAACAAGAAGTTTCGACTTTAGGGAGCTGCTGTTCTCCACTAGATGAATGAGCTGACCTGGTTTGACGGTGTTACTCAGCCCTCTGAAGGCAATAAGGCAGGTGCAGCTGCTTCAGCAACATCAGTGGAATGACGTGAGTCCGGCAGGTTAACTGGGGTTCGGCGTCCATAAGAAGGTCGATTTTATTCCACCTCTTGGCTCACAGGGTTTGCGCTGCTCACATGGTGACCAGAAGGCTCTTGGCGGAGATAATGTTGCAGTGGGGGCATTTCAGCGGGCAGGTACCTGCGTCATGGGGGGGCTTCAGAGGAGTAACGCCATGCCCGGATCCACACCGTCAGCAGAAACACGCGCTAAATTAAATGCCAAATTGTGTTTTTTATCTTCTTGCCCACCACAGCCGCGTAGCAGTAAATTAACTGATCGTGCTGGTCTTTCCTGAATAAGATGAATTTTCCCAGGCAGGAAGATTTTGTCAGCGGGGTAGTTATGCTAACACCCGTCGACAGCCGTTTACTGACTAATTACGGGGCGCAGGAGTTGGCTGGGGGGCGGGCGAGGGAGGGAGAGTCACGTGACTCAGTTCTGCGTCCATCAGTTATGTCTGTGTCTTTCTGAGAGGTATTATAAAGTGGTTTGCCTCTCTTTGCTTTCTCCGTAACTCCAGCTACATTTTAGATGCCAGTGCCCACATTTTCTGCCTCAGTTACTGTTTTTCATTTCCTTATTCATGAGATGGGATGGCTTCTCTAGGGACAGAGTGTGTGTTTGCGCCATGGCCGCCTCATCCTTGTCCTACATGCTCCTGCCAGATCCTCGTGTTTCCATGGTTCTCTGCGACATCCTGACCAAAGCTAGTCCCTTAGGAAGCCCCTCCGAAAATGGCAGCTTGTGCCACCGGCACTTAGGTTCGTCTCGTCCGCTGGCCTTTGGTATGATACACCAGCTTTAACAAATATCTGCTCGGTGTAACCTGGAATATCCCAAATTGGTGCTTGGGCACCAAGAGCTCTGTGTATTACCGCCTTAATGGAAAAAGGCTAAAGTTATCCAATCATGCTGCTTAAGCACCTTCTAATCGCGTTGAAACAGGAAGTGCTGCTCTTTGAAACAGGAAGTTCTGCCCAGTGCCCTGTACACACATGGTGAGACATGCTGTGTGACCATGGCAGTGCTGTATGCGAGCCCCTTACTGGCTCCATCCACCCTCACCCCGTGTGTGGCTCACAGAATAACAGTCAGAGGTTATTTCTGGGCTGCGGTACTTAATTAACAGTGCTGCAGGAGGCTGCTCTGGGCTCCCAGCAGGGGCTGAACACGTTGGAAGGAAACTTGAAGGTTAAAAGTTAGTTTGACCTGCACGTTCATGCGAGCCAGCCCCACACAATGTGAGATTAGCAAACAGGAATGGCAGCCACCTTCTACCAAGGCCACCATTCATCCCCCCCGGATACAAAATGCTATATGCGGCAGGTCTTTGTTTCATCCTGGTCGCGCTTTTTCACTGGTGAATAATGCAGCTGGATTTTTCTGCAGTTAATGCTGGGTTGAGCCAGAACTGTTCGAGTTCCTGCAGCTGCCATATACTCCTGAGGTCCGTTTCAGCCATTTTCAGAACCACCTGATGGGTGTTGGTAGTGAATTTATGAAGCGTTTAGTGATCATATAAGCCCTCCCTCCAAATTCTGTAGATGGACTTTACCAGTCCACCCCCCTTTAAGATATTGCCGTTCCCTCTTGGCTGTGTGGTTTAATGGCCGACTTACCTACAGACAGAGCTGCCAAATGAAAAGCTGCCATATAAATACCTGGAGATGGGTCCCGTCAGTCTCCCAACTAGCTGCTGACAGGCCGTGTCAGAGGACAGATGGGCGCTGGGCCCTCTGCCACCCTCTGCTCCTGTCTGCCAGCTTCACACTCACCTGAGGTAGCGTGGCACAGTTGATGTCGTGCTATAGCAGGCCTGCCTTCCCTGCGTCCTAAAGGCACCTGTTTTCCCATGATCGCTCGGCCTATCTGCTGTCATCGTTTATCCTGCGGCTTCTGAGTGTTTAAGCTCCAAAGCACCCCTTGAAATATAGATCATAACAGGTGTCACACGTGTGAAAAGATGGACACATTTATTCAAGAGAATTTACGAGGGTTTACCGCCATACGCACAATAAATGGTCTTAAGAAAGGTGTGTAATTTCCCCAAATTACCAGCAATAGAGAAGAAGCGAATCCTGTCCGGTTGTTAATGTTAGAGTTTGCGTGTCTAAAAGGCAAATGCCAACAGAATTTTCATTTTTGGGTGACAAAATCCCTTTGACATACTAATCAGACACAAGCAGGAAGTTCTTCCCTGCCAGCCATATGGTAGCTGACAAATCAGCAGAATCAGAGGTACCACACTGCTCTGCACCTCCTGAAGACCTTGTCGCAGGAGAGGCTGTAGGTGTAGGTTGTTGGACATTTATGTGAATAACCCATTACAACCCAGTACCTACTGAAGCTCCATTTTCAGCATAAAATGCTGTTTCCGGCTTACCAAAAAGAGGCGTGCTTTTATAGGCATGACCTTATTATTGAGATGACAATTCGTACTGGACTACTATTACCAAAAGAGGTCTCTGTCCACTGCAATATAAAAGGTAATTTGCTCCTGAATTTTTACTCTGGAGGCTTGTAATAATTACGGACATGGCAGATTCGGAGTGGATTAAAATTATGGACCTCGTCTGTAATTACTTGAATCACATTACGTCCAGTGCTTAATTTATGCCAGAACTTGCCGGAGCTCGGCGCTGGGAGCTCGGCGCTGGGACCTCCGGCTCAGAGCAGCCCGCATTCCGCACACCGCCCCCTCAAACGCTACACCCAATATAATTAAATTAAATGAATTTGAGTTAAACTGTAGGATAAATACAAATTGAACAAAGAAATGTATATCTACAAAATTGGTTGTGTTTCACGATTTTTGACATACATCCCGTTTTGCTCATCTGACTTTTAATTTGAAAGGGGAAAACCGCGCCACGTGCGCACAGAAAAATCCACATGGAAAGCCTCTGAAATAGATAAGATTACCTTTTGGGCCATTAATCTCATGTAACAGGGTAAGTCTTTCTTACAGTTTGGTGTAACTAACAGGCGTTGATTAAAATTATTGCATTGTTGTGTGTTTAAGTAATTAATAACGCGTTATTGTTATTGAAGACCAGTTTGTGTGGCTTCACGTATAACAGTGGTCGCCATTGGTCTCTGTGCTCATTATGAGCTCCGGTGCCTCAGAGTTTACAAATTCAGCACCGATTACATCCCCAATTAACACTAATCCTGTCCGAATAGGGCTGTACTCTGCATGTCCTCTCGGCCACCGTGAAACACAAATTAAAATATACATCACAAATACAAATTAAAGTGCTTCAATAAGCCAGTTAATACCAGTACAGTTATGACAGTACATTCATAAAGCAGGTGATTATTTAACTCTTTTCATGTTTAAGTTTGGTGTTGAGTTTATACCCATAATAAATTGAACATTTTGTTTAGTTGTTGCTGTCCTTGTTTTTAACAAGAGTATAAGTTTTGGGAGCACGACTGTGAGCTGTAGGCAGAATCGCTCCCAAACCCCAGCGAGCGTGCATGTTACACTTTGTGTTCAGCTTCTCTGTTAAACACACATTTACTGCCCAGTAACACCTGTCTAATACCACTGTGCATGGTGTACTCTGTCCCCCGAGGCCCCGGTTCACTCATCACCTGTGTCTCCTCACGCCCTGCACCAGTGCATCTGACACCTTTTGTTTTCAAGTGACAAGTAGCTCCTTGTCTGGACAGCAGGGGAGTCAAAGTGAAGAGTGTGTGTGTGTGTGTGTGCATGTGGTTGGGAGGGAGGGAGGGGAGGGGGGTTTTGGAAGGAGCAGTGTGGGGGGCAGTGGGGGGGCATGGCACAACAGCATCAAGGGCTAGGGTTAGGGTTAGGGTTAACCATGTCAGAAAGAACACTTTTAGCTACTTCAGGTTTTAGTAGCTACTTTAAAACTGAAAGGTTCTTGTTCTTGGCTAAATAGTTCACACATTAACATTAGTGGCACGTGCATGATTGCTGGAAATGACCATCAAGTGATATGCAGGTCCTTCTGATTTAAATGGTCCTTTACAAATCCTGTTTTAGCTCAAAGTGTCCTTCCTGACATGGCTTAGGTGGTAACCTTAAGTGGGGCCCAACTTTGGACTGAGTGCTGAGGTGCTCAGGATGGTGTGAGGGGGACTGACTTGCTGATGATCCAGTCAGGAGTACATGGGCACATCACTCTGTGTCACGTAACACTGTGACTGACTACTGATCACTTTCATGGTGCCATCAGTGTATCTGTAACACAGTAACCACTTTGAGTGCAGAGGAATTACCAGGACCGGCTTTACCTTCGTGAGACTGAGGTCCATCAACTGGAGAGAGACCTGACTCAGGGTGATGATGTCGACGGGCGGCCAGGTGACGCCTGCAAGAAATCCTCACCTCACCGGGCACAAATCCACTCCTTCAGGGTTTCTGGGTGAGCAGGGGGTGCACTAAGCTTTTCAGTGAAACTTTGTCTGATAGAGCTGATTGGCCCAGATATTCTCATGCGAATCAGGGGCCCTGACTGATGGTCCCCTGCTTGTACCCTCAGAAGTGTCTGTACGGCCCTGCTGTATTCATATACTTAATATAATTAATACAGGACCGTGCTTATTTGATGGTATGTCATTGAGCCTCTCTGGATTAATAGTATCCAGATGTAATAAAAAAACGATTAAGAATATTGGATGGGATTACTGAGAATCAGCGGTTTCACATCCACTAGCAAAAATAACTTGCACCGTTGATTCTTTTACTGTAAAAAAAAAAAGAAAAAGTGCTGTTTCCCTCCCGTGTAATTCCATCTCACGGTAAACGGATCCACCAATATCACATTTCCCAAGGTAAATCAGGATATTGTGGCTTTTCGACTGGCTCTCGTGATATTTCCTGCTGCAACCCGCGTTTCGGGACCTGCCCGCTGCACCCCCCCCCGACATCACAGCACTCTAGCTGCTCCGATTAAGGTGCCGCTCCTATGCATCTCCCAGGAACGAGCCGTCTGTCCCACCGAGTAGACGAGCGTAGCAGATGTCGCCTTTAGCATGTGTTCACGGTGCAGCCACATAACTGGGGGCGTCCCCTTGCCGGTCAGTCAGTAACCTCCCTGAACTCCACGGTGTGTCACGGAAGAACTCTGTCACCTTGGGGAACGACTGTGCTTCCTGTGCCTCTGTCCGCTGGTGTTTTTCACAGTTAAAAACCAGTCCTGTGTAACTAAGGCAGCCTTCTAGATATAGGTTTTTAAACACTGGCATAACAGCAGGACCCCCACTCAATGGCGCCCCCTGCCTTTGTCCCTCTGCTCTTACCCAGGATTATAAGACCTGTCTGTCGGTCCTGGTTAGCTTCAGGTTTGTCTGTATGAGAGAGGCCTCATGCTGGCACCGGGGGGACCTGCTTTATCACGAGAGCTGGAGGCTCTGTCCCGCCCCCCCCCCAACCCTCCCAACCCTCCCAACCCTCCCTTGAATCATCCAGTCAGATAACTGGTTAGTCACCAGGTGCACCTGTCTCTCTAGTGACACACAGACGATACCCGCAATTTTGGCACCTGGTGAATCAGCTGGTCGGATGTTTCAGCAAGAGCAGGTGTTTCTGGTGACTAGCACTGCATTCTGATTGGCTGTCCAGAGGGGCGTGACTAATGCAGGAGAGGCCTGCATTCTCCAAAAGAGTTTCACCAAAAGCATTCTGATAAGCATGCTGTATTATTTACGTCTTTTAATTTTAGGTCATGTTTTCAGACGTAAGAGACCCTTTGAGGTTCTGAGAAGCACAGTGTGATGGATTGGAAGTCTGTGATTGCACACGTCCTTCTTTTAGCTGTCAGATAATGTCCTGATAATGTCCTGCTCTGCCTGGAGCCAGATTACTTCATGTATTTCTCTATTAGGATGCTCAGCATTTACTGGGATGTTTATTTGTGACAGAGACCCTCCCGTTGGCGTGTTACTCGGAGCGTGGCTGCGCTGTGCGGGTTCATACAGTCTGTTATGTAACTGATCCCACAGGACCGCATGGGGCTTTGGAGACACACATCTGCTTAACGAATAAATTGAATTGTAACTAAGGCTGTAAGAAATGAAGCCGGAGGCCTTTTGGGATTAGCTCAGCACTCGCGGAGAGGATCGTGGGCCCGTCTCACACGCAGAGAACCAGGGGAGCCTTCTGGGCAGAGAGGCACTTCCCGTAATAACGATAAGCTGGGCGGAAATACTGATTTGGCAATCCCTTTGTCACAACAACACCAGGCAGCGGGTCAAAGGTCGTAGAAATTTTTTGACCCATTTTCCTCACATCCTGCCGCTATGATTAAAAAGGTTTTAGAAAACACAAAAGGTTGAACAAGCTTTGGAATACGTTTCAGAGGTAACCATTAAGGATGAATATTTTTGGTGGGGGGAGACAGTGTGTATCTCAGGGAGTTACAATTCTGCACCCACGTCAGGAAGGTTGTGAGTTCAAAGCCCAGGGTCGGCAGAGTTGGTCCATATCCCCAAAAACTGCAAGTGCGCTGGCTGACCATGCTCTCTGATCCTCGTTTATATGGGGCTTTGGATAGAAGTGTCTGCTGAGAAAATAAAGTCAATTTTGTAAAAACTGTGATGGACACAAACTGAGCAAACGTGCACTAAGTGAACCGCTGGTGTGTTGCTGCATGGCTCTGCGGTGGCCGACTAATCACTGCCGCAGGTGGGGACCCCCTTGGACTTTGCGCACATCTGGTCCGGTCTGTCCCAGCTGTAGCGGTTGTGAGGTAGGAGGGCAGAGATTAAATCGCCTGCTCAAAAGGATGCATTTCTGCCCTGGGGCATTCTCACCCTCAAATGTGATTCACTGAGCTATTTCAATTCATTTCGCTCATCTTACAGGTGCCTTTTTCTAAAATCATGTATATTTTTGAGCGAAGGTAGGGTCAGGCTAAGAGTTTAGCTGCATCTGCGATTGGAAGGTCACCGGTTCAAATCCTAGCGTCAACAGAGTGATTTTTGCGTTGGGCAATGCCCTTATCCCCCAATTGCTCCAGAACCTGTCTAACCCTGCTTTCTCAAAAGAAAAAAATGTGTGTTGCTTTGGATAAAAGTATCTGCTAAATGAACGAGATGTAATGAAAATGACGGCTTGTGTTTTTCTCTATATCGACGTCATGCATTCCGGCTGACCGTCGCGACAGGCTGCCACACAGGCTGCTTCCGTGTAATTATGCCGTGTCTCTAAAAGTGTGTAGCGTGGGAGATAAATGGATTTTCCTCGGCATCCGTTTAGCACCTCCACAGCAGTGGGGGCGTGATCCTCCGACGACCACTTGTTTTATTTAACCCTTTGTGTATTTTACTTCTTCCATTCTAAATTCTAGATTCTATAGAATTTATCCTAATTTTTAAAATGGACTGGGGTAACTTCAACTCCAAAAATAACACAGGGGTTAATCCACACACTCCAGCTGAAGTTTGATTGACAGCTAGTGAAAGCTGGGCTGGGGGGTGGGGGGGGGGCAGGAAATTCCAGTGTTCAAATCAGCTCACGCCCCACCCTGCCCTGTCAGGTGCCCTCTTTGCCTTCCCTTGATGGCTGTCATTTCTTTTCCTCTAATTGCTTAATCACTCCTCTGCTTTGTGTATCTTTCAGCTGTTTCTGATGTGAATGTTACCGGAAGCCTCGCGTCCGGTTACGGCTGCTCTGCTCGATTCGGTATTAATGGACAAACATCCGCGCTGTTCCCTGAAAGAGGTGCCAACGTACCATGGCACCCATGAGCATTAAAGGCCATGCGATTTACACCTGTGATATAAGAGACACGTGTTCATCATGGCAAACACAGCAGGATCATAGGGTCTCTCCATGCAGCGTCAGGCGTTCAGCGCGATTACTGCTTGTTTGCGTCCCGCATATTTAGCGGCATCTGGTTAATTATGCAGATCAGTTGCTGCTGCTCTCGGGGGCTGTCGATTATCGCCGCTCTCGAGAGCCACGCCACCGGCAGTTGCGCTTAATGCGCTACGCTCCCCATGACCCCACCAGTTCCTCTGAGTCTTAGTACCAGCGCGGCTCTGCTCTCCAACAGGACACACTTTTTCGTTCTTCCTTATTCTTAAATATTTCATCTGAGCCATTTTCTGCATAACGCATTCAATCTGGGAGAAATGGACGGATTGAATATTCAGAGTTACAGGCTGTGAGGGCTTTGAGCGCCAAAGCAGAACCTTAAGACACAAAATTCTTGTCTTGGACCTCGAAGGAGAACCTGACGGCATGTCGTACAGAAGGATATTAGGCAGTGTCTGGAACCTGCATTCCCTCAGTCACCTCTGATTTGATGTATTTACATATTCCCAGCCCTGGGATTTGAACTGTCCCATCACAAGCAGAGTACTAACCTTCTGAGTCACAAATTGCCCCCCCTCCTTCCTCCTGTAATGTACGACCTTCTTTAAGATTCTGATTTCAAGGCATCACCCACCGACGATCCGTGCTCGTTAACAAGCCTCCATTGTGCAGTGTAATTAGAAATGGACGTCTGCATGTTAACTTGAGGCTCTCTCTCCTGCGACTGCTGCCTCCGGGTGTCTCTGACGTACGGGCTGCCCCCAGAACACTGGGACAAAGGCAGAGGCAAAATTAGAAACAGCACTCCCAGCCGGCCCGGCAATTCTCCGGTTGACTGGTCAGCAAGGAGGCCCTGGATTTATGAATATCTGCGTGCCGTGTGCAGTCCAAAGATTGCCTATGAACAACGAGGTTGTGACTCCTTTGGGGCGCCCTGAAATTTATATAGCTGATGCTTCTATCTAAAGCGATGCAAAGTTGAGAAAGCAGAGTCAGTCAGTCCCAGGGGCCTAAAGGTGAAATCACTCTGCCAACCCTGGGATTTGAACTGATGACCTTCCGAACACAGACACTAACCTGCTGAGCCTCATATCGTTGTGGTCCTATTTTGTTTTTTGTTCGGTACCAGGCTGCAGCAGTGGTGACCGCTGTGTGCGCCATGTCGCCGTCTTCCAGTCCAGGAGGAAACTGTTTAGTGGGAAGTGACTGTCCAGGGTGGGTGGGCT
>JAAGVU020000001.1:6635109-6648566 GCA_011763525.2 Mormyrus iriodes
GGGCCCGGGGCCCGGGGGGGGGGCCCGGGTGTGGGCCCGTTCCCCCCTCCCCCCGGCGCGGGGGAAACTTTTTTGGGGGGGGGTGCTGCCGCGGGGGGGGGGGGGGGGGGGGGGACCTTCAGGACCTGGCCTGTGCTCCCCTCACGTAGCCTTAGATCTTGCTCTCTCTCATTAATGAAGGGGGCCCCCCTGGCCTTGTCTCCATGCCACTGATTATTCAATGGCATCTCATTTTCACGCTCAGGGAACAAGATGCACGGGATGGAATTACAAGGACTCCATTCATGCAGTCCGCCGAGGGGACATGCGGAGGCGTCGTGGCCAGGGCGCGGGCTCCGAGTGGCGATCACGTTAATGTAGGCTGCCCAAGTGACATTAAAGGCCGTTCTCTTTATGTTCTGCTGTAGTCGGGGCTTCACAATGCATAGCTCTGCTAATAACAAGCCACGTTTGTTACCGTCGCTTTTTGTTGTTTTCTCTGGGGCTCTCTGCAGAAGGAATAAAAAAAAGAACAACTAGAGTGAGAGTGGGTCGATGAAGCCTGACTGAATGTGCTTTTTTTAGCCAGGTAGACAGGGGGCACCCTTTTCCCCACCTCCCTCTGGCCCTCTGAGGCCGCAGGGATCCATCTGGATCGCTCGACAGCACAGGAAGTCAGCTGCAGTCTCAGTAAGGCGGCTGAATGTGAAATTAGCGATTCGGGTGCCTTTGAGTGTCCATGAGGACGCATGGGACCCATCCCTCTCTAAAGGGCAGAGCGGATGATCTCAGCTCCCACCTTGCGAATCGACGAGCCCTGTAAAGTCAGCTGCCCTTTTATCGCCACCACTTGCATTTGCATTTTTTTTTGTAAATTTGCTAATCAGCTCGTTTTCAGAGGTTCCTGCTGATGAATTATGCTGCCGTTTGGTTCCCGGCCGCCCTCAGACACCGGGCCCCCGACAGCCAGGTTTGTGCCAGTGCCTCAAATCCGCACCAGACTGAGATCCAAGGGAACAAATCTCTGCGAAACAGATGGCTGGACCCGGCAAAAGGGCAGCACTTTCCGCACCCGTGGTCCATGTTGTACCTGTAACACATTTCAGTCATGTGAGCCGTGGCAGTGGAACAGTTCAGAAGGAATATGGCAGCAGTGCTGTCAAAGCCGCACAAAGACAGAGGCAGGCAGGGGGCGCTGTGTGTATAGATGTGCTTTTTTTGATAACTTGGTGATTTGTTATCGTTGGATTTACCTTAAAATCGGGAGTGAAATTGCACCCAGCTGTTCAGGATCAGGCTGCCAGGCATTTTGGGTAGGGGGAGACGGGCCAGCCCACTCTCTCTGTTACTATGTGGAGCCTCATGGTGTTAGATTTGGTCGGAAAGCCGCAGTAGGTCTGTCTCCGGCACATGTGGCCCCCGAGCTCCAACAACACATAGTATCCAACCACAAGCTGGATAAAAGCGTCCATAGTGACCCCCGGCATTTTCCGGCAAACGCTGAGCCGAGGTTTCATTTTTCTGGCTGTAACTCCATCGTTTGCAGCCTCCTCTTGATCCGTTTTGTGAGTCGCCCCGTCATGCTGCCGCCGTCCTGATGTTCGGCTGTATCAGGAAGCGCCAGAGACGCCATTTTAATCTGGAAGCAGGATCCGTGGCATCCAGCCAGCCGCTCCGCCAGACTGCGCTAACGGACGCACCTGTTCCGCTCGCCGCGCCGCCGAGGGAATCTGCTGGTTTCCCAGGAAACGGCACGCGTGCTTTTATGCCACCTGGCCTTCGTTAGGTCCCCGAGGCGGCCTGAAGCTGAACTGGCTGGAGCTGGCAGTGCCTGATTGGACCTGACCCGTTAATGTTGCCTCCCCCCACACACACACACCCTGACACACACCCCAAGGTATCAATCCTTGGCAAACCCGTGCCATCCATGTGGATGCTGTCAGGGCCCAGCTGGGGGTGGGGCTGGGGCTGGGGGTGGGGCTGAGGGTGGGGCAGGGCTAGGGGCAGGTGGGAGCAGGCCCACAGGTGCCTAGGCCAGGCATGTGCTAGGCAGGTGCGTTCTGGGCAGTCGCAGGTTTGACCCGCTTCACCTGGATATAGTCACCCTAAAGCGAGCAAGGTGGGTTTTTCTAAGCTCCTTGCTTGATAGCGAAGGCCACGGTGGCCTTGGCGAAGGTGATTCGACCGCCATGGGCTCCATGTGTCATCGGAGCCCTGGGCCCCACCTCCCCAGCTCAGCACGCCTCCCTGTGGTGAACTCTGGGAGCCAGGCCCATCCCTGTGTCGACCCGAAAATGTGTCATTAGCCGATTGCTTTATTGATTCCTGATTGTTTGGTTAATATACTTAAACAGCAAGTCGATTATGTCTTTAGAGAGCCAGAATCATCAAAGCAGGACTGAAACATTAGGAAGAGAAATCCTTGTAGCCCTGCTTCGTCTCTTGCTCCTCCACTGCTTATTATTATTACTATTAGGGTCATTATTAAGCTCCCCCCACCCCTCCAAGACAGTCATGTTGGATTTTGAGCAGCTGTGTAGTCACTGTCGATGGTACTAAACATCACTGTGTGTGCTCACTGTCCCTGGTGCTGATAGGCCACTGTGTGTGTGGTCGCTGTGTATAGTCACTGTCGATGGTACTAAAACGTCACTGTGTGTGCATTCATTGTGTGTGGTGACTGTCCGTATTGCTGAAAGTCACTCTGTGAGGTCACTGTCCCTGGTGCTGAAAGGTCACTGTCTGTGGTCACTGTCCCTGGTGCTGAAAGGTCACTGTGTGTGGTCACTTTCCATGGTGCTGAAAGGCCACTGTGTGTGTGGTCGCTGTGTATGGTCACTGTCGATGGTACTAAAACGTCATTTTGTGTGTGTGTGTGTGTGTGTGTGTGTGTGTGGTCACTGTCCCTGGTGCTGAAAGGTCACTGAGTGTGGTCACTGTCCCTGGTGCTTAAAGGTGATGTGTGTGGTCACTGACCCTGGTGCTGAAAGGTCACTGTCTGTGGTCACTGTCCCTGGTGCTGAAAGGTCACTGTCTGTGCTCACTGTGCCTGGTGCTGAAAGGTCACTGTCTGTGCTCACTGTCCCTGGTGCTGAAAGGTCACTGTCTGTGCTCACTGTGCCTGGCGCTGAAAGGTCACTGTCTGTGGTCACTGTCCCTGGTGCTGAAAGGTCACTGTCTGTGGTCACTGTCCCTGGTGCTGAAAGGTCACTGTCCGTGCTTATACGTGGAGGTTCTGGTTGATCCCTGCTGCATTTTTACACAGTAAAGGTCAGAGATATAAAACTTGTGCCTTTTAAGTAACGTCATCCTAACATGGTTTTTGTGACGATTACCGCCAAACCTGAGATTAAAAAAGCACGCAAGCCGCCTCCTTTGCATGTCGTGCTTTTTCAGTTGGCAGCTTGGCATCACAGGGTGTTAAAGGCTCTGCTGTGGTTCCTCACCTACAGTAGTTAGGGGAGATTTTACTCTTCATGTTCATCCTGCAGGATGTAGGGAATCGTGTCCAGACGTTTCTTCCTCAGCATGAATTACATGTTACTTTAAATGTGCAATATTTCATTACTGTAGTTTCTTATTTGCTGTAATAATAAAGCCTGTTTTCTTGAACTATGTGCTTCTTTTGTTCTGGACATTGATATGTGTGTGTGTGTGTGTGTGTGTGTGTGTATGTGTGTGTTGAGCCATGGCTCATGTGTGACCAGCTGTATGCTATGTCTGGCTGGCCTGTTGTTTTTACAGTAACCATGACAACATTCTACTGGGCACACTGAGATACATTTTCATTAAATGTGTAGTGTAGCAGCTATGCTAAGATTACTATTACCCATAGTTGAATGATCTATTGTGATGTGTCAGTAGGTGCTGCTGTTGTGCCCCCAGCCTGCTCTTTGTGTGTATGTGTGTGTATGTCTGAAGTTTGCGTGTTTTAATCAGGCTGATAGGTTTCCCCTAATTACCCATACTGTTTCCCAGTCTCATGCTCTATGCTGCCTCCCATGCCCCTGTACCAGATAAGCGGGTTGGAAGCAGATGATCCACCTTCTGGTGACATGCAGCCAGTTTCTGAAGAGACTCGGCGCTGGCGTAGCTGCTGGCAAAGCTGGCCTCTTCAGAGCTCGTTGATGTAGCATGTTCCCTGAGCCTGTAACGGGCTGATCGATTCCATCTTACAGTCGCTGCATAACAGGGAGAGTCACTGTTCTGGACTTATGAGCCCCCCACCCCTTGGCAAACGGGGATTTGAAGGTTTCAGTGACTGCTCTGGATGGGGGGCGGGGGTTACACATGTAATTCTGTCCAAGTAAGACTCTGTTCCTTCAGTGCACATCTGACAATATCTAATATCTTATAGTGGGAATATAAACCTCCGAAGCTGTACAGGTACCATCAGTGTATGACGTGCCACATCTCCTCCCGAGCGGTTCCGGCTTGACTGTTGCTCTTTTTCGTTGTATGTGACCGCCGTGCGCTCCACACATGGGCGTCGGGAGCTCGAGTGGCACTCAGACAGACACTTAAAGAAAACACGCCGCTCTCCCACCTCCCACTTTCATGTGATATCAAAGAACCCAGAGCTCGACAGGCAAACCAAAAAGCCTGGCACTCTCCCAGGGCCCCACTCAGGTGAAGCCCCTCTTCCCGTGTTCCTGTTCAGGTTGGGAGAGGGAGGGCCCAGAGGCGGGGGCCACGCATATGATTGGCAGGGTGATAAATCTGCCTCTGATGGCGTAACCTAGCAACTACTGAATTAACTGCCATCAGGGACAGATGTCACCTGCTTTGATGGAGCTAGCGTAAAGGCTCAATTCAGATGTCAAACGCTTCCTGTCTTATGTCGATAGATTATCCTAAACTCTGCCGTTATCTGTCGCTAAATCCTGATGGTGCTCACTGTTTATTCACCCTCTCTGTATGTTTTTTTACATGCTGTAATGTTTACATTGAAGCCAACGTGGACGCAGATGCTGAATGTTTAATGCATTGCAGATTTTTTCCACAATATCAGTTAAATTGCTGCGTTCCCTCTCATCCATGGTAACCAGCTCTGTCTGACATAAACGTGTGTTGAATGTTCTGATTACTGTGTTCAGATCACTCTTGCTTTGTATGTTTAGTGGCTTAGCAACAACATTTAAGCAATCTGATGTTCAGTTTGGCTCTAGTACCCAGCAACTTGGACACACATCCCTGAAGTTTCCGGAGCTATGATTTTATCCACTTCACTACCTACTGTCTTTGTTACACATTACATTGTTGCATTTTCCTTGCTGCACATTTGCATTGAGGTAATAATGTTGCGTTTCAATCTGATGTCTGGTGATCCGTCGGATTACAGTCTTGAGAGATGTATGTTGCACGTGAAAAGTTTCCCGTCACTAACTCCATCTCCTCCAACCCCTCCCTTCTTTCTCCTCCTCAGTGCTGAGCATTGGTGAGGGGGGATTCTGGGAAGGCACCGTCAAGGGCCGGACTGGCTGGTTCCCTGCGGAATGTGTGGAAGAGGTGCAGATGCGACAGTATGACCCGCGACTAGGTAAGAATCCAGGCTGGTCCTCTCGGGGAGCCCCTGGGCTGACTACCGGGACCTGAGCTAATCCCAGACGGGCCCTCTCTGAAGCAGCCATCTGCAGGGGGAGGGGAGGATGGTTCCGGGAGATCTGGCTAAATATTGGTTTGTTTATAATGACAAAAGTCGACCGAAGTAACCGGGAATGGAGAGGCATCGGGACACCTCCAAGCTTCTGAGAGGGAGGCGACACAGGGCTCGTAAGTCGTTGCATCAAGGTTCAGGAGATGAAGATGCAGCAGCAAGAAGCTGTGTGATGGTCATGCTGTCCAGGGACCAGAGAAACTGCCCAGTAAAGCAACCAGAAATCAGTGGTGGGGTATCAGCTGGCCCAGTTTGCTTCTAGTGTTACAGAACCGGTCCGTATTTCCTGGCAGTCAGCCAATGAGCGCTTAGGCCCCACCCCCACCCACCCGTCCAGTCTTTGGGGAGGGAGTCCCATTAAAGGAGGTACATAAATCAAATGCAGGATTAGCCAGTGCGGTGGCTAACGGCGCTCTCTCAGCCAGGCACTCCTGGGCCTCCAGCTCCCATGTAATTATGGGATGGCGGAGGTGGATGTTCTCAATGTGGGAAGAGGAAGGAGACTTGTAGCATTAAAAAAATTTCATAGCACCAGCAAACTATCAAGATTTGATATCGTTTGTAGTGTTTGATTTGCTGTTTGGCTTCTCACGTTTGAGGAAGATTAACTCTGAAGAGCCAAGACAGCAGCGGTCTGGCTGGATTTACATGCCGAATAGAGAACATTAATCATGTGATGCACAGCTGTTATCACTTTACATACATTTGAATCGGGGGTTTTACTCGCTCAGTATTTACTTTCTGTTTGGCTGTTAACACAGAGGCCTGTGTTACAGACGACATCATGTCACCATCTTGCAAACACCATCCACCAATATTTTTATCTTGCGCCTTTTATAGCACAGATTGTGCAGCAATACATAACTTTTATGGATGTTAAAGGAGTATGAAAATATTGAAAATATACTATAGAAGATTTTACTGCAGCAACAGGTGAAACTGATTTAACTGTTCAAATGAGCAAATGTCCCTCCGTTGTCACCTCGGAACGACTTCCTGAGTGTCCGTTTCTGCACGTTATGCGCCCCCTGTTGGCAAGTTAAAGCAAATGCAGGCTGCCTCAGGTCTCTGGGGAGCGACATGAGGTCAAGTAGTAAGATCAGCACCAGGGTGACAATCAGAGTCAGGAAGTCTGTGTTCCTGTTTCCCCCGCCGGTTAATTGATGTCCGGAGAGATGTCAGAGATAATCGGAAAGAAGAGTAGAGGAAACGCCTCCCCCTGAGCGCAGGTCAGCCACCTGATGGCCGCAGAGATGAGCCGCACTCCCGGGGTGACCCCCTTCCCCCGGTGACCACCTGTGCCAGCCGGTCATGTCAACCCCCGGGTGGAGTCGCATCTCCCTCAGCCAGCTGCTCTGTGTCACTGGGGCGGGGGGGGGGGGGCGAATCCGCCTGCAACAAGACATGGGGACACGGGCAGACCCGGCATTCTTGTTCAGAGGGACAAAATGGATCCGATCCAGGTGCTGGCAGGCACTGAGGCTGATCCCCTTTTTATTAAAAGGAGTGTTTATTAAAAGTCTGATGTTTTGGGTGTTCCTGCAGTCCCACTTTCCCAACCTACAGTAAGTTATTATGATGCTCAGTGCCACCCCCGGGGGGGGCAGGGGGGTTTTTTCACCAGCAGGCAAAAGTGTAGTAGTAGAAGGACCCGGAAGTGGAGCCACAGGGTCAGATCTTCAGAGTAGCTGAACACAGGAGTGATCGTCTGTACTGACTGGGGGGTGGGGGGCGCAGAGACAGCGGCTTTGTGAATCTGACAGATCTTTTCCAGAAACCTCCGGCGGGGCAGTGGGCGTGAGTCAGCGGCTCAGTGGATTAGCACAGAGGAGGGGAATCCTCTCCTAAATAATGACGTAGAGCGGATGTGAGGCATTAATACCCAAGTAACAACGTGGTCGTCGCCGGGCAGGAGCACCGCGCTGGGACAGAGGCCGCCTGACAGAGTACCGCGCGCGTTCGTGACGCGGTCATGCTCCTTAATGCCCGTCAGTCACCCAGTCACCCAGGGATGCTCCTACAGAAGCCAAAGGTGATTTCCAGAGATTTCCCACCAGTAGTCTGGCTATATGGAAGCTTTTTTCAGGGCTGAAACACTGCGCCCTCAGGCTCCTGCCGCTAGCGTGTAATTGAATATGCTTTGAGTATTTTTAAGTCGGCGTCAGTGGAGTTTTGCTGTCGGGGACGGTGCATGTGGTCACTGTGGTTTGACCTTGCCAGAAGATTATGAAACAACAGTCCCTCCGGTTACTTACAAACCCAAAACCGGGGGCCTGGTCACCAGACGTAAGCCCAAACTTACTGTCACCACTGCCAGCCTCGCACTCCCCTGTCTCACAGGAAACACACACACACGCTCTTTCGGGCTGTGTGAGGCTAGCCGAGGTTCATAACTTCTGCGGTATGTATACCTTTAGGCCAAGAGCCTAGACATTTGGTCCACTTTTCGTTTTTATTGTCACTATTATTGTACGGCTCACATTATATTTTCTTATATAAATAAAGCAAAACCAGAGGTTCTAGACCTGTGAATGGCACCCCCCCCCAACTCTCTCAAAGCCAGTAGGATTTGTACCCGGGGCAGGCCTGAGCGTTTTCACACCAGCTCTTTATCGATTTTTTTGCCAACTTAAAGGCTGCAACAAACCTTAATCCCATTCTGCAACTGTGCAGGTATGCGCAGAAGTGTGCAGATACATGCAGACATACACACTGCAGATATCCCAGGCCTTGATTCGGCAAGCAGCCGGCCTGCTGGCTCTGCCTTCGCTGTCACGCCCTCAGCCCGATGATGAAAAATCGCTACAATCGGCGTCCGGCTTTCTGAAGAGTTATTGGACACCTGATCTGAGTCAGAGGCCGTAAATCACTCGAACTTTCTGGCCAAGTTGGGTGACAGGGCACCCGGCCGGCCAGCCAGCCAGCATAGGGACGTCCTCAGTGGGGGTCTCATTCCGCAATTCGCCCCCCTCCCTGTGTCCTTCCCCAGCTCCCAGGGGGAATCCTGTCTTTGATTTAAATGGCCTTTATGTTAATCTTACATGTAAATCACAGGCTGCTTTCCATATTCTGAGCTATATTTGGGTAAATAATTAATCCATCTTTAGTGGATCACTGCCAGCTTTCAGGTCCCGGTCGGCTTTCAGACGAGACCAGACTGCTTCATCTGCTTCTTTATATTTAGTGCTATCCTGATCAGGCACCCGCATAACTGATATCATACAAATTATGCTATCTATCCATGCCTCTGTCCAACCATAAGATAAGAGTATTCCATATTTCATATTCCCAAGCAGGAAACTGCTAACACTGAATTTTGTTGTAGCAAGAAACCTGTGCTTATTGCTGTGTTGGACTTATGTAATAGTAAAAAGGGTACAGCTACAAGCGGAGCTTCAGGTAGCAGGTCGAACTCTCACTGGCATTGTAACAGCAGCTGTCTTCCTAACTTACAGATATATACTGTCCTATCCCGGGAGCGTTTGATATTTCACAGGGGCGCCTGAATTATCCTAGGATCTCTAGTCCGAGGCCTGTCTCCACCTTTCTAGATTTTCCTGGCCTATCCCAGGTCTGCCTCACCTTTTTAGATTTGCCTGGCCTATCCCAGACCTACCTTAACTTTCCTAGATTTGCCTGGCCTATCCCAGGCCTGCTTCACCTTTCCTAGATTAGCCTGACCTACCCCAGGCCTGCCTCACCTTTCCTATATTTGCCTGGCCTATCCCAAGACTGCCTCACCTTTTTTAGATTTGCCTGGCTTATCCCAGGACTGCCTGACTTGGGGCCTGTATCACAACGCCAGATTCCTTGCTTAGCTGGATAACTTTCAGGATAAGTAGCGGTAACTCTGGCTTTTTAATATCACGATGCTGGTTCTCTTCTTAGCGGGATACTTCACCACGGTAACTCATGCTATAGGGCTAACCTGCTCCAGGGCAGGTTAGGTTTCAGGATCATGGATCTCAAACAGTGCTTGGACCAATCAAAGAGAAGTAGTCAATATATTAACTGATGTAACAAATGGGCTTTCCCAAACTCTGGAAATGGCTTGTCCATGATAATCTTGTGATTGCGGTAAAGTTGGCTATATATTTGCTGTTCAGTCTTCCCGCTGTAATATCTTTCATCAAGCAAGCCAGGCAGTTTTTAATCACAGACCATTGATGTCCACGGGCAGAGATGCACACCGATCATTTTTGTGGTTCAAACCCTTTCGCTATGTGTGCTAAATCTTTTTAACATCTACGAAAAGTGGCAATCTCTGCTGTGATGAGATATTGTTTCAGCATTATGAGTTGACAGAAACTTTTGCACACCCCCTGGTTTTCCAGATTATGGGCGAATTGTAATTAACATTTGAATGTTGGCCTTCACGTTCAAAACCTGTCTCTCTCTTACAGTCACTGGTGGTGCAATTATATAATATAGATTTACAGAAATACATAATCTGAAAATCAAGTGGTGTGCTTTGTACCCCATAGTCCATTCCTGAAGCCACACTTTACTGAACATGTCTATCTCATTTAGCTTTACGGTCATTAGTCCATTAATTCTACCCGTTCCACTTTGAATGATGTAATTGTAAATGAGTGTGGGCGACGCTTTCCTAAAATATGTCAGCATCTTTGTGGTCTTCCCCGGCCACATACCCACGTTGTACGTGCGGTGGATGAAGGAATATTGAATGGGATTTGAAGGGTGACAAGTTTATTTAATATTGAATAATAAAAGTGGATTATGAATTTAAAAAACTAAGAATAATTACGAAAACCACAAAGCACATGTTTAGAAAGTAAGATAATTATCTTAACGACAGTCACACTGTACGCATGCATATTCACCGTCAGCCATCTGCTGCAGCATGCCTGTCTAGCTATGGTGGCTACGATGCTACTCTCTGCCGTTATTGTACTTTAGAATTCTTCATATTTTACGATAATAATTCTCTGCTCCACTGCATTGGAACCCATAGCCCTGCTGCAATCCATGCTTATGTGATTGGCTGATTGTTGCACCCAGCACGCTTTTATGTGTACGCGCTCGGGAAGTTCAGTAAGAAAATCTGGCTTCACATAGATTGCTGATAGTCAGCATCATGAGACCGTTAATCTCAGATTGCATTTTCATTTAGTCAAGCTAGATTGTCCCAGGACTGCCTGACCTTTCCTAGGTCTGCCTGCTCTATCCCAGGATTGCCTGGCCTGTCCAAAGACTACCTGACCTTTCCTAGGTCAGCCTGGCCTATCCCAGGCTTGCCTCACTTTTCCTACATTTGCCTCACCTCTTTTCTCATTAAAATCTCTGAATTCAGTTGAACATCTAGGCAACTTGTTTACAAACATATTCATCTAAGAGTATAGAAAAGACAGACCCATCACATTGCATGTCACACATCACACTAAATGTCAAGGGTCTTCATTTCTTCACTTCCTAGTCACACAGAAAGGATTTGCTCGGATTTTATTGAATTTATAAGCTGCAATGAAATTTCCATATGTCCCAAGTTACAGGGCCGAGGTCTGCAGT
The DNA here is from genome assembly GCA_011763525.2 of Mormyrus iriodes. Classification (NCBI taxonomy): domain Eukaryota; kingdom Metazoa; phylum Chordata; class Actinopteri; order Osteoglossiformes; family Mormyridae; genus Mormyrus; species Mormyrus iriodes. Next base: position 6,646,274 of record JAAGVU020000001.1, read on the forward strand.
GAATACACCAGGGCAGAGTATTACCACAGAGTATTACCACAGAGTATTATTGGGAACCACTTCAGCTACCGACACTATGAAACGGTACATTCAGCACTGGCGTTGCATAAGTGAAGCTAATTCATCTTGTTAGAGACCCACAAGGGCCTTTTTAGCTCTGTCGTTCGAAGACATACTCTGAACTCCCTTCCAGCTCCATACAGAATCGGTCCGAGTGCTGTTATCCAGCAATGGATTTTCATTCATACTGTATGTCTTTTGCTCTGTGCTGGTGCGCACCAACTCTCCATGAAACACCAGCACCCGCCGACGGGCCGTGTGCATGTATAATTTATGTCTTCACGTGTTTCTGTGCCGATCCCTGCCTAATTCGTCGTTTTCGGTAAATCCAGCTCGTTGCGGTGATTGAGATCGGGCACCAGCTAATCGCTCATCATTTTATGTCTGCAGCAAATGTGAAAAGCAGTTGAATACGTCTGCATTCGCTGTGCGCGATGTAAGAACAGCCCCATTTAGTGAGTGACAGGTTACTGTGCCGGTCGGGCGTCAGAGCGAGTGCTGAAGATCCCAGAGAGCATGCATTTAGCCACAGGCTAATGGCCTTTCCTGAGATGCGTTAATAGCAGTCAAGCAGTGCTGGTAGCGATTAGCATGATTATTGGCGACGGTGGCTTGGTGGGTAGCGCTGTTGCTCACACCCTCAGGGCCGGGGGTCTGCTGCGTTTGCGTGTTCCCCCTGTGTTATGTGGGTTTTCCTGCCAGTGCCGCCTGCAGTTTTCTCCTGCAGTCCATAGACATGAAGCTAGGCTAATTGGTGTCTCCTGTAGTGTGTTTTGTATCTGGATGGACTGGCATCCCATCCAGGGTGAACCCCAGCCTCATGCCCTGTGCTGTTGGGATAGAGTCCATCCCCCAACTAACCACAACTCTTGTGACCCTGACAGCAATAAGTGGTTAGAAGATGGATGAACAGTAGAGCCTTTCTAGTACCAGGGCAGAGGAGCAGGAAGAGGAGGTGGGTAAACAAGGCGTAAGTCTACGTATTGAGGTAGGTCATATACATGAACGAGAGGCTGTGACCCTGTGGATTTTCAAACCCCAAAGTGCTATATCGGAATCTGCGATCAGCGAATCAGCTGAGAGCCAGAGAGGGCGCGTCTGTTTGTGTTGTTCTCATTTATTACATCAGAACGGAGAGGCCGTGATGAAGCACTCTTCTGCAATGGTGCTCTCGGGAAAGATAAACGACACGTTGGCTTCGGTCGAGGGTGAGGAGGCTGTTTCAATCAGCCAGACCAAATGGGCTGCATGTGTCTGTTTGGCTTTATGTCATTTACATCAATGGAGAACCAAGCTTGTCAGCGCCATGTCAGCATGTGGGCAGCGTGTGGCTCGGCGGGCTAAGCCTCTGTGCCTGTGATCGGAACGTTACCGGTTCCAGTCTGGCTTCAACAGAATAATCACTTGTCCGTGGACGCTTGAGCAAGGCCCTTAATCCCCAGCTCCAGGGGCACCGCTGCAGGTGGCTGCCCTCTGCTGCCAAGCCTGCTCCCACCTATGTATATATCTGTGTGTCATGGAAAGGAAGACTGGCCAGGCAAAAAGATCATTTTCCCACAGGGATCAATAAATTGTTTTTTATTATTATTACTGAGGTGAACTTCTGTTTCTGTTGGGCTAATGCTAAAATTAACATACTCAGTGCGGATTCTGTTTCCCCGGCAGGGTACCCTCACTGTCCGCTGCACTCTTTAAATATTCTCTTATCACTTACTGTTTTTATGCAGGTGAATTAGTCCAAGTGTATCCCAAACGATACGAGCAATAGCGACATGCCATACCTAGTTAGTAGGCATCTAAGCTTCTTATCATAAATAGATGATGATAAGGTTACCACTGAAGGATTTAAATTTTAATGTGATTAGATCAGCCTTACCATGGGCTGAGTCTCCAGCACCTGCTTCTAATCCAGCCCCCGTGAAATCATCCTGGAGAGATACATACAGCGAGGACACGGCTCAGGAAATCAACAAAGATGCCAATCGATCGCACAGCTATCCAGGCTTACTAAAAGACTAAGCCTGGCCATTGGGTCAGAGGTCTATAGGTATCCAGAATTACTGTAAGAGGCCTGGCCATTGGGTCAGAGGTCCATAGGCATGCAGGCTTACTGTAAGAGGCCTGGCCATTGGGTCAGAGGTCTATAGATATCCAGACTTACTGTAAGAGGCCTGGCCATTGGGTCAGAGGTCCATAGCTATCCAGGCTTACTGTAAGAGGCCTGGCCATTGGG
>JAAGVU020000001.1:6674660-6692657 GCA_011763525.2 Mormyrus iriodes
GCCTCACCTGGGTGGTGGTGTGGGGGGGTGGGGGTGGGGGGGTTCGGGTGGCCGGGAAGCAAACTGAGCCATCGCTATCTGGTGTCAGCAGGGTCAGGATCCCTTATGGTCACACAGCCAGCCCAGGATTCTGAAGCCCTTCACTGGGACACTAAAGTTTAAGGTCACAGTCACATCTGTTGACCATTTTCAGTCTGTTGTAAGTGAATGCTGTTGAACCAGTGTTTTATTTTCTGTTTGCTAGACTCCTGTGACAGAGCAAAGAGTTTAAAATCACGTATTTTACCTCTAAGTCAACTCTGTGTCCTAATGAAAGAACATGTGATTCAGTCATCAGAGTTGCAGCAGACTAATGTAGCCACTTGCAAAACCCAACCACCTGCACTGTAACTGCAGACTGCAGACTCCAGGGTTTCAATAGACTCTATGTCAAAGTTTCTCAATCCAATCCTAGGGAACTCCCAGACAGTCCACATTTTTGCTCCCTCCCAGCTCCCAACACACCTGTACCAGGTATTTGGTGTTCTTGATTGCTTGATTGTTTGGTTCAGGTGTGCTGGGAGGGAGAAAAATGTGGACTATCTGGGGGTTCCTGAGGACTGGGCTGAGAAGCACTGCTCTGCGCAGCTTTATGAAGGCAAGAAGTTCAAGATGGATGTTTTGTTTACAGATGTCGTCAACATTGCCATGCTAAAGCGCGGTGTCTATATGAGGGTTCTGAAAAAGGAACGGGACGGAACGTGCAGTGTACTGGAGGAAAACAAACAGTACAGACGGCTTGGGATCGATGATGGAAGCGTGATTGGAAAACGGGGCTCGGAGCTGCCTGCACACACTGCATTCGGATACAGAATCCAAATGCATTCTGCACCTCTCCCCAGCAGGAGAGGGAGAGACGTTTGGGGGAGGGTGCGGGGGGCACATATCAGCTAGCCACAGTGGGCAGACAGCAGCAGGGGCTCTGACCTACTTCTCTGGCTCCTCCTGCAGAGTCGACACCAGATACTACCGCTACACTGCCCTGCCTCCATTCAGAAGCTGGTGCCAATAGCCTTGGGGGGGTGGGGGTGCATCGCTAAGCACAGTCAGTGAGGGACTCGCATGCGAGTTTCGGCTGCAGGCTAGGTGTTCCCTGAAGGATTGGGAACTGCGAGGACTTACTTTCCACTGGGGAGGGGTAGGAAGACTGTAGGGGCCGGCAGAAGGGAACAGAGCAGCGCTTGTTACTCAACACACTTCGACAAGTCGTCGCCGTGACAATAATTGCTTTGTTTCCCACTGCTTCCGAGTCTTGCAGAGTCAAAATGGATCTAAACTGGTGCCGCATCCCTGAGGTAGCCCTGCGCTGTCGGCTGCACCTGGAACAAGTTCATACGCTACCATTCCTCTAAAGGATTTGCAGATTTTTTTTCCGAACTCTGTGTGCGGGGGCCGCTTCATGTTTGAGATCTAATCTTTAAGGGTGTTTCCTCTGCATTTGTCTGCATTTCAAAAAGCAGAGGACCTTCTGGTGTGGCATTGTATCATCAGGTTGGACTGCGATTGGGCCGAAAGGCATCTTTCAGAGCCCACTGTCCAGGAGAAGCCATCATGTAAACTATCCAGTGGAGAGGACAGAGCCTGACACTCTACGCTGGCTGGAGAGCAGCTGGAGGAAAGGAGTCCAGACTCACCCTGGGCTGAGAAGAAAGAGAAGGACTGGAACGGCTGTCCGTCTCCCTGTTAGACATAGTGTCGAAGTGTGAATCTGACAGGGTAGGTGCCACACCAAAAGTATATTCTCAGCTTGACTAACCATCAGTAACTGCCTTGACACCTGAGTTAGGAAGGTGCCTCAGAACCTGCCTCTGGAAGGAGCCTCAAAACCTGCCTCAGAAAGTGCCTCAGGACCTGCCTCAGAAAGGTGCCTCGGGACCTGCCTCGGGAAGGTGCCTCAGAACCTCAGTTAGCTATGGCACCAGAGGACCACTTTCATGGATCTTTTCACATTTTGGATGGACACTTTAATAAGGAACTTCAAGAACATTAGCACCAGGCATGGGTGATTGCTGTGGATTTTGTGGAGCTGTTATGGTCTTCAACCGCCCTGTGACACAGACTGGAATTGACTCTGGGAAATGAAGGCTTTGCATTTGCTTTGGTGTGACCTTTTTGACACTAGCAAATGGTCTGTGGTCATTCCTCTTTCCATGGTGCCACCAGTCCTGGAAATGCCAGACAGAGGCATGTATGTGAACTCCGTGCTCCTTTCTGCGCACAGCCTGGATTCCAGCCCTTGCGATAGTCCGCCCACCACCCAGCAGAGGAAACGAATCGTCTTGCAGCACTGGTGCTGCCGCTCAAACCTGCGCCTCTCTCTCCTGCCAGAGTTACCATGGTTACCACAATGAACGTTTGAATTCAGCCTTGCATTAGAGCCTGGGAATTTCTCACTCACTCTCCCTCCATCTCTCGCTCTCCCTCGCTCTCTCTTTCTCTCTCTCTCTTCTCACTCACTCCCATCACTCTGTTTCTCCCTCTCCTGTACTTGTTTTCTTCCCCCTCCTCTTTCTCTCAATCTCTCTCACCGCCTGAGACTTACTCTCTGCTGAAATCTGTTTTATTACACCATAGTCGCCGCTCGTGCTCCTAGGAGTGCCTCTTAACTAGAGACTTGATGAATAATTGAGATATTTGTTACGTAAGAACACGGAGGTGGGAATAGGTGTACTTCTCGGGATTCTTGTCACATTGCCAAGGTCAGGCCTGACAGTAGTCACCATCCGACAGTAAGCCGAATTACTCCCGCGGGAGTGCATTTCCGAGAGCCAAATGGAAACCCGGACAGAGAAAGCAACAGTCTTTTTCAAAATTAACGTTTTACTCCTTTGCCGTCATTAGACGCAGGACAGGACATGGACGACTCTCTTCTCTGAGCAGTCTTTTTGGAGGACAGTGGGTCGGTGTGATTTTTGGTATGGCCATGTGAATCAGGGACTGGACGCGTCAGCACAGCCGGAGGAGATGGAAGCAATCCGAGCAGCAGAATAAAGTTTTGTTTCATCGCGCCTGCGAATGGGTCTGTACGGGTAGGGTAGGGCCGCACCTCCAACTGCGTGCCAGTCAGCAAGCCGATCCACGGCTGGCCATGAAGAAGTTCGCGTCAACCCGCAGCCTCAACAAGGTTCTGCAGCAGTGTGAGGCGTCCAGCTCACCCGAGTATGACGAGATCAAGTCGGTGAAGAAGAAGTGGCACCTCCACCTGGGCAGTGCCCGCAAGGTCCTGGCCAGGAGGTCCAAAGTCACCTCGTCTTCGCTTTTCTTTGCAGCGCCTCCGCCCCCCAAGAGGGCCCCCAGCACCACGTTGACGCTGCGCTCCAAGTCCATGACCGCCGAATTGGAGGAGCTGGGTAAGTCCCCCCTCCCCTGCCCCCAGTCGCCCATATCTCTTCTCTCCAAACATCATGTCAGGGACCATGATGTGTGATGCGCCGACCAAAGAGTCAGCTTGACTCAGAAAAGCTCCTACCTCTCTGTTTTTTGTTAACCGTTTCAGGGTAATTAACCTGAATTGCTTCAGTGAAATATGGATGTAGGCCAGCATGAAAATGTCTGCTAGCTAAATATTGATTAAGAAAACATCTACTGCTGCTTCTCCAGAGTTTTATTTAGTAAGTAATGAAATGTGGAGGAATGCTGTGACAAAGGCCTTAAAGCAGGGATTCCCCATTTCCTCTTGACATGACGCCATCCGTTACACGTCACCATGTGGTCGATTACTAACCACATGCTAAGGGGAAGGATTTGAAAGATGTAAGCCGTGTGGTTTTCTGACACACAGGGCAGCTTTTCATTTTAAACGTGACATCTAAGTGGATATTGGAATACCCCTAGGAAACTCGTACTATATAGAATTTTTTATTGCCCATATTTACCTAAAATTTATTAATGATATGCAAAGGGCCGCCGTAGATTACAGCTACGTGCATCTAATATCTTTGACATATAATCAGTCAGGTTTTTTCCCCATATTTTTCCTCCAAGCTTCCGCAAGGAGAAGAAGAGGTGGTAAGTAACGTTGAGGCACCATAGTGCAGACCTCATGCCAACCACTGATCATTGATCGCTACTGATTTGAGTTGAAAAAAATTCTCAAAACACATATTAAGCGTAAATCGTTGAAGGTGTGCATTGGGTGTAAGGGCGGGATTCTCTCCATGGTGTCGTGTCCATACCATGACCTTTGGTCCTTTTGTCCACATGCACAGAAAGGCTAGATGAGATGCTGGGCTCCCAGGAGACCGGGCTGCGGCCCCAGGCCACGGAGGCGGACTACAGGGCCGCCACCGTGAAGCAACGGCCAACCAGCAGGAGAATCACACCAGCAGAGATCAGTGTGAGTCCAGGCATGCTATCTGCTCATCATCAATCTAATCCCTCATGCTGCTTCAGCTGACACTCACTGTAATTGTCTCTTCTGTTGGTCAAGCCCACTCCTTGCGGTCACATGTTCTTTTTTCCCTTAACGCTTTGATCTTGCCCTGTTCTCTGAAACACAGTCACTGTTTGAGCGCCAGGGAATGGCCATACATGGCGAATTCCCCCCGAGCATGGAGAAGACCCACATTCCATTGCCGAAAGGAATGTCCAGAACCAAGTCGTTTGGTAAGGAATTTGTAATGAAGATAGACCACTAGCCCCAATGTTTATACTCTTGAGTGACCCGACATTCTTAAATACAGCAATTAAGCCCATAAAATTCAATCCGGCACACCAGATGAAAATTCTGCTTCTGCTTACAAGTCTGCATTGATTACTTTACTTGTCTGCATAGTTATTAGTGATCATGTCAAATACTACTGTCAAGGCTTTGGATATCTCACACTAATGTCATGTCAACTAATAGGGGCGACAGAAGAGGATCGATTGTCGGCATTGGCGGGGGAGCATAGGTTTCCAAGGAGCTCGTCGATGACGGACAGCCTCAGAGAGAGTCAAAGCATTCCTCCCCCTCCCCAAACTGCCCCTCCTCCACCCCCATCACCCTATTACCTGGACACCGGCCCACCCCCAGCCTTCTGCCCTCCCCCTCCCCCCGGCCGTTCTCACGACCAAAGTCGCTCTAGCTTCAAACCAGGCACAGAGGCTAAGGTCCACGGTTTGACGCAGGTGGTCACCACCGCCGAGATCTATGACCCGCCCCGGCCCTCAGGACACACTGAGCGGCAGAAGAAGTCCCGCTCCATGATCATCCTGCAGGACTCCTCCCACCTACCCGTGGAGCCCACCGAAATCCCCCGTCCTGGACCATCCTCCACCCCTCCCGAAAAAATCAAGAGGAAAGGGAGGGTGATCGATAACCCGTACGCCAATGTCGGCCAGTTCAGCATCGGCCTGTACACCCCGACAAAACCCCAACGCAAAAAGAGCCCCCTGGTCAAACAGCTGCAGGTGGAGGACGCTCAGGAGAGAGCATCCTTGGTGTTGGCCTCCGCCCATGTCAGAGAGCACTCTCCCACCGGTCGGATCCCTCACACGAGCAGGGCTGAGTACTACCAGCAGCAACTCCTACAGGAGAGAGCACGCGCCTTAGCTGAGGGACAGCAGGGCAAAGGCCCCTTCGCCGCTGCGATCGCAGGAGCCGTGAAGGACCGGGAGAAGCGTCTAGAGGAAAGGAGGAAATCCACAGTCTTCCTGTCTGTCGGCACTGTCGAAGGTAGCACTACGGCCCCCGAGCCACCATCCCTGACGCAGTCCCGCTCTGTCGATGAAAGGCTGCTGAGCAGGGAGCTGGGCCAGCTGCCTCCCCCCGCCGTCGTGCTCCGGCCGTCACCGAGCGGGACCACCTTCATCCACCCCTTGACCGGAAAGCCCCTAGACCCTAACTCCCCTCTGGCACTTGCGCTGGCCGCAAGAGAGCGGGCTCTGACATCCCAGAGCCAGTCACCCGCCAGCAGCCCAGAGCCCAGGACTAAACATGAGAAACCGGGGCCTTTGTTTGTCGATTCCCAGACCAAAGAGGCAGAGCGAATGGAAGCAGAAGCAAGGCTAGTATCTCCCCCCTTCTCACCGGGAGATAGAGCAGCTTTATCTGGCACAATGACCCCACCCAAAACACAATGGGGGACACCGACCACGCTTCGCAAAGAGATTGACGCAAGAGCAGACAAAGTCGAGGAGAGAAAGCAGGAGGACAAGAAGAGCATGATCATAAGCATCGTGGACACATCTCAGCAGAAGACTGCCGGCCTCATTATGGTTCATGCGACAAGTAATGGGCAAGAAGCTGGGCTTAGCATGGAGGAGCCTTCTCTGTCACCGCAAGCCTCGCTTGCTGAGCCTTCCAAGCCTACCCTGGCTGAAATCAAGCGAGCCCAGTCTCCGAGCCCTGAAGCCTCCCAGCCACAGCCTACCGGTACATCAGCGGAGAGGACGCTGGCTCAGGGTAGCTCCGAGGAGGATGTAGAGCCTTACACTGTTACTCTCCCGCCAGCTTTGCTGTCCTCCAGTGATGAAGAGACCCGGGAAGAGCTCCGGAAGATCGGCGTGGTGCCGCCACCCGAAGAGTTTGCCAACGGTTTACTGCCGAAGACGGACGAGGCTGCAGCCACCCCAGCACTGGCTAAGCCAGCCACGCCTTCCGCCCCAACCCAAGCAGCAACAGCAGCAGCAGCACACCCTGCTAGTGGAACAGCCTCAGGGAAGCCTTCAGACACCCACCTGGTGCCCGAGTCTGCAGCCGACTCTGGGGTAGAAGAGGTGGACACCCGCAGCTCCAGCGACCACCATCTGGAGACCACGAGCACCATCTCCACTGTCTCCAGCATGTCCACACTGTCGTCCGAGAGCAGCGAGCCCACCGACACGTACACCTCCTACGCCGACGGGCAGACTTTTATACTAGACAAGCCGCCAGTGCCTCCAAAGCCAAAACTCAAGTCCCAGCTCAGCAAGGGGCCTGTGACCTTCAGGGACCCTCTACTGAAGCAGTCCTCGGATAGCGAGCTCCTCTCCCAGCAACACGCGGCTGCGCTGGCTGCGGCCGCCGGCACCGGCCGACCCCGCTACCTCTTCCAGAGAAGGTCTAAGCTTTGGGGGGATCCCGTGGAAACGCGGCCGCTGCCTGGCCCCGAGGACGGCAAGCCCACTGTGATCAGTGAACTGAGCTCCAGGCTCCAGCAGCTGAACAAGGACACACGCTCGCTAGGGGAGGAGCCCATCGGAGGAGACCTCGACCCGGGAAGGAAGTCCCCTGTGGCGGGTGCCAGGTAAGGAGCCTCATTCAGCATCATAGACGCATTCTACTTGCACTGTAGAAATCAGCAGTGACTCATATATTCTAGTGTTCTGTTATCTTCTAATACACCAAACATTATTCTTATATTAAATAGCTGCTAATGCTTAATGATCATCATACTTAAGTATGGCAGTCTGACATGCAGGAAACGGTAGATTGATATGATGACTCATAGAGAGTTGCTTAAGTATCATTTTCAATATTATTTATGAATTATTATCCTGATTTCCTCATTTAAGAGTAACGTTAGTTAATTTTCTCTTGCTAAATTTCTCCTTCTAGTGACTGTGGTCTTAGTATATAAGGCACGCTTCAATGTTTGCCTTCAAATACTGTAGTCAGTTTCTGTCCTCAAAATATGGATCAGATCGATGCCAAACACTCAGAGAGTTTATTGCATTAAGATAATTCATTCTGAGAGGACTTTTCATTTCATACTCATTTTCAGTTTATTTGATGAAGGCTAAACTGGAATCCAGGGTGATTAATAGGAAGTTTACCACTGGTGAAGTTTACGCAGATCTCTGTGATCATTTGTACAGAATTCGACCTTAAATGTCATCTTCAGAGAGTTACTGCCATGTAATAACACCGCAGCATCAGGCCCAATGGCACTGGAGAGGAGTACATTTCTCGGGGCCCTCAGTGCCCATCTGTGGCTTTTAATGAGGCCTCAGGTCTGAGCTCTCTCTGTCTCTCTGGCTCCCTTCTAGAAAATTCCCACAAGACCTGAGGGAATGGAAGGAAGTCTTTAGATTTAGTGTGCAGGTTGTGTTAAGAGTCAAGATCTTTACTTAATGTGCAGGCAGACAGTGCAAAACAATACAAGACAGTACAAAAACTAAACAATATGCTGATAAAATGACTGATAAATTATACTGTACCATTCAGACTGGGACTCTGAAACTCCATTAGGTCCTGAACCCTGGATCAGTATAATATAATTTCCAGCTCGTGGGAGTTTTACTTACGTAAACATGTTCTGAGGGCAGAAGGAGCAATGATTGGTTCAGAGTGACAACCAATCAAATTGTAGAGGAGGTGGGTCAAAGCAACGAGAGGAGACGGGGCCAAGGATTCTGATTCTGAATCTGTACAATTTGATTATTATAGTTCAATTATTGTTCCTTCTGCCCTCAGAACATGTTTGTTTAAGTAAAACTCCCATGAGCTAATTTCCACCGAATGGGAATAAAAAGACATACTGTAAATATGACAATATAACAAGCCAAATAATATGTAGCTATTTAATGTCTTTAGTACATTACAAAATGTTTGGCTTGACTTGTTTTATCAGTGCAGTAGTAAGTGCAGTGGTAAGTAACAATCTCTGGCAGCATTTGATTAATCCGGTAGCATTATGTTTGGTTCGCTACAATTCCAAGTTTTAAATCTCAGGATTACTTTAGTCTCACAGACTGTAGGCCAAATATCTTGGAAATATCTGCAACAGGTGTTTCATTACATAATAACACAGGACACATTTTATGTACAGAATTGCCTGTAAATTTTTCCCAACATTCTGTGATTGGTGATATAATTACTAGTAGCCAATGTTGTGTTGTCTTTTGGGAATCGAGCAGCTGTTTGTGTTCTCATAGCACATTGAAGCCTTTGTATTTTCACAGATATGGCAAGAAAAACGAAGACAGTATACCATAGGTTTTTAGCTCCTAGGGTAAACATGACCTCATTCTTTAAATCAGCCTATCAACTAATCCCTTTTCTTTTGAATTAACCTGTTTTATTTTTATTAATTATCTGTTATTGCCAAGTCAGGTGTTACCTTGTTGCTGCATCTTCAAAGTCCCAATAGAGTATTGCTTACAGCTTTAATTTCTTATTACATTCACCCCTACAAATGCTGAATTTTCTTTTTATAGTATGATATTGCTTACTGCCCCCGAGTTTTTTTTTTGTCTGTTCCTTTCTTAAAACCATAGTTTATCCAAAATGACCACCTCCATTCAGTGATTTTATGCAGAGAGACAACAGGAGTTGAAATGGTGAATTTTCTACAGGAGTAAAATATCAAACGCCCAATAAATTAGGCATGGTGTCTTCCTCTTTGTCGGTAATAAAGATCAGCGTCTGTCACCTCTGAGCGTTTGCTCTTGATATGGACCTAAGGTGCACACAAGGTAATAGCAGGCATGGAAAGTCCAAACCTGAGAGCATGCAGCACCCACACCACTCACAAAGCAACCTTTCTGCCCACCTAGCCCCGCCCACCTGCCTAGCCCCACCCCTGCGACTCCGCCCCCTTGCCTGGAGGCCTCCGCTCTCACATAACGGCAGCCCCGGGGCGTTTCGTTTATTTTTACTGTCAGTTTCAATCTCAAGCGCTGATACTACCACATTGTTACATCCAGAACAAAATTGTTTCAATTTGTTCATGACATTGTCTGCCATAATGACAATGGTGGAAAGGCATTCCCCATCAAAATCGTGTTCTTTAAGTCCAAAGAAATATCCATCTCCTTCTGGGTACAAATCCTTGTAAAATTTCATCATCTAGCAGCAGATATAGCAAGGATTTACCAGGAATGTGGCTTCATATTCATTACCGGGCTGATTCACTCATGCCTCTGTTGTTATTCTTGTCATTTTTGAGTGAAAATAAAATTGTCAGTCTTATAACTGAGAGCTTAATTCCAGTCTCCCTTTCACTTCTGATAAGTATTATAACTTGATAAGTATGTTTTATATTCAATAAGAAGCTGTTAACATTATTTTGCATTTGGCCCCCAGTTTGAGGATGGTTTAGCTGTCATCTCGACACGGTTGTTCTATCTTATAAATGCTTAAACATGCTTTCGAAGGTCTGGCATCATCCACCCACAGTTATGTTTCCTCAGACTCAGGTGTGCGCACATTCATGCCAATGAGAAATGTGCCATGATGGCATCACCCACTGTCACCATCTGTCTTAAGGTGCTACATTCAGGCTGTCAGATAGGTGATACTGCAGCCCCCAACTATGAAACATACTAGAAGCTGAAGAATGTAGGAAAATTGTAACCAGGGAAAGACCTGTTTCTTCTCTCCAAAATCAGTGCAATCTTACCTGAGTTTTTAGGCAAGGCACGTTGGACCTCTTCAGCTTACACTATCATTTCATTGGACGCTCCACTATACATACCTACCATCTAGCCAATCAGAGTTCCATCCTTCTTGTGTCATTTGGAAGTGGATTGGTTAGTCAAATAGGCTTCCTTCAGTCTCTTAGTACCATTACACTTCCACCTCAGCCTATAGTTCCTCAGGCTTTCCCTCTCCCACAGCACATAACAGCTCCATGTTCATTTGCATATTGTTGTCCATCTCCATTTAACTGTCTTACAACATAGCTAGGTCCCTGATCCACTCTGTCTCATTCTGAGCTTGTTGAAGATGGTTCATTGCAACCTGCCTATGTGAATGTTACCTGTCGTTCGTGCATACCTCACCCGCTGTATCCGCCACGTACCTCGTCCTTAACAGGACCGTCTCATAGCTTTGGCTGTTTTTGAAACTCATTGGTTTGCATTCGTTTGAGTTGTTCTTGTTTGTTCTTTGGTTACGTTTCATTTTTTTTTCCAACTGACAAAGTAGTTTGTGATGACATTGACACCTGCTCCCAGACTTAATTCTCTGTAGTACAGGACATCAACAGGCTGGAAACTCCATTAATAAATTCAAAGCTATTAATTTGTCTATTAATCATACAGCCATCGTTCGTACCGCTCCAGTTCCTGTTACAGGCCGGTATGGATGCATCCACGCCTGGTCCACTGCCTTATTAGCGTTACCTTCAGCAGTCTCGGAGCACTTGTCCCTGTTTATTTGGTTAAGTTCCTTTCTTTTTCCCTCCGTGTTTAAGATATGAACTGTGTGCTCATTTATTTTCTCTCATGGACTGATGCTAACACTCTCTCTCACTGCCTCTCTCTCTCTGCTCACTCTGCATGCCTCCGCTGCTCTGTCTAGAACTGAGTCTGGCCCCAGGAGGGTGGGAGAACTGTGTAAGTGCGCATGTACATCTCATTACAATCTTCATTGTTCACTCTCTGCTGTGTGTCCCCGCCCATGATCCCGCCCCCAATGCCCTTGCCCCACCCACCCAGTGTCTGGTGACAAAAACCACAGCTCTGCTCGGCCCCTTAGGCTAGTGTTTCCCAACCCGGTCCTCAGAGACCCGCCCACAGTCCATGTTTTTGCTCCTTCCCAGGGAGCAAAAATGTGGTCTGTCTGGCAGGGAGCTAGGAGGGAGCAAAAACATGGACGATCTGCGGGTCCCTGAGGACCGGATTGGGAAACACTGCCTTAGACCCCATTGCCATAGTGCTGTTTTTTTTTGGGGGGGGGGGGTTTGTACTGTTGTTTTTCCTCGCTTACAGGGCTCTTCCTTGTTATGCCAGCTGGTCTGTGACTCAAAGTCTCCAGCCTTCAGAATGCAGAGTACCTCTCTGTTCTCATGCCGGTCCCCACAGCCCTCAGTACACGGGGCTGACAAAATATCACAACGTGAGCGCAGTTGGGCACCCGCTGCCCTCAGAATGCAAGAGGGGGAGGACGTGATTTCAGGGACATCTAAGTGTCTCACTGATCTTCCTCCTCACATACGATAGATAGCCTGAAAGAGCTACTCACAGATATTTCAATGAAATTTCCCTCTCAGGGAAATCGAAAGAAGCATTCTCTGCAACATGAAGGCTGGATCACCCTCAAACATGTCCGCTGGCTTCCGTTCTCTTGTTTTTGAGAGCAGAAATTGTGTTCCTTTACCCGCTGCATGACCTGCCATTTGTCTCCACTAAATAAACTGTCACTAACAGGACATAAAAATAAGAATTTAATTCAAAGACATGGCTACAGCCTGACAGTCTGTCCTCTACATTTCCTGTGGCGTAAAGCAAATCAGCTCATAGTCTTTTAACTAAGTGCTTGAACCACTTTGGCTAGCTTAATAGTGCAGTGCAACCGAGCAGCAGGAGAGACACTAATGCAAATTTGTCATTTAATAGATTCATGTGGCGTTTGTGCTTTACAGCATTCAACATTATTATTATTATTATTATTATTATTGCAACATGATTTTGAACAGTCGCAGATTTTCATATTTGATAGTGATTGGCCACCTGATCATGTGACAGAATTGTACCAATCAGCGTATTCCCTGAGGTCCATGTGGATTGTTCCCTGAGGGTTCAGCAGTGCCTAATTTGTCTTTGCAGTGCCTGCATAAATGCAGCCATTCCTCGGGCTATTGGCTGTAGCTGTGTAGGTGATATTTAAAATAACCATTTTAGAAACGTGGGCTGCAATTTTGGACAGAAAGATGTGCCAAGAGACCAGAGTCAAAACATGTCGAAAAAGCCAATAAAGAGGGTTGTAGCATTGAGGGTTGGAGGTCAGCTGGAGTGTTAGGGTGAATCCAGAAGAAGGGGCTGAGCTTTAGCATCTGGCCTGCTTTCTGGAACTTTCCAGCTGTAAAAAATCATAAAAATGCACAGCCGAGTCACTGGGTGCCTCCAAAAGACAACAATAACCCTGCCTCTTTCGGAAGTACATAGATTATCACTCCCGGGATTATTATTTTTAAAAAAATGTATTACTTGCCAACAGAATTTTAGACTGATAATATTCTTAGCCTGGGTTCTGTTGAACCAGCATCAGAATGTATTCACTGATGGAGGCTTCTAAGCACTTATGTAAGTCGCTCTGGCTAAGGGCGTCTGCAAAATGCTGTAAATGTAAATGTACTCTTAGGCCCTGTCGCATCATGTCCAGCAGAGGGAGCTGTGCAGCATCTGGTGCCTGTAAAGAAAAAACCCATGAACAAAATCAATGCCCATTATATGCCCTCAGCTCACTGGGATATGGAGCCTTTTTCCAGCCATCCTTAAATACAGTTATTTCCATAAAGGGATTGACAGGGTACAGAAGTCCATTGGGCAAGGCAAGTTTATTAATATAGCACAATTCAGACACAAGGCAATTCAAAGTGCTTTACCAAGGCAGAAGGAACACATTTAAACAAAAGGCATTAAAATCACATTTAAGAGACAACAAAATAGATAGATAGATAGATAGATAGATAGATAATAGTAAAATTACATTAAAAAGAACCCTAAACGTTAAACAAACAGTTAACTGAAAAGATGTTATATTATAGTGATAGTGTATGACTTTACTGATTTAATTTATTGAAAAGCTGCAGCAAGCAGTAATGTTTTAAGTGTTTTAAGATTTAAATGAGCTGACAGCGTTAGCAGACCTCAGGTCTTCGGAAAGCTTGTTCCACAGAGGGGGAGCATAGAAGCTGATCGCTGCTTTACCTTGCTTGGTCTTGATTCTGGGAACACTGAATAAACCTTTTCCAGATGACCTCAGGGGGCCATCACAGACTGGGTGGGTCCTCTTTCTGAAGAGCAGGGCTTGCGTCTGGCTGAATGGTGTGGAGGCAGGGACAGTTCCCGTGGCAACTCACCATCCTGTGACTAACCAGCTTGCAGTTGCGTGTGCCTCACCGTCCACTGCCACAGGCATGTTGTAGAGCTGTAGATTGATCTGGTCCAAGCAGCCTGCTGCCCCCCTCTTGGTAACCTCTCTCTGTCTGTCCCCCTGGCCCGCCCCACCCCGCCCTTCCTCCTCTTCCTTCTCCTCTTCGGTGCAGACTTTTCAGTAGTTTAGGAGAACTCCACACCATCTCACAGAGGAGCTACGGAGCTACCTACACCATCCGACCGGGCAGCCGGTACCCTGTGACCCGCCGGACTCCCAGCCCCGGCAAGAGCTCTGGAGGCGTTTCCCCCGACAGGACTGACCCCTTGGGGCGGAGCTACGGCCTGGCCACATCCCCTTCGGCCCCGCCCACCATCCTCAAGTCGTCGAGCCTGAGCATCCCGCACGAGCCCAAGGAGGTGCGCTTTGTGACGCGCAGTGCCAGTGCCCGCAGCCGCTCACCCTCGCCCTCGCCCTCGCCCACGCTGCCTGCACCCCTGCTCACGCTCAGGCCTTTCCACCAGAAGCCCCTGCACCTGTGGAACAAGTACGACGTGGGCGACTGGCTGGAGAGCATCAACCTGGGCGAGCATCGCGACCGCTTCCAGGAGCACGAGATCGAGGGCTCGCACCTGCCGGCCCTGACCAAGGACGACTTTGCTGAGCTGGGCGTGACACGGGTGGGCCACCGCATGAACATCGAGCGTGCTCTCAAGCAGTTACTCGAGAGCTAGCCCCCGCCCAGACCTTTAGCTTCATTCGTTATTTTCAGCATTAAATTATCAATTAATATTAATTTATATGCTAGTCACTGCAGTTGCACTGAATGGAAGATGAGTAAAGCTGAATCTGAATCCACAACAATAGCCCCTCCTCTAACCCCTCCCACAGAGCCAAGAGCCAATCAGCCAGTACATATCGTTTGGAGTGAATGGTGCATGAACTCCATTTAGAAAGCATCACCTGTGAATGACCCCCCCACCCCTCAGATTATCCCCCTCCCCAAATCATGCTCCTTTTTTGGGCCTCTGAAAGTTTTCCGACTTGAACACCATGGGAGAGAAGGAAAATTCAGTTGCTTTTAAGGATATTTTTTAAAGATCAACAACGATGAGCAGATGATTAAAAAGGACGTCGCATTTTCTTGGTGAGGGATTTTTGGCTGCCTCACGCATTTGGAATTTTTAATACAGCATTTTCACATTTTCCAGTTGGGGGGGTGGGGGATAGGGGGAGTTTGTAACTCTCAGACCCTTTTATTGACAGTGGTGTCTGTTCTGTTAGGAAAATGTTTAACCAACACTAGTGGCTTTGAAAAGAATTTACAGCTGTAATAATAAGTAGATAAGGCTTACATATTTAGATAACAGCAAAGACATATAAAAAAAATCCAGAAAAAATACGTAATCACTTGTGTCCAACTACAAGTTTGAGGGTATACAAGTAAAAATATATAGTCCACCAATTCAGTGTTTTTACCAATTATATATATATATATTATATATGAATATATTTGAAAGAAAATGATATAAGTATAAAATTTTGTTACAGTTTTACTAAACGTATTTACGGTGTTATATAAAGGCCTGTGTCTCAGATGGATCTTCCCGGGGGTGACCCGACGGCAGCGTGGGCTGCACACAGCGTGGCTGGATGGATTTGCTGATGCGTTCCTGCTCGTGTCAAACACACGGTCTTCTATGATGGAGGGCAGGCCGACAGCCATGTATCTCACCACACCCCCGGCACCCCCCCCCCGACACACACACACACACACAATGGCAGGGTCCCCTCCACCTCATAGGATAGCCCCCTCCCTCTTTGGCCCCGTCTCCTCCATCTGGGTCACTGACCAATGCCTGGTTCCCTTACTGACCCAGCCAGGAAGCCATGTCAGTCCCAGTCCTAACCTACGCTACACCACATGCTTCTGCTTGACTCGGAAACATGTATTATTACACTTACAGTGCGGCTGACATCACACACAGTCTGCCTGGAAGAAGACGATGCCACTATGGCCTACAGCTACCAAGCGAAAGCAACTTCCTGAAAGGCACGGACACACTTGGACGAGTGTGGG
Source organism: Mormyrus iriodes (assembly GCA_011763525.2). Classification (NCBI taxonomy): domain Eukaryota; kingdom Metazoa; phylum Chordata; class Actinopteri; order Osteoglossiformes; family Mormyridae; genus Mormyrus; species Mormyrus iriodes. The sequence goes on from JAAGVU020000001.1 coordinate 6,690,503, forward strand.
CGTGGCCACATGCGGAGTGTGCTGGTGATTGGTTACCCCACGCATCACATGGCAATAAAGGGGCATGGGGCTGAGAGCCCTGTTGCCATGCGCTGTTGCTTCTTCCTCTGAAAAGACCATTAACTGCAGTCAAGGAAGTGAGTTTCAAAGTGTCAACCGTAAGGAAAAAACTATGAAAGTAACACCCTGGGGGAAAAAACACATCAATATAAAATCTACAATTGTAACAGATTATCATTGAGGGTTTTCTCACAGAGACAATGTAATTAAAATAATTTTAGACTCCCATGTTCTTTGCTAATTTATCTGGATTTTTGATTTATTTCTGTTTATTTTCTCATTGGTGGGTTTTGTAGCTTGTGGAAAATGATGCTTAGAGGTTAAAAAGATTTTGTATCCATTTGTTAAGTCCTGTTTCTGAGTGAAATTAAGACCTGGTTATAAACTCCTCTTACAGCTCCGTAAACATGTACATATGAAGAAATTACAGTTATTTGCTTTTTATATTAATCACAAGTAATGTAAATATAATAGTTTTCATATACATTTTTAAAAATTAATTAAATATATAGATATATATATATAGATATATATATGAATGTTTGGCATATATGCATAGCTAACCACCGGTGAAATATGGTGAGAAACTTTTATTATTTATATGAACTATAAAATTGAGGATGATTTGCACAAAACAAGGTGCTAACTAACCCATCCATTGTCTAAAAAGCTTAGCGCTCTCCTGTCCACACAGCTGACTCACCTCAGCCCGGTCTAAAGAAAGCTGGTCATTGCTATTAGCTTCTGCTGTGCCGTGTCTCCCCGGCTGAGAGCTATACCTTACTGTCACGTCTTAGCATACAGATTGTGGTCCCTCTCAGGCGGTACGAAGCCCCAGTATCGGTGTTTTGTGCGCCCTCTGGTGGCCAGGTTAATGTCTCGCTCTCTTTGCGTCTCCCTCCATTTACGAGTCGAGTGTCTTTTTTCGGTGGCTGACACTTATTGACCGAAGCTGCCTGCCAACGCACTGGTCCCTGGTGACGCAGGACCTCAGTGTGGGTAGTGATGCTAACCCCTTGTAGTGGAGTGTGAGGTACAGCACCGCCATGTCCAGTTACCTGTGTGGGAAATGGGGCGCACTGCTGCGCAAACGACACTCAAAACAAAGACGTAAGTGCATTTAAAAATGCGTTGTGACGTCAGTCTGATTTTCACAACGCTGGATATTTTGTTTCCCGAACAATGAGAGTTTCAGAAGGCAAAACACGCGGACGTCGCGGTGACAAAGAGACGAATGCGAGTGAAGTGGACCGCTCTCAGTTAATTTGTAGATAATTAATGAAATAAATGTCAGCTTCACCCAGATCTGTGCAGCCTGAGCTGCCGTGTCATTGTCCACTTATGCCTACAATTTAGGGAGAAGTCGACTCAACTGATCAGATAAATCCAGTCAGCTTCAGAAACGTCACACCCAGCTGGAGGTTACGCTGACATTAAAACGTCAATGAAATCACACGAAGTCCTTCTCGATGCTCTGCTGGACCGGAGCTTGTGCAACAGAAACGCTGAACTTTCGTGAAACCTCTGCTGCACACCTTTTCCCCGCCATGCAGGAAACGCTAAACAGTTTCCCTTCATAGACATGAAGTGTTTTGGAGGATAGACATGGTGTGATAATTGTTGTAAAGAAAAAAAGGGGAAAAAATGTGCCAAAAGTGTTGGACTTACAACTTCTCTACATTAAAAAATATTTCTGTTGAAATAGCTTCTAACCGATCAGGGCTAGCACTGCAGTGCCCCCTCCTGAAACTGTCGAGTACTACTGACACCTGCTAATATAATTTACTTTTATGTACAGAATTCGTTTTAGTTTATTTTATTGGTGCGTTTTCTGTAAAGGAGTGTATATATATATACACACACATATAAAATTACATTCTTGTGTGGGGTTTTTCACAAACAATTTTATCGATATTCTCAGATATTATGAAGTGTTGAGGCATCTTTTGTTTGAAGTACAATTTAGGTTTCGCGGATTTGACAGTCATGGAAGAAAGTGAATCGTCCTGCTGCTTCTCCCCAGCCACCGCTCGCACCTCCTCCCCTCATTTTTCATACCCCCACCCCCCCCACACCTCCCTACGGGTGCGGGCAT
>JAAGVU020000001.1:6692757-6709612 GCA_011763525.2 Mormyrus iriodes
CCCCACCCCCCATCAGAGCACCCCCACCCCCCCATGAGAGCCCAGCGTGGGCCCAGAGGAGCAAAATGTAGCTACCGTCTGCTTTTAGGGTGTTGGAGACGTGCTTCTTTTGCATCATTTAGTCACTTTCATACACATGCAAGCAACTAGCAAAAGAATTTAAAAATACATCTTTCATATACATCTTCTTTAAGCTTGATTCACTCCGTCAGTCTCATTGCAAAACTACAAAGCACAACAACAACAGCAAAGATGCCAAACTTGAGGATCCCACTTGACAGTATACCAGGGTGGGTATTGGGTCGTTACCCAGACAGATGTGTGACGTTCGGAGGTTTCTTCTCTTGCACTGTGAGCTGAGGTCGCGGGCTGGTCGACCTGGTGTTTCTCACACGGCCGGTCAGACCAGAACCCAGCACCTCTGTAGACTTCTTTGCACTTTGTCCGTACAGCCCACCAGACGGTACCTCCAGTGTGAGGGTGGTTTGCTCCTCCTGATTGGCTGAGGAGTTAAGGTCGTTAAACCCGATTGAGTTTCCCCTGGGTCATAGTGTCAGAAATGAGGACGGAGCAAGCAAAGATGTGCTTATGAAAAGTGTGATGTGTGACGTTGTGACATATGAGGCTTTTAAGGAAGGTGTGTAGAAACACAGTGAGGCACGACTGTAATAAAGTTCCGATTGATTAAAGGAAAAGTGTTACCAATATTCTTGTCATTCCTGAACTCAGATACTTGAAATAAAATGTCTGACCTGTGATGGAAACCAATTTCAAACAAATATATTCTTTGTATTCAGATGATCCTTAAAAGACAACTGCAGCCCAAAACAGAATTCTGAAATCTTTGTTTTTGTTGACATTTCACCTGCAAGTCAAATGGATACATGATATTAACAAATTAAACGCACACACTCAGGACTGGTGACATTTTGTATGGTAATGTCTGGGACATTGACAATGTTCCCTCTGCAGACAGACCTGGCTGTTATATTACACAAACCTGTTGAATAATTTGTTCACCTCTAGTTCAGTGATAATTTCAACACAACACCGTAGTTAGTGTCTCGATAAACTATGTCAAGGATTCTAACACTGACATTTCTAGAATGTATTATGTATCACATGCAACATTGTATTCTAATTTGAATTCTTTAGTCAATGACATATCAGTTTGAAAGCTGGTCAGTGAAATTAAGAAGTACTTCTGAAAAACAACGATGAAGGTTCTGTTACATACAAGAGAGTTTTCAACACAGTGAGGAATGAAGTTATTACTGTTACGGACCCAACTATATACAACTGGGAGTAAAACCTTACAGACACCTGCTTCCACATTTCAGCATACAGCAACAACGTGTTATTGTGCTTTTTATTGTAGGGTTACTGAAAGCCTGTTATGATTCCAGTCCACCAATTCAGTGTTTTTACCAATTATATATATATATATTATATATGAATATATTTGAAAGAAAATGATGATTCCATTTATCTTTAGATTATCATTTTTTTTAATGAGTCATCAAAAAGTATGAAAAGGTCTTTAAGCCGAAGTTTCTCTCAAAAATAGATTCCTTGGTATTTTTGGACTGTGAATGAATGAATGTGCAATGTCTGGGCCCTGACTGGCTGACCGTACTTATGAACCCAGCTTGTTGCCCTACTAAAGTTGGGAGCCCAGGAAGAAACCCAGAGATTCAGTAAGTGAGAAGCAGACACTTTAGTTTCTTTTCAACAAAAAAAAAATCGCAGAATAAATTTCACTGTTCATCATGTTATTTTATAAGTATTGAAAAACTATAATTCTCACTGGGCCTTTGAGTCTTTTATTTATATCAAAAATCATATTTTCAAAATATTTCTGTGGGTGTTTAATTTTTAAATAGAAAATAATTATGGAACTGTCTGAACGACAGATCCCAGTGCTATTGAGGCACAAATATTCAGAACCAAATAAGAGTTTAAGAATTTTTTCATCTCTTGACATCCTACAAGAAAACAAATGAAGAAGAAAATATTACGTTTTGCAAACCATTCTATCTGAACCATAAATATTTTTAAATTTGTGTGATTACTATGTAATTTCTGTTCTTTTTTATCAGTGATTTAGTAGTTTTTTTTTTTAATTTTATCATTAATTAACAGAATGAACACACAAAAAAACATAATAGCCTGTTTTAAATTTAAGTAGACTGATAGTCTACAATAAATGAACCTCATAGAATGAGTAATATGTCAATGGATACAGAGGGGTAAACAGAAAATTCCGTTTTCATTTGCTTGACATCAAAGAGTACTGTAATTATTCTCTGTTAGGGACTTAATAGACTGAATAGGCAATTGACTATGATCCATTTCACTTTGGTATAAAAGCATGAATTACAAATCAGAACATAATCTAGGAAGGGCTTTGGTCGTTTGCTGTCTGTGCTGTATGATTAGGATGTTGTTGTTTGGACAGTGTGCCTGTTTGCCGTCAGGCTGTTTGTTTTCTTCACCAAAAAGCCTCAAGATGTTCATACTGAGTATTTCTCCATAAATTTCCTGATGGTTTGTTTGTCCCTACAGCTCTTAAATGTCCATCTCATTCCATCCCAACCGTGCACGTTGGAGGCTCGAGTCGGGTGACAAGCACTCACGTATTTCATCTCATTGAGCATTAGGGAATTATGTCCCTAATTCAAAGTTACATTTTTGTAAGAGATGTTATTCAGATACACAGAACCCACAGGTGTAAGATCAGCTGTCAGACGTTATTGTGATATTTACACCACAGAGATCTATGTTTGTTATGTCATGTAATAAATTTATAATTAAGACTATCTTTTTGTTGTCACTTTCCTTTGTTAAATCTTAGCTATTTAAAAGGATCATTAATTACACTGGACTTTTACAAGATTATACAGTTGACACATTTTATTGTTTTATCACAAGTGTAGAAAGATAAGATATGATCCTGACCTGTAATAACATTCAGGCAAGTACACAGCTGTACATGTTTTTTGTGCAAATTTCAAACACAAATGATGACAGGATAACCAAGTTACAACCAACATAGTTCTGCTTCACAGTAGACAAAATGGTAAAAGACAGACTCTTCCTGAAGCTCAGCAGACAGCCCATAATGTGACATTTTACATTCGCTAGTCATGCAAATCTTTGGGTATGATGACTCACAGCATCACACGGCACGACGCGCAGCCTAATACACATCAAATACGAGCACACCCGTTACCTTACATATAAACCTCATACAAAACATTGACGTCTAGTACATGTAGCTCAGCACTATTGCAGACTCCATCATAGCACATACTTCTACGCAGTGCCCAAGGTCTCCACACAGCATCTGAAAACAGAATCTACTTCGCCTATAATGGATTTTTCTTCATGGGGTTGGTTTGAAGGTATTTTTTTTTGTCTGTTACAGATAGAGAGAAACAGGCCAGGAAATGGCACATTCTTATTTGGTCTTGCACACGTTGTGACCTGTGTTGTGACCCATGTTCCTTTTGAGCCCCTCACTTTGTCTGTCTGACCTAATAAATATTCAGTGTACGTGTCCAGAAAGCCTTCAGAGAACAGACAGCTCGTGTGGACAAATCAGCAACCAGCTAGAGCACATAAGAGTACACATGATGGCTATCACAGCACTGCGGAGATGAACAGACTGACGGACGTGCGATGAACAGCTCCCTTGTTTCTTCAAGAAGCTGTCCAGGAGCATCCAGATGAGGGAACCTCAAGCAAGCTGCTGGTCCATCTCCTGGAGAAGATCATCCTCTTTATCTGAGGTACCCTCCTTCTTCTCCAGTTCAAAGTTCTGCTCAGTAAACAAGCCGATGCATTACAAAGAATATTCTAATGAGAAAGGTGTAAACTGCACGACAAAAATGGATTAACATTTCCCAAGTCATCATAAAATAAATCTGACCCACCATCTAGGCAAATCATCCAAAATAAGGCTTAATAATTATGGGTTAATAATTTTTCAGGCAAAATTAACATGAGTAATGTGTAATTAATTAAAGTAGACTACACATTTTATGAATGTGTCAAACGAACACTTTTACACTCCGTTTCGACTTAAGTTCATAAGATGATTAATTTCTGTTGACTGCCATTAACATCTGCAACTCATAGAGGGCACACCTCCAATTCCTGCAGAACCTCATCCATGAAATCACTGGAGTTCTGCTTGTAGGAAATGGCCAGCTTGATGGCGTCCTTGAACAGCTGTTGGGAAAATAAACTCTGAATCATCTCAGAGCAGTTTAAGAGAAGGTCTCACCCTTAAGGCTAACTCGCCATGTCTGAACGTGACGTATTCCACTGGCCATTACAATAAACAGCACGAGGGAAACGACTCGGCCAAACATTAAAGCGCACAGTGATATCAAATAGCCTCGGCGGTCTGCGTTTCGGTTTTACCTTCACAACGTTGGTTCCATCAGCAGCAGAAACATAATAGAGAGGTAGGCCCTGCTTCTTCGCAAAACTGAAGTTTCTCTGAGTTACTTTCATATCAGCTAGAAGAAAGCAAAACAGAGCGGAAAACTGATTTATATTCTCATTTTCCTGCTCACTTCCCCCAAGGTAATACAGCTTCAGATATTGCCGTTTGCAGTTATTATGGTGAGAAAATACTCACTCATTCATCCTGCACTGATCACTAAGGTTATCAGCAAAACATCCCTGCAACCTGCCTCCTTCTCCTGCTGCCGATTTGTTTTCATGTTACCCTGCCAGTTTTCCATGTTGTGTGAAATGTACCCAGAGTCCCTGCTGAATTTTAGAGGGACTGAACCATGAGGCAGCAATCATGAGGCCATATGCTTAGATGTACCTACATCTGAATACAAAATGTGTTTTGTTCCGGTGGAAATTTGTAAGACAGATATTCATACACCCGAAAAAATTCCCACACTGGCTTCTTAAGATCTCCAGTATCTTAAAAAAGATGTTCAGTTAAGCAGCTCAACGTACCGTCTATTTTGTTTGCGACCACTATACAAGGAATCTCTGGCCGGTATTCCCTAAGCTCTTTATACCAGTTCGCAAGGTTTTTATATGTGATCTTCCTCTGAACGTCAAATACCTGCAGAGGGTCAAAAGAACGTCAACATGGCAACAAACCTGAACATACTTTCAGGGTACTTTCCCCACATTGCTGAGGTTTTCAAGTAGCCGGTATTCAAACATAATATAGATAAATTTTCGGAATTGGGATTTTGAGTACCTAAGGACGTCACTCACCATGATGCACGCGTGGGCCTTGTGGTAATAGGATGGGTGCATGCTCTGGAAGCGCTCCTGTCCTGCCGTGTCCCAGAAATCTATGGGCAGAGGAGCACCTTTACACTGCAGCCATTCCAGGCAACTCCCTTTTGTTCAGCTGGAAAAGATGATGTCACAAACCTACCTACTAGTACTGTCTTCCCATCAATTGTGGTTGAGTACTTGTAGAGTGTCAGAGCGTAAGTGGAAAGCTGCTGGGGTCGACTGCAGACCATGTTAAGGATTCAAAAACCACAGCAGAGCGGATCATTTTATCCAAAGCGATGCACAGTTTTTGAGAAAGCAGGGTTTGAGAGTCTCTGGAGCAACTGGGGGCTAAGGGCCTTGTTCAGGGGTCCAACAGCAACATCACTTGAACCAGTGGCCTCCTAATCACAGACACCTAACCTACTGAGCCACACACTGTCCCTATTACAAGCACAAGGTTAAAGAAAATTTAGTACTCAATAGCATTAAAATAACCAGGTGGTCAATGCACATTCATGACTAATTTTTCGTACACGAGTTAATATCACAGTGAACAACTAATGACTGAAGACATAAATCAGAGTAGGAAAGTAAAAGTTCGTAAAGGATGCTATCCGTCCATGAGGAATCTCTCCATTAACCTAAAAGCAAATGCATTCAGTTAGCTCGTGCACATAAAACACAAATAAGCGTTTTACTTTGAAACAGTTTCAGTAAATGTAACCAGCCAATCAACCAACCAACCATCTATCCATCCATCAATCCATCTATCCATCTTCCAACTGGTTATCGAGAAATGCGAACTGATTAAAACTGGTTTCCATTAGACTGCTGCTTCCCGGGATTGGCTCCAGGCTGCTGGGAACCAGTTTGAATCAGCTGGCACTCCAGCCCCTGCGCTTACTGCGGGTCGCCGGGCAGGAGCACCGCAGCAGCGCGCAGAGGCTCCCACATGTGCTCACTTGGATTTTCCGACGGCGCTGTCTCCCAGGCAGATGATCTTGACTTCCTCGTCTGCGTCGTATTTCGCCTGGTCGAAGTCAAAGAGGCTCCCCCTATCATCGCCAGCCATCCCTCTCCCTCGGGATGGAGAGACACCCCCTGTTGCGTCGTCACTCACTGATGCGATTAGGGATGTTTTGACTATACTTTTAAACGTACAACTACCGCATGGAGTTATATATCAACTATATCCTACATATATGCACATGGATTGATACGTCAAGATTTAATGGCAACGGAAATCCAATGTTTGACCCTACCCTGCACTAACGACTTTAGCTAGCACTAACGATTAGCCAGCCGGTTTAGCCACAGCCCGTAAGACATGATGGGCTGGTTAAGGTTGCCCTTACTTTTACGCGCGTTTCCGGCCTGTAAACTCGAAGTTCAGTGAATTGAAATGTCGGCATATAAAGTGAATGTTGAATTGGTGATATAAGCCGCTATCCCCCCCAGCTTTTTCAGTGATCGCCTCGGCGAGTTGAATCGGTTCCTACGCAACGCGAAGACGCCACTAGGACCCCTTTTCCGCATCAGGGCTGTTCGATATACTGCCTGAATTTATTGGATTTAAAAATTTAAAATTTCCGTTTAATTGGGTTGATAGAGGGGAAGAGAGTTCCCGCAGATACGATAGCATATGAAATACACAGACACATGAGCAGTTGTAATTGTGTTCGGTATTTATTCGACGTATTCAGAGTAAAGGAACGTGGCAATCGTAAGCAATACGTAATTTCCTAAGATTCTGTATTGGACAGTGGAACAGCATGTGCTCTTAAAGTTGCTTCCAAACATTTTGCGCGTTAGTAGTTGGAATAGCAGAATGTTATGAAAATAAACGGAAATGAAGTTTAGGTGATTTCCTGAGAATGTCTCTAAATTGCCCAAGGCAAATTAATGTTTGAGTGTGTGGGTACCATATACCTATGCTGCCTGCAATGCACTCCAGGCCCCCTGTGACCCTGATCAGGATAAGCAGTTTGTGATGGATGGATGGATGGATGGGTTGGTTGGTTGGTTTCAGAAGAAGCAAGTTTTACGGTACAGAGTATGGCTGCCGCCGTCAGTATTGCCAGTATTGCCTTAGAAATGCTACTTTTTTCACAGACCACATGGTGTTTATTTCATTTAGAAGAGTATCATGCGATATCAAACATTTCGGTTCCATCAATGACCTACATAAACTATATGTACAACAGTATGGTGTCACCTGGCCATTACAACTACAGGAACCTTTGACATCCCATTTCAAATCCACAGGCATCAATATGGAGTTGGTCCCCCCTCTGCAGCTATAACGGCTCCCACTCTTCTGGGAAGGCTTTCCACAAGATTCTGGAGTGTGTTTATGGAAATTTTTGCTCATTCATCCAGAAGAGAATTTGTGTAGTCAGGCACTGATATTGGATGTGAAGGCCTGGCTCACAGTCTCCATTTTAGTTTATCCCAAAGGTGTTTGATGGAGTTGAGGTCAGGGCTCTGTGTGGGTCAGTCAAGTTCTTCCACACCAAACTCACCCAACCATGTCTTTTTGGACCTTGCTTTGTACACTGGGGTGCAGTCGTGCCGGAACAAAAAATGGCCTTCCTCAAAGTTGGAAGCGCAGAATCGTCCAAACGTCTTGGTATGATGAAGCATTAAGAGTTCCCTTCACTGGAACTAAGGGGCCTAGCCCAACCCCTGGAAAAATAACCCTATACCAATATCCCTCCCCCACCAAGCTTTACAGTTTGCACAATGCAGTCAAGCAGGTAACTTTCTTATGGCACCCACCATACCCAGATTCATCCATCAGACTGCCTGACAGAGAACGTGATTCATCACTCCACAGAACAGAGGCCAGTGGCGGTCAGCTTTACACCACTCCATCCAGTGCTTAGCAATGTGCTTGGTGAGGTGAGGCTTGCATGCAGCTGCTTGACCATGGAAGCCCATTCTATGAAACTCCTAGGGCACAGCATTCATGCTGGGGTCAATGCCAAAGGAAGTTTGGAACTCTGCAGTTGCTGAGTCACAATAGAATTGGTGACTTTTACCCACTATGCTCCTCAGCACTCAGTGACCTCACTGTTACTTTACGTGGTCTGCCACTTTATGGCTGAGTTCCTGTTGTTCCTAAACGCTACAGTTGACTGTTGTATCACCTACAGTTGACTTATTGCAAAGGTGCCATCCTATGACGGTACCACGCTTGAATTCACTGAGCTCTTCAGAACGACTCATTCTTTCACAAATGTTTGTAAACCTGACTGCATGGTTAGGTGCTTGATTTTATACACCAGTTTGGATATATTACTTTTACAGTGGTGATGGCACCTATGGGACAGAGTAACTGAATGGCCGGAGGACCCGAGATCCAATAAACACAATTTGTTAAATTGATTATATACTGCTGAATTCACCTGTTGCATAGTTTGGAGCTAATAAGATTTAAAATAAAATTAAAAAAATTGGGCCAGCAAAAAAAAAAAAAAGGTGATGTGAATCGGTAGCCCTGCTTGTAGGGTCAGTCCCATTTGCCCTGCCCAGAATGACCAGGAACTGGCGTATCATCACACCTTTTTAGCCAGTTTTAACATTTTCTCTTTAGGTGCTCTGTAGAAAATGAATGAGATGGTGACACAAGAAAAATTATTTTCTCAATCTTATTACACGGTTAAAATGAGTAATCGGTGCCAAAAACAGGTTTTTGCAGGAACTTTTTGATAAAAAAAAAAAAATGTTTTTCTTTTCCATGGCTTATTCTCATGACTTATTCTCCAGAAATACTAAGTACTAATGTAGCCAGTTGACATGTCAGATGTATTACATTTTCATAGTTTGAATTTAATATTTTATTTCAATTTATTTTGAAACAATTGTTCCAATGCCACAAATCGAAGTATCCTTTAGTTTATGCAGAAATAAAATTGTAGGATTTAAATTTTTTTTAAAAAAGGGGGAGGGAATACTTTAATTTCCCACATCAACTATGAGTGGTGCGACATAATCTGAGTGCCGTGTCCCGAACGAGAAGCTGGGAGCCTTGTTCCTGGTCATCGTCACCTGGAGAAAATAACAGAGACGTTTTACACGTTGTAGTTAATCACAGGTGCAGCTGAGAGTCAGAATGAATGTTAATATTCACCATGACCTTCTACTGGGTGGCAGGTCTGCAAGATAGATGCGGAGATTAAATCTTACAACATTTACATAACGTAACGGCTGCCTCAATCCAATTTAAGATTCTGAATTTGATCATTACTGATTAATGCATTTGAGCAAGTTTCACATATACAGTGTGGTGACTGCAATACAATAACCTATAGATATCTGTTACACAAACACTGAGTGGTACGAACAGGCCTGTCTTCCAAAGCACGTGAGAATAATTGTATGCATTTCTGCAGTTTCAGGCTGATCTTGTAACCCAAGTGCTGATTTTTGAAGCTTCTGTTTTGCAGCACAAATCATTTTGTGAGGGAAGCGTTTTAATTTGGGAGAATGATCTACCTGCTCGGGTCGATGAGCCGCAGGCCCCGGTTTCTGTGTCGTGTCCCCAGGCATGCTGCTGCGTCCGGTCATGCTGTACTGGGGAGGCTTATATTTGTAGACACTGGGCTCTACCAAGCTGTATGTCCCAGGCCCTGGAGTCTGTATGGTAAAACTGGGCCAGTTACACTTTGCTCCAAACCAGCAATAAGATCGCTGCATCCCATAAATGCTTTATATCTACACTTTAAAATGTTAAGGAATTTATGAACTTGTTTCAAAAACTTGCAAAGATGCCAAAAAACAACTAGCGGTCATGAATAGTTACCAGCCTTACAGACACCATGTACTTTCTGTGTGGGCAGTTTCTTGCCTTCAGAAGTAAATTTTGGACTATCAGGGATATTTTGATACTTTTGAGGCTCATCGATGGATCTACTGAAGCCTTTCATCCACCTTTTGAAGATCCTCATGGAAGCTGCCATATTTGCTTCTGCCAACGAGGCTGAAGTTTGGAGCTGAGCTCTTGTTTACGGTGTTGGGTCCCAGTACAGATGGTAGCATGTAGGCTGCAGGTCCTGGATATAAGCACACACACACAGTCAGTCGACACAGGCCATCACTACATCTGCTGTTTCACAGTTAATCTTGCAATTCCATGTGCTAATTACCCGGCGTCTGGTCGTTCCGGAACCCTTTGCTCCGCGCTGAGAGCGAGTAAGCTGGAGCTGAGCAATATGCAGACTTTCCGGCTTTTTCTGGAGCATACTGACCTGAAGATCACCAGTGGAAACATCTACTCAATGAAGCCACAGTGAAAAACCTGAAACCACAGACTCTAGAGCAGGGCTTCTCAACACAGTCCTCACAGACCCCCAGACGGTCTACATTTTTGCTCTCTCCCAATTGCCAGTGAATTGGAAGAGGGCAAAAATGTGGCCCGTCTGGGGGTCCACGAGGACCGGGTTAAGAAGCCCTGCTCTAGAGCAATGTTCTTCAAACCAGTCCTCGGGGACCCGCAGACGGTCCACATTTCCCAGCATAGCTGACCCAATCAATCAAGCAATGAAGAACACCAACATAATATAGGTGTGTTGGGAGCTCGGAGGGAGCAAAAATGTGCACTGTCTGTGGGTCCCCGAAGACTGGGCTGAGAAACACTGACACAGAGTTTAGTATGGCTCAAAAATAACCTGGTCCAGGCGTCTTGAAGAGGAGCGAGTCTCTAGGACGGCCGTAGAGCGAATAGGCGGGGGTGCCGCTCCGGCCGGTCCTGGTGACGTGAGATGGAATGAGGTAACCAGGCCCAGGGGAGCAGCTTGACGAAAACTGACGATGGCGAGAGCCAAAGCTGAAAGCTGGTGCTTTTGATTTGCGGGGATCGTGATAATTAATCCCTTTTTATAGAAAACAGGATAGGAAAAAAAAATGTTGTCTGTAACCTGGTAACAGTGTCAACACGTATCATTCTGTTCCCCTTCCCCCGCTATGGGGTACCTGTGGCTCCAGGAAGCGCATACTTAGGTCCCGGACTGCTGTAAAATGCTGCTATAGGTCCTTTGGGCTTGTGGGGTCTCCACATCCCTACCCATACGTCTGTTCCTGACATCCTGTGCTTTCAGATAAAAAAGACAATTTTCAGGGGCCACGAAAGGTCAACCTTAAATATTTAAAGAGGAATTTCATCAACAAAATATACAGATCTGTTGTTTTCTTCATAACCTCTATATCCCAAGAGAAGTGCATCAACCAAAACACAATGAAACCCGGAGAATTTCATTTTGTGGCGTCCCCGGGAGACACGTATATTAAAATCTAAAATATATACCCTGAAAGTCGTCGGCCTGATCCATATTTAAATGCGTTTTGTGTATTCCTGGTGGTCTGTAAGTTTCTAGCCTAAAAATAGCATTCATTTTTTTGGGCCAGTGTATTACAACCTTCCGTTTTCCCGGCGTATGTGGTTTTATTAAAATTAAAACGTACTTCAGACTATGAGGATATGCTGCATCTGAGCGACACGCAGGAACGAACAGACATGCCCAATGTTAAATAATTAAGGTAACAAAATAGGCCTAATTGCTGCGATACATCACAAATCCTGAAATATGAAAAAAAAAAAACTTCTGTGAAATGTACACGGTTCATTTTATAACCTACTTATATTGAACATAATCGATATCTACTTTTCTGAATTTCTACTTTCTACTTTAAAATACCGATGTTTATATTGAATGTTATACTGAAACCTAAAACATACATATAGGCGGTGAGGGACACATAATTATCCCTATATCCTATAGTGCATTTCTTAACCATATATTTAAAATGCGAATAGTGTGTTATGCAATTCTAAGAACTCTTTCATAATAAAGGAAAAACACATTCAGATACGCTTTGATGAATATTAAGGTTTTTGTTTGTGGTTACCTTGGTAATGGTGTCTGGCTCTCGGTTAATGCGTGTGAATAATGTCAATGAGGAATAATGCAACCCAAAGTAACATTAAATCACTGCATGTCTGATTCAACAGTTTTACTATAATAACGATTTTTTTGCTTAGCATTCATTTCCAAGTTCAATTGTACACATATTCTACCAAACTCTCACTGAAATCTAAATAATAGCCAGGTAAAGGGACTTATTATTAATTAGCGGAACTAAATGCCACGTATACTTCACTCATTTGAAGAGGCAAACAGGTGAGTGTCAACAAAACGGGAAGCACAACTTGTTTTGTAAGCTGTAGTAAAGTGCGATAAAGCATACAAAATAATTAATATTTTTGTAAGTCAGCAACGTCTCTTCGCAAACTAATGTATTTGTTCCGATACCTTCGTAAGAATCCGCGGTCCTCGGAGTCCCGGCACGTGGAGCAGTGCGGTCGGACTGTTTATAACCTGTATCCTGGGGATGTAATGTGTGTTCACTGGGACATCGTTACCATGACTGCATTGTTTAAATGTGATTTTTTTTGGTTCGTGTGCTACGGCAGCTTAAATCTGTTTTTCAGTGCATGTTTTCGCCGATATATTTTTTTGTTAATGCAAGTCATAAAAGTGACCTAAATTTTCGCTCAAAAATAACTTATTTAAAAGTAATCGGTCAGACCCTGTACATATAAAAAGTAACCATTCACACAGGACACCCAAACATTCCATTCTGTTTTCAGGTCTGCATTGGTATTAGGTAGATACACCAATATTTTAACAGCAAACTAATTCTTATTCCCAAATGCAAATGTGCCACTTTTACACTTCTTCTGGAAGTTTTAAGAATGTGTTTTCTGTTTTGGGGTTAATAGGTTAACAACTCTACTATTGCGAGGTCAGTTCATGTAACAGAATATGTACTTATATGCAGACTGAATGAACCGATTAAATGGTCATGCTTTAATTTAGAATATTACAGGAAGTAATGTGTAACGCTTTGTTTCATACAAAGCCATTAATTAGTTGTCAGAGATTGCAGAGTGGCTGTCTGATTTCTCATCACTGACTGAGAATGACCTGAACGCAGACAATACGCTCACTTTTACGTTAATCCAATATGTTTGTGATGTATTATCCGCCCCGATTTTAATGGGATAAATGAATTAATATAAATATGAGAAACTTTCGAGTATGAACGTAAGCACGCAAGCAACACTTTCCATTTCTGCGTTTCTATTGATTGACAGCAGAAGTGTCCAATCAGAGAGTAGCTGCTCTATTACGTATACATCATGTGACATAAGCGATGCAATTTCCGTGAGGAACTAACGCATATCACTGGGTTTCTAGCTAAGTGAACATGGTAGGTAAAGACTTCACTTTTAAATATAAAGAGTACAGAATGAAACCTGTAAATATAAATAATACTCCGACATTAGTTTTTCTTTTCTGCGACTCTGTTCCGGATTATGTAGCCCTTAGCCTGCTGTTTGCTTAACTGACCAGTACTGTCAGACCGACAGGACCAAAATGGAATTTCTGGGGTAGTTATTTGCTATTAGTGTGTATAATTTATGATGTGGTTTCTGTCGTGCCTTTTTGTCCTGTAGACCACCGCTCTGACCCAAGGTCTGGAAAGGATCCCAGACCAGATCGGATATTTGGTCATCAGTGAGGACGGGGTCCTGGCGGTGAGTGTTTTAGTAACTGTTGAACGTAAGGTTTGTTATGAAGGTTGAACTGGATCATAACCGGTATTTACATTGTGGCCCACGACCCCTTTGCCCCATGCAGTCCGCGGGAGAGCTAGAGAACGACGAGCACACGGCGGCCATCATCATGCAGATGGTACAGACAGCCTACAAGTTTCGCCTGCAGGCCGCAGCGGATCCTCCATTCAAGCGCATGTCAGGTAAGGCTGATCTCCTCCTGTTGTGAGTTTCTGCAGGTCTATTCGTACACCTGGCTGCCGTGGATCCTTAAAAACCCAACCGGCCTGATGATAACCTACAGAAACATGCAGGGTGGAGGCCTAGCATTTGGGTCTGGAGTGACTGGGTGTTCTCCTGTTTTCCTCCAGTGATGTTCGAGGACCATGTGTATGCAGTTACAGTGTCTGGACAGAAGGTCTTCGTTGTCAAGCGACAGAACAATCATCCAGAGCCTGTCATCGCGTAACACGACAGCAGCTGGAGCTGAAGGAACTTATGGATCCTATCAGTGTTGGAGAGTCCTATGCAGAAGAACTGTCAGTGATCCTATAAGGAACAAGGAGCTCAGCTTCACCCTCAGCCTGGTCTTTCCTTCCTATTTTTTACGCAGTCTGCATCTGCACTGCTAGTGTGCAGTGGCCCTGCTCACTGGCAGTTTGCTTGCAGTGATGGTGTCTCATAGGAGATGACATGCTTCAATGGAATATCTTTGTTGGACTAAGATCACTTTACTAATCTACATGTGGAAAAGGCATGAGTGATGCTGACTCTTGAAGACAATTGAACTTCCCCATTTGTGGCCCTGTAAATCTTGCGCTGGGTTATTGGGTAATTTGTAATGTAAATTTAAACTTGGATTATTATGTTGCGATTAAAATTAACTTGTTGCTGGGCTTTAATAAACTCTCAATTTTGTTCTTTTTCCCCCCAAAACCACTGCTTAATTCATGCGATCCAATGTTTAATATTAATCCTCCTTCATAAATACAAGTACTGTTCAATTTTGCAACCATAGACATTTTTTGGTATTATGAACTTTTGAGAAATAAGTCGTAGAAATAACAGTATTTCACCAATTTGTTGCCTGTTAAACGAAATCTAGAGAAACAAAAGTAAGCCAAAAGGTTATATGCTCTATTCTTAACCTTTTGTAATGGTAGGAGAGAGCAACATTGAGGGACTGATTTTTATGAGCAGAGGTACCAGAATTTGACTGTTTGCCAAAAAGTAAAGTATAATTTCTTTCTTAGCTGTTTGAGATTTCTTTCTTTCACTCAGATGTGACATATGCTTGAGGGAAGCTATATGTTTGCTACAGTGCACCTGGCAAGATAACAAGGGCGCTATATAATTAAGCAGAAGGTTATTCTATTTTCAGTTTTTCAGGAAAACATACGTCATGTTAAATTTTGGGGTTGTTTTAACAGCTGGATCTCAAACACTGTCAAACCAACAATACTGGCCAGAAGATTGAGGGGAGCAAAAAGGTAAGAAAAGTATCGAGAATTCTTCTTGGGTGTAGCGCCGTATTGCAATACTGGCTCTGTCCACTAGGAGTCACCCCCACCCTACGCTGAGTGAGTAGTGCGTTCCAGGCTGTGGATTGGAATGGGCTAGTAGTGGATGTCAAAAAAGTGTTAGAAGAATGAAGCAAACTGACAGAGGTGAGACTTCATAGTGACACAAAACCAAGGACGGAGCTGACAGAAGAGTCACGTTTAAACTCACAGACATTGAGGTGTGCATCACTTTACAAATTGTCAGGTTAAAGGGTTCCAAGCTGAATCTGCAGAAAGGCCGTAAGTCTCCTGTCTGGCCCCAGAAGTAATGTGGCATCCTGTGAGTCATAATCACTCAGCAGATGAGTCCGTAGGAAGGTAAAGAAAAGGCATGTTTTCACTTTGTATGAGTTGCACTGCCACCAACTTATGCCAACTTGTGTCAGCTGACTCTTAAACCGGTATAAAGGTTTCGTTCTTACTCCTTTATTATGAAAAAGCTTTGAGAAATTGAAAGCATAACTCTGGTTTTGCTTTTTTCCTGCTGTCTATATTTAACGAAATGAAAGGCTAGCCTAAATATTAAAATGAAGTGTGGTGCTTAACTGATGTCAGACATGTCACTGGACTCACTACTGTCACAGAAAATATATATATATACACACACACACACATGCACACACACACATATATATATAAATAGCTGCAGAAAGAAATAAGAAACCGAAGCACAATATTTTGTTTCACTCATTTCTCAGTTTATGGGTCTGTGAATAATATTTTTTGTTTTTGCAACTTCCAGCCTGGATCTTCTCTGTTTCTCATTAATGAAGAGCTTCTTCCTTGCTTTATGGGACTTCAGTCCTGCTTCTAGGCGCCTCTTATGAGCTGTCCTAGCAGTGCACTTCACACCACTTAATGTTTCCCATTCTTTTTGAAGGTCACTTGACATCACCCTACGATTCATGAGAAACTGTCGGATAACTTGACGGTCATCTCTGCTATTAGAAAGTCGCTCCCTCCCTCTACCTGACTGGTTTCTGCTCGTTCCCAGTGTCTCCTGCTTCACCTTATTCCTGTGTATTGCCGTCTTAGAAATTTTGAACCTGGAAGCAACCTGTTGCTCATTGTAGCCTTCTGCCTGCAAAACCACGATTAAGCCAGGATTTAAAAATGCAGATTTGTTTAAAGATGTAGCGTTTTCTCTTAATTTTTCCTGCAGCTATATATATATACACACATACACACACACAAACACACACACACACACACACACTGATAAGCCATAACATTAAAACCACTGAGATGTGAAGTGAATAACATTGATTATCTCATTAAAATGGCACCTGTGAATGGTTACCTTATATATTAGGTAAGTGAACAGTCAGTTCTTGAATTTGATGTGTTGGAAGCAGGAAAAATGGGCAGGTGTAACGATCTGAGTGATTTTGACAAGGACCAAATTGTGATGGAT
>JAAGVU020000001.1:6710806-6725996 GCA_011763525.2 Mormyrus iriodes
GGCTGGGCAGCTACAGACCGGTCAGAGTGCCGATGCTGACCCCTGTGCACCAGCGAAAGTGCCTACGATGGGCACGTTAGCATCAGAACTGGACCATGGAGCAATGGAAGAAGATGGCCTGGTCTGATGACTCACATGTGTGTCATTATGCCCAAAACAACTCTAAATAAGCCATAAATTTAGGACATTAATAATGAATTCCATTCTGCTGTGCGATAGCGCTTTCCTTCCTATGTTCTCTTTCAACAAAAAAAAAAAGTCTCAATGACATGACAAAAGTGTGCTCGGGCCAGGATGGTAAGTGCAATATGAGCTGAGACCAGCAGAGGGCAACTGTGCTTGGACACTGCACAAGATAACCGGGCCAAATGTTAGTATGCCCTAAAATATTGATGTAACAGTTATGTTGCTTACAGAACCATCTGATTGAAAATAGACACCAGTACATCTAGGAATAAGAAGTTCCGGTAACCTCAGTGGGCCACTGTAAGTCTTCAATAAAGTGGCTTAATATGAGCATCAGTTGCAACATCATCTGGATTGCATGACTAACCAGAAAGCTGGCACACATTGTGGCACTTGATTATGAAATCTGTTGCGCTGTCTGGCACTATCCTGTCTGACAGGGATTCCCAAATGATTCCGCTCCAAAGCCGAACTGTTTGCTTGATGCCATCTGTACCTTCATCTGGGACCCATGGGTACGCTTTGCATGCAGGCACAAATACAAAGTCTAACGATAATATTTAAGTAACTTTATTACCCGCAACCCCATGAACACTGGAAAACGAGGCCCTCATTTACACCCAGGACATGCAGCTGGAGAAATGAAGTCTGTACTTAGGAGGTCTTCATTACCCCATTCAGAAGTGGGCGAGAAGCTGGAATCTACTGCAGTTAAGTACACCACTGCAAAATGGAATCCCCACATATAGTGTGCATGTAACATGTCTTAAATCGACTGCTCACAGCACTTTTGGAAATTAATCTTGGATTTACCCGTTTGCAAGGTGCCCACTGCCCCAGTTTTCACAATGTATCTTTGTTGTATTTGATTGTTTGATAGCGTGACCTAATTTAAAGTAGCAGTGGTTGCTGTTCCAAGTCGGGCCTGCAGGGGGTGCTGTGGGCAGCCTAGCAGGGGAGAACTGTAAATGTACCAGCTTCTGGTGACCTATTCCACAGTTGCCTTGGGGGCGACTCTGTTGTGAAAGGCCCTATATAAAAATAAATTGCATTGCCCCCCCCATCCCCTCACTAAGACTGAGAGAAACCATGATATCAGACCACTGTACCAAAAAGGGTTATGGAAAGATCCAGTACCAAAAGACTTTATGGTATCCACTGACAGAAGATAGGACTGAAAAATAGTGGAGGTGGAGGTTCCTCAGTAGGAACATCCATAGTATGTCTTCCTCAAAACAGACCACAAGTCACGGTGGTGGCATTGATGTGTTATTGCATTGTTGACCCCCAAAATTCCTTGTGTAGCACCCATGCTTCTCTTGACCACTGTTTTCTTGGTGCAGGGGTCCGTCGCCTGCTACCTGGAATGAGACTGTCTAATGGGCTCAAGCTGATAAGTGGGCCGCCGTGGCCTGAGAATAGGCCTATGCACACCACCGGCTCCCTGCCTCTCCTCCTGGCTCCTCACTGTGGTTGCGCCTGGCACACATTAATTTTCCACTTAAAAACATGCAGCTGAAAACAGTTCTTAATGCTAAAGGAGTAGACAGCAGAGTGACTATGAAACATCTGTAAGGACAATAAACAGGGGCGTTCACAAAATGGATTGGTTTCAAAATCCTTAACTTCTAAACAACGTCTACTGAACAGACACTCATAACTTGGACATCACTTCTCGGTCGAAACTCTCCTCGACAGCTCTCTCTCTCTCTCTCTCACACTCTCCCCAACTGGCTCTTTCGGTCACATCGGTCTTCGGCTCGATGCTCTCCTGCCTAGTGTTTCGACAGTTCGTTGGATAACCAGTCCAACCCTTCGTACAGGCCTGTACCCTGCGTGGCACAGGTGGCCTGGACATGCCACTGTGGTGAGAGAGGAGATGAGGAAATGTGCTTAGCATACCTGTGCTTTCAGCCTTGGAGTCCAAGCAACTAGAGGAGGCAGGACCAAGATATCTGATTGGTCTAATTGAACCAATCATTTTTCATTCTGCCCTCAGAACATTTTAGTGCAAGTAAAACTCCTATGAGTGTACACTACAGAACTTAGCCTTAGGCTAGTGGTTAGGCCGGCTGGCCAAAGGAATATGAAAGAGGGGTGGAGTCTATATCAATCTGACGCACTAACACAAAACGCTTTGGCCGGGATAAGCACGTGGGAGACGGGCCGCTTACAGTTCTGCTGCGAAGGTTCCGCAGGCCTAGTTTCTCAGTCAGGTCGCTCACTGCCATGGCGTTGGGCAAGTCTTGCTTGTTCGCGAACACCAGTAAGACGGCGTCCCGGAGCTCATCCTCCTGCAGCTACAGAGAAAGGCAGCAAACCAAGTTGTAAACTGTCGGCAAGGGGCTGCGTTCCAGAAGTACCCACAAGGGTTTAGCGTTCCCACTAAACTGCGGACCACAGTCTACAGACATCATCTTTAAAAAAAAGTGCAGAAGTTGTGTATGCAAACACCTACCATTTTTGAGAGCTCCTCTGCAGACTCAGCGACCCGCTCCCTGTCGTTGCTGTCAACTACGAAGATGAGGCCCTAGGTGTTTACAGTCTCAGTCAGAAGAGCAGAGAGAGCAGGCATGCTAACGCAGGGTCGCCGAAGGGCTTAAGGCTCAAGCTTAAAGGTCAAGATCGCCACAGTTTGACGCCTTAGGTGTTGGATCACGCAGTACTCACAGCCTCTTACAGCGGCTGCTATACCCACTAAGCCCACTTTGTTCATCCGGTCGCCACAATCGATCGCATCACATCTGCTTTTCTACACTAATGCGGTCAAGAGCATCCGCTGAATAATTGAAAGGTGGTGATCGATCAGGTACCTGTGTGTTCTGGAAGTAGTGTCTCCACAGGGGGCGAATTTTGTCCTGGCCGCCTACGTCCCATACCGTGAAGCAGATGTTCTTATACTCTACTGTCTCCACATTGAAACCTGTGAAGGAGGAGAAAAACAGACAGAAGCTCAGCAACAGTAACCGGACAGGAGAATAAGGAGCACACATCCACATCTACCAGCTACGGATGATTAAAACTTCCCCTCTGTCTGTGGCACACAGCCATTCAACAAGTGTGGAAAAGTACAGCTGCTTCTCTGGGGAAATTTAATGGGGAGGATTTTATCAGTGCATCTGCACCACCACTGAAGGCTGGCGAACTTCCCCAAAAGGGGACACCCAACGACACTTAAGCCCATGACCATAAGATGGTCGGACCACTTCGCCCCGCAGACTGTAAGAAGCAAACGGCCATTGGTTGTTTACTGGTGTTTCCATATACTAGGGATGGTACTGACACTTTACTGTAATGACAGTGACTACATGAATCTCCATTTCTTCTGTGTGATGCATATACAAATCTAAAAAAAAAATAACAAAAAAAAAAAATTCCCATTATTCTTACCGATTGTTGGAATAGTGGTCACAATCTCCCCCAGCTTCAGTTTATACAAGATGGTGGTTTTTCCTGCTGCATCCAGACCAACTGGGAAAACAAGAGGCAGAAAGGTTCAGGAATTACAGGAGTCAAAAAGCAAAAATGTGTATTTAGGTGACACTTTTAACGTTTTATGACACGGTCCAGGAAGACTTAAGTTCCTACTTTGTGATGTTGGGCAAGCAGCCCTCCAAATCAATATGGATATTAGGAACCAAGGTCCACAAGTGTCCTAATAGATCCAAATAGAACCAGTAAATTTGAAAGAAGGCCGTTTGCCCAGTCCCCTGCCAACTTACAATAAACAGGCAGGGCCTTCACAATAAAGACCCGGCAATGGAATATAGCCAACTCTGGCTGGTAACCATGTGAAGTCACCATCACAACCGTCCCAACACTGCAATGCACTGTGGAATTCTGTGGGTCTATAAAGGGGTCTTAGAAACCAGCTTAGAGCAAGGTGTTACATGGTTAGATCATTTGTAGGGTTATGGCAAGCAATTTCACGACGACTTTGTCAAAGTAAATAAAGTAGCTAGGAGCTGACCAAATATATAATTACATAAACATGACAAGAAAAGAGATTATCACCAATACAATAACGGGTTCTAAGAAATATATAGCTACACTTCTAATATATGGTCTCATAATGCAAAGCCAGATCAATTATAACTAGACACATGTTGGTACAACACTGATATTCACACAGCTGAATATAAAGTTATGGGGAAGTTACCAGACAGCCAGCTACCTGACCATTGATTGCTCAAAAAATATTCTGGAAACCACAGACTTCAGCTATTCCTAGGGAACCCGGATAGCTGGTAAGCTGAAAACATTAAGGACAATTTTGACAGTAATCTTTAATATAACCCGCCCCCCCCGGACTTGCTTCTCCATCCCTCGCTACACTTTGCCTACTCGCCGGCCAGCTGTAACTCACCCATGAGTATTCGCATCTGCTTTTTGCCAAACAGCTTGGAAAAAAGCGACGATATGGTGAGTCCCATGCCGTGTTAAAAATGTCTTTCTTGCAAGGTAAAAACCCGGAGTGGAATGCGATCTTAACACTGTGTGGGCGATTCTGTCGCCTTCCTTCCCTGCCACGTCCAGGCCAACGCGGAAGATATTACGTCACCCTTTCACGCAACTTTATTGACAACACTATAAACAAACAGCCGGCGCCGTCCACCAAACTCACAAGCTCGCTTGTTACGGTGTGTCACAGCATACAAACACACCTAAATGTAGCCCAATGAACGGCCTAGGCCTTAAATAATTCTGCTGCATAAGCAAATGCATGATTGGCGTGTATATATAGGTTATATAAGCAAAGGTGTTTGTTGACTATAGTTTTAAATGAACCGTACGTAATGTGCTATGTCTTGGATGATCCAAGTGATTTTGAGTTCGGGTGGCTAGAAACATATTACATAGCGCGATGAGCACGAACAGGGGATATTGTAATTAAGTGATTTATGCCACTATTATACTTTCAAAACAAATGAAAAGACACACAAAAACCCATCTGACCTTCTCAAAATGGCCTCCTTCGAGTTCCGCCGGCGATGCTGTACTTGATTGACCCCCAACGGTCATCCGTTAGTGGTTCTAGGAAGTGGCTGCGTAGAAGCGGACACGCACATTTAAGGCTTGTAGTGTCGCCGTATAAACAAATTAAACGAAGTAGCAGAATGATACTGAGCGGTAATACGGAGCTGGGTGTATAACGAAGGCCGATTTGCGCCAGAACAGGGGAATCGAGGCGTTTGCCGACCGCCTGCCGGGCTGCGCAGCCTCGGGCTGTCAACTTTTTAAACGTAAGGGATCTTCACTGAATAAATACCTTCTGTTTGCATTCTCTTTGTCTCTTAAAACTGTATATCTGTGTGGGTAATTGTGATGTCGTACTTTGTATTAACTAGTTAGTTATTGAAAGGGATTCTAACAAAACCACGGGAAGGTACCTTCCTTTGTAGCCTAACGCTCCTTAACTTGCGGTGGATGTTAAACTTCCATGTTCTGCACTGTTGATGTTTGCTGAATTACACAACTACCGCAGGTGACTGATATGCTGTGATCGCTTGGAGATGTCATTGCTGTCAATGAGATTTCTATAATTTGTTGTTTAACAGTGCTTCATCAAGTTCCAGTTATGAAACCTTCCTAGCAGCTATGGACAAGTTTGGCATGAGCTTCGGAGGTGGCCCCAGCAAGAAAGAGCTTCTGGATACTATAGAGGCACAGAAGAAGCAACTGATCCAGTATCAGACCCGTTTCAAGGATGTGGTCAGGGCATACAAAAGCCTTCTGAAGGAGAAGGAGGCTTTGGAAGCCAGCCTCAAAGTTCTGACTGTGTCTCAGGAGGCTGACCTCAGCTTGCGTGGGGAGGCTTCAGCAGGGGAACTTCTAGGTTTGGAGCTACGTTCTCCAGAAGATCACTGCTCCCTCCACAGCGAGGACAGCGTTGACACTGCCAATTCTGGGGACACGGCCACCAGTATTACCAGCAGCAGTACGAAGGGTGACCTCGTGGAGGAAGATGGGAGCACTGGAGAAACGGGCACTGGGGCCTCCTGCACCTCCCAAAGGTCTGAGGAGGCCAGTGGCTCGGAGAGTGGCATCAGCTCAGGCAGTGGGGAACTGCAGAGTGTCGGTGAGGTGGATCGGCGGATCTTGCAGCTGAAGACCCAGCTCTCCACGCTGACCAGCTCCCTGGCCACGGTCACGCAGGAGAAGTCGCGCATGGAGGCCTCCTTCCAGGCCGACAGGAAAAAGATGAAACAGGACTACGAGGAGCTGCAGCGCAAGCTGGAGGAGGCCGTCGGCCAGAATGAGGTGGAGCTGCGGACCCTGCAGGAGCAGCTGGCGGAGAGCAAGGCCCGTGTGATCACCCAGCAGCACGAGCGCGCCCAGGAGCAGAGTGACCATGCCCTGATGCTCCGGGAGCTGCAGAAACTCTTGCAGGAGGAACGGGAGATGCGGCAGGACGCCGAGCTCAAGCTGGAGGACACAAGGGAGGCCCTCCTGGAGAAGATGGCGGCCGCGGACCGGGGACTGGAGTACCAGGCACAGCTGCGGCAGCTCTCCCATGAGCGGGAGGAGATGAGGAGGAGCCTGCAGGCGGCCGAGGCGGAGAGGAGCAGGCCAGACCCACGCGTGGAGGAGCTAAAGCAGGAGATGGCCGAGCTCCGCCTGCACCTCGAGGGGCAGCTGCAGCAGGAGATCCGGAAGGTGCCACGCCTCCCTGTCATTGCGAGCGTCAGATGACTCTGGGCTCCGAAACTAGAGTTTAACATTTTAACTTACCTAATTTTTTATTCCACACTTATTTTTCTTTATGCCAAATTATCATCTGTGTATTTTACTGACTGAAAGAGAGAGAGAAATGTGCAGCTAAAAGCGTGTGATATTTGACTAAGGATTATATGTCTGGGATCTGGCACGTATGCTTTCCATTTCATTACATGTTCTGTATTTTTAGATTTCTAAAACAACATAATAATGAGTAATTTAGCATGAATAAACTATTACTCTACTAGTATACAGCCACTTTTATTCAAAGCGGATTATTTATTTTAAATTAGGTTTAGCAATTTGTACTTTTTTTTTTTTTTTTTTAGTTTTTATTAAAATGATTGAGGTTTTAATTCATTGACTGGGGTCCCTATTTCAGGAACAAAGCCTTAGTCATTCGTGGGTCCCAGCGTGTTGCACAGTTAACTGCTAGCTTTGTCGTCCTGTTAACTGTGCAACGTGTTAGCTGCTAGCCACATAGCACAGCCCAACCATTAACACCACATTCCCTCGGCCCGTGTCCCTGCAGGCCGTCCAGGCAGAGGAGCGTCTCCAGGAGCAGGCCCAGCTAGAGGAAGGCCGCGTGGCCAGCCTGGAGGACCGGGTGTCAGAGCTGTCGGCACTGGTGGGCGCCTGCGAGAAGGCGAGGCAGAAGGACCAGCAGGTGGCACAGAAGCTACGTGAGCGCATCCTGCAGCTGGACACTGAGAACAAGACGCTGGCCATCGCCGCCTCGGCCAGGGCACCCGCCGACCTTGTGCTGGACGAGACCAACCTGGATGTCAACGTGCTGCGAGAGAAGATGGAGAAGCTGAAGAAGCTGCTGGCGCTCGCCTTGCAGAGGCCCTCAGCGCTGGAGATCGAGAAGGCAGGCGAGACGGAGTCCGGCGAGCCGTCCGATGGCGAGAAGGCCTCGGCGCTCTACTACCAGCAGGAGCTGAAGCAACTCAAGGATGAGTTTGAGCGCTACAAGGCGCGCGCCCAGGTGGTGCTAAAGAACAAGAGCGCCAAGGAAGGAGGTGTGGCCAGGGAGCTGGAGGTGGCCCGCGAGCAGCTGGCCGACCTCAAGGAGAAGTACATTGGGTTGCGGCTGCACTGCGACGAGGCTGAGGCGCAGCACGGTCGCGAGCTGGAGGCCCAGCGGCAGCAGGCCACAGCCCAGCAGCAGGGCCACCGGCTGGAACGGGAGCGACTGGAGGCCCAACACCGTGAACGGTTCCTGCGGCTGGAGGAGGAGCTCCACCGACACCGGGACCGGACTGCCACCCTGCTGGCCGAGAAGGAGCTGGAGCTGGAGCAGCTGCGGGCAGGGGCCCTCAGGCTGGGCCGGACCAAGGCCACGGCGCCGGGGGCAGAGGATGGCGAAAATCCCGACCAGGGAGACATTATTGCCCAGGCACTGAAGCTGGTGGGCCCCAATGAGCCGACGCTGCTGCTCTATGCCGAGGAGCTCGCCCGGCGTGAGCTGGAGGTCAGCACCCTTAGGAAACAGAAGCACCAGCTGGAGGCCGACTTGCACCAGCTGCAAGCCAGGCTCATCTCGCAAGAGGAACGCCACGAGGACGAGGTATCTGTGCTCCAGGCCCAGCTGGAGAAGCAGGCCAGGGACCAGAGCCGCGAGGGCGCCAACCTGGAGTACCTGAAGAATATCATGTACCGCTTCCTGACACTGCCCAACGCACACGGCCGGCGGCAGACCCTCACTGCCATCCTCACCATCCTGCATTTCAGCCCCCAGGAGAAGCAGGCGGTGGTGAAGCTCCAGGAGCAGAGCTGGTGGAGCCCAGCAATGAGATAGTCACTTGGGGGGGTGCGCAGTAGTGATGACAGGTGTGGGGGTCAAAGCCGAACAGCGTGTGGTATTGCAGTGCATTGTCCATCACCAGCTGGGTTAACCCACCCCACACGGCTGCCCAGACTGTTCCCACTGCTTACTGATTGACAACACAACCTATTCCCCATTAACTACTGTACTATATAATTCAGTGTTTCCTAGTCCGGTCCTTGAGGACCGACAATCAACGTTTTTGCTGGGAGCTGGGAGGGAGTAAAAACGTGGACTCTGAGGATCTGGTTGAGAAACACTGGTATAATTCAAAAGATTATCGGTCCTTTTTCTGACTGTCAGCAAAATATTTTCATAGTGACATTTTCCTTATCTGTCCTGTTTTTATTTTGATTGCGGAGTGACAGGAGCGATGCAAATTCCCGAACGACTGCCTAAGGTACCGGCTGCGTTTACCGGCCGACATTTCCATCAACACCTTGGCAGAGGAGTGAAGTTCCTCTTAGTGCCTCTAGAGGTCTCCAAAGAGGTATCGAAATAGCATTACACTGAAATAAAGTGATACTGCCAGATGCTTCGGATGCCTTATCGCTCTGTACCTAGACTGTTTGCGTCTGCAGATACTGACCTCATGGGGGCGCTAGGCGCGATACCCGATTATGAATATGACACGCATAGCAGTTCAAGCTTTGGCTAAACTGCCCTTTAGGTGCACCGCAACCTACATAGCGGCCCATTTCCCTGCCGCAATATTATCAGTTTGATTTGGCAATCTTTTTCCTGTTTAGATTAGGGTTTGTTTTTATTGTTAAAAAAGTAGCTGGGCAAATCTTTAAAAGTAAAAGATTGTGCTGTATGTATTTGGACAGCATTGCCTAACACTCACCCTGCCTATTGGTCACTTTACAGGGGCCCCAGCACTGAGAATATGGTAGGAATTTTCCAAAGACGCTTATACCAATAGTCCTGTTTGCTTAAGCTCTGGTTCTGTCGAGCTGTTACGGCGGTCGTGGTTCCTGTGCTGGTTTGTGGTTGTGTTTGAATGTTCAGCCCTTCACATCGTTAAGTTTCGCTGGTCTCGCACCTGATTTCAAAAGCCAAGCCAGCTGCTGTTTTCGGCTCCTGTGTGATCTGCAGAATCTCATATTTAAATGTAATCTTGCAGCACCCCGAAAGCGGTACGATCAATACTGGATGTAAGCGCTGAGATGGAACTGACGCGGGTTTCTTGTGGTATGTATGTCCCACCCCCACGGGTCATGAGACTTGGCTGGCTCACCGGAGCTTTTCTGTAAACACAGTCATGAGTGCCCGGTGCATTATAAAGATCAGAACGTGATATGACACCCAGCGGACTCTGCATGACGCGCCTATTCTGGTGGAACAGACGGGCGTGTTTTGTCAGGTACACAGTCAAAAAGGCACTCGGACTATCAGAATTGCTGATAGGAGTTTGAAAACCCCTGTGCAGGTGTGCATTTATGATTTATGATATCTGAACTCTTTAAGAACTTAAAGATTCACAAAGATTATGGGAGTGCAAGCAAGGTGGAACAAATACTGCGTGTACTCTTTGTTGTACTTTGAAGTATAGCAGGGTATATTTGCTTATATACATGACACACTTTGGAAATACTGAATGTTTAAGGGGCTTGAATGGTGACCGTAAATTCACACCGATGTATATTTTAATAAAAGTTAAATCAAAATAAAAGTATTTTCCCTAGTGTATGCTTAATTATTCGTTTTGATGTATGCGTCATATAGTCTACATATCGTTTTCCTTTATGAATATGTTGATTACAATAGCCAGTATAGAGAATAGTAATATATTACATGACAGGGCTACCGCTAAATGTGTTTTTTTAGTATAATCTGATCTGACTGGGACCCGGCAGCCTTTTACCTGATAAACAAATATACTGTAACTGTAATTGTGACACTTCGACTTCTTCCGTAGCATCGGAAGAGTGAAACTTGGTTTATCCTACATTGTCATTGCGTACCAACCATGTCACGCACAGACTTTATTCCGCTTTTACTAGCCGATGTCGCTCTCACCGTGGGCGGAGACCGAGTTAATTAATAAACGCCAGAGCGAAATAAAGGCTGCAGGTGCAACAGGGACTGTTTATTACCTGCTTCGCCATGGAGACGCAGGAGGACGGCGCGTTTGAAGCCGCGCTAACCAATACCCAGGTACCCAAAAAGCCCTACGGATTACGCCCTGCCGCTTAGACGTTAAGTAGGAATTTAAAAAAAATGTCATCGTTAAATATCCTCTGAAAAGTTATACGGAATGTTTGAAAAAGTTTTGCGTTTGCATTCCGGTACATTTTTGTTTTAGTATATATTTTTTCTTGTTTCTAATATCTTAATGATCGTCTTTCAGATTCTAACCATATGTATCGCGTATTTGTCGTCATTGTCATTAAGGTAAGGACTCCTTTTCCATGGGTTTTATTTACCTGGCGCCTAAATCTCTCCATGTGAGACATTACATAACCCGATTCCAATGCTGTTCCAGCCCAGTAACAGTGACCGTGCACTGCTTATACTGGTGCAGAAAGCTCACTTATCCCACAGGCTGGATAGTGTGTATCAGTTAATGGTTGTTGCGCTTTGTACCAGCAATTCCTAAAATAAACTAGTCGATTAAGCATCTGGAATAAAGGGGCGGGTTAAGGCGCATCACTTATTTGCATCGTACATTAGTGCTAACCATGGAAAATTACCCAAAATAATGTCCAGGATTTAACCAGGTTGTTATTAAAGCCAAAACCCCTGGGACTGAAGTCCAGCTGTTAGCGCTAACGTATCACTGGGTATACACAGATGAGGATATAGGTACGGACACCCTCTTAATGCTCAGCACTAAATCCACCGGACAGCACCCGTTAAAATCACGCAGGCCTAGGATTATACATATCATTTATGCGTGCAGTTCTCCGTACATTTACTCGCAATTATCCTACAGAAGAAATAACACTTTCTTGCGAGTATTTTTTGTAAATCTAGGGGAGATACAAAATCAGAGGACGCTGACCCTTCCACTTTACTGATAATGTTTGTATATTTTTCTGTTTATTATAAAAATCGCGATAAATATTTCTACATAAGAAAACCCACATAATTAAAATACTACTATTCAAGATTATTTTTTGCGTTTAGTTTAATGCAGTAGTGCTTTAAACTTCTCGTTTCTGTAGGCCTATCTTCATAATGGTGAGTTATACAGGAAAGACAGAAATGCTTTGGATTAACATTTTCTCTTAATGATAAGGGGTGTTTTGGTTGGGGGAAATGAATACTTTTTATATTATTGACATTGCTGAGCGTCCAGGTCAGTGTGCATATAAATGGAGGTCAGGCTAATTATACTACAGCCTTGATAGACATCAATAAAAGATTAATTGTTTGATTATTCGTAAATTTATTGCCATGCCTTTTCATCGCCTTCAGTGACGTCATGATGGGCCGGCCGCTGTATGCGCTGCACATTAACTGGTGTTCCTTATCCCTCTTTGCTTTCTGTTACAGTTTGCTCGGAAGTTCATCTGTCTTGCTGGCAGCTGTCATTAAGAGACGCCATCTGAACAAACAGGCGAGTCACGCAAAAAAAAAAAACTCTTTACCGAAATTCAATGTGAAAATATGTAGCCGGATATATGGACAATCTGTGTCAACGAAAGGCTGCATTGGCTCAGCATAAAACTGGGAGATCCCTGTAAAATTCCTACAATGCCTTTGACGCAAGGCACATCTTTCTATCAACATGCATCACAAATACCTGAGATTCAAGTTAATTTTATACCCGGTGGAGCGATACTATAAACTGAATTGTTCAAGCCAACATGTAAAGTAGGTTCGCTATGTCTTTCTGCTACAAATCTGACTGCAGACTCTCATCTGAGTGTTTCACCTTTAACATAACACTTCTTATATCGCTCTGAGCCATACTGTCATCTTTTGATCCCTACCAGTCAGAGATGCATTTCAATTTAGAAAGACCACATGTGCAATATGGGTTCGATGCCCATTGTCAATAATTAAGAGGATCTGGAGCTGACTGATGTCCTGAAGGTGTAGGACAGTAGAATCAGGGTTTCTGGAATGGTCTCACACAAAACAAGCAAGGTGGCTAAGGTAACATTTCCTTGGGTCTGTGTGCCCCCCCTCAGGTCTGGCCCCTGCTCCAGCTGGCCCTGGCAGATTTCCTGGCTACTGTCCTGCTGTTCCTCATCAACATCATGAACGTGGTACCGTCCACTGAGTGGCCAGACAACATCCCAATCTGTGAGCGATTGCTTCCCCTGTCTCTGGCAAGTGGGCCTCCCTCATGTTTCACGGTGGGGGGAGGGGGGGGTGTTCAATTACCAGAGCAATTCACACTTTACCAGTACAATTCAAGCACCCTCCTTTTACCACATGGAATATCCATGCATTCAAAGCAATGTCAGACCCAATTAGTTTGAGTTTTCAAGGTCCAAGAAAGAGTCAGATCTTTGGAAAAAATGAGATTGGCAGCTCTTATACCTTTAATTGAGAACTGAAAGCAGCTAACAGATGTCATGAAGTCCAACAGTTAAACCATAAAGGGGGTGATTGAGGTCGGGCAAACTTATGCGGTCTGCAATTAACTTTACAGGCTTTTTACTGCGTCTCCTTTCTGCTGGTTGTGGTCTACGCGTATGAGTCGCAGCAGGCGGTGGGAGGCTGGAGGGAGAGGTCTAGCGGTGATCAGGACGGGGTGAGCATTTGGGGTGACACTAGCAGATGTCAACTCTAATCTTAACTTGCCTAAACAAGTGATGCACATTCTGTTAAATGATATTAATGTAATTGAGTGAATTCCCAGGGTCGACTGGTCAGTGGATAGAGGTGTGAACGAGCGTTTTTATGCTTTTTCTGGTTTTATTTTTTAATTTATCTTCACTTCATCCCATTATTGCACTGCGGGCCCTCGGGAAATAACATTTCATGGTAGCTATGTGGCACATGGTGTACACGTGTTTGTGTACGTGTATCCTTATACGGTGAGATGCCAATCAGGAATCTTGAATAGTATCTTTGAGAAGGTGCGTCTGTCTCTTCATCCCTCTTCTGCAGTCACGGAGAGGAGCAGGTGCAGCGTCGCTGATCTCCTATGTTATAGCGTGGTGAGGAAACGCAGCCACGTACGACACGGCCTTCTGTTCTGTCGTCACTCCACCGGGTTTTTTCCAGAACTAAGACTCAGCTAGACTCCCTTCCTCCTCAGGATGGTTCCTGTCATCATCTACTTCTTCTACATTGCCACGGAGGATTTGATGTCAGCCAGGATCGTGGAATGGCCTAAGAATCCAGCATCCAATGACGGAATGAGCGAAAAGTACACTATGTTCTGCTCAAGGTAGCTCTGACTGACCCAAACATTGTATCCATGACAACCTATAAAGACTTCAGCAATGTGCTACGTTTCGCTCAAGGTCGGTCCAGCTGGCCCTTGTATTGATGGCGACCTATATAAACTTAAGCAGCGTGTATACACAGTCATATAATCAAGATGCCTTTTTACAGCATACTGGCTGAGGACCAGAAGTGCCTTTAAACAAAATGAGAGAACAGATTGCAGAGGAGATCAAATCTATAACCTTTTAATCATTCGAGAAACACCACTGTCAGAAAAATTAGTTCTGTATGTCGGCCACAGCAGTCCTACTTCTGTCAAAAGACGTGTCTAATTCTCTTTAAACACCTGCTTTCTTCTCATCCTCTATACAGCTGCATTTTATTCCTGCACATCAGGAACGATACATGCACACATCCGGTAGGCGCCATGTGCTTCATGCACTTTAAGCATCCCGAAGGGTTATGGTCCCTTTATTGAAACTTTCTGTTTTGTTGTCTTGTTTTAATTGACAGGATGAGGTGCATGACATATTTGTGAAATGCTTTTTCTTAATAAGTGCGCTGTCTGTGCTGGTCTGCTGCACGGTAAGTGTTACAACTCCGAGTAATCCCCTTATCCAGAACACAATCCTAAATTTACAGAGAAAGCCAAATGTAAAGAAAATTAAATATGCATGAACATAATTTAATGCGGACAGTATGTACTGATATAATGTGTTTACCACGTATTGTCCTCTTGTGTGGAATGTAAAATCATTGCCATTGTGATTCACGGCTGCATTCCACTCCTGATCAGGTGATATACCACAAGGTGTGCTGTTGGCTCAGGAGGTACGAGGGCCAGGCCATGTTCCCAGTGGAAGGGGATGGCTTCAGCCGCAGACACCTGAGGGGCTCATGTATGACAGCCAACTCTATGGTTCTGGTCGTCATGTTCTGCTGGACCCCAGGTAGTGCTACTGGCATGTTACTGACATGCAACTTGCATGCCACTGACACACCACTCATATGATCCTCATACACTACTTACACACTACTCGCACTCTACTTATGCACTACTCATACACTACTTACATGCTACTCAAACAACTTGCATACTAATAATTA
>JAAGVU020000001.1:6733274-6765118 GCA_011763525.2 Mormyrus iriodes
TGTGTGTGTGTGTGTGTGTGTGTGTGTGTGGGCTCTGTGATGGATTGGCATCCCGTTAAGGATGTCCCCTGCCTGATGCCCAGTGCTTCTTGGGACTGGCTTATGGCTCCCAGTGACTCTCTACTGGGTTAGATGCTGTAGTATGCATTGATGGATAATGGCACTTTAACCGCTGGCAATTTATGCCATGTGTGCAGCCAGATGTCTTAGTCACAAGTCAAGTTAGATTCCATTCTCAAGGGGACAAAAGCAGCCTAGAACCTGAACCGGTGACCCTGCAGGTTTCAGTGTGCCACCACAATGTCCTGCAGCACAATTCGATCACAGAGCCCCCAGTTTTAAATAAAGCATTCAGCAGAGGGTTCCAGATGTCATGTAATTCTGGGTGCTAGTAAACAGAAACCTGATCCAGGGTAAATGATCAGTAGAAACCTTCTTTCACTATTATCTGATGGTTCATCCAAAAGGAGGCACTGAGACGTGTGTGAGCATCAATGCTCACAAGCGCTTTGCAAAGGTGGTGACAGACACGCGTGGCGACCAAGAGGCCCCACTGTGCCTCGGTGAAACAAGACATCACTTCCTTCCTGCAGGCGCATATGCAGCAGCATGGCGTGTTCACGCAATACCCCCTGAGACAGGGAGTAAAAATGCAAGTGCATTATGGGCTGTTTTAAGAAGCGACTCTTAGACGGTATATGACACACTCCAGAAAAAGAGGAAGGCTACTCCAGCGAATGAATGATTCACAAAATAATGATCAGCTATCAGGCTGATATGCAACTGGCTATAGATAGGTATTCAGATTTTTAATATTTTAAATAGTATAATGAGTAAATAAAATGGACTTTGGTTTTACATTACTAGTGAAGAAACGTCATGTGACGTGGTGACTCAGTGGATAGCTGAGTATGGTTCTATACATGTGTCTAAATTTCCCAATAATGTGTGTGTGCTTGCATGCCCCCCCCCATCACTGTGACCCTGCATTAGATAGGTGGTAACAGAAAATATGTGCATGAGAAAATATTTTCATTGCTCACTTCAGAAAAGTACTCAACCTAATCTGAGTCTATTTATGTATAACACAACACAACATATTTATAATGTAATATAATATAATATAATATGCCAGTATAAAGGCAAAAATATAATAAATATCCATGTAATTCGTTTTGGCTAAAAGCTGACATGATGCCAAAATTATAAGTAATTTTTTTTTACTTCACAGGTTTTATGGCAATCTTCTACCTTTTGACAACCTTCTACATTGTTCTAGATCATTAAGTTGCAATCAGAGCTGAAAAGGGCCCGTTATTTTAACTTATTTAAAGCCTTTATTGATCATTGCTACTGATTACAGTGCTCTCCCTGGCCCGGCCAAGGAATGTTACAAACCTGCACTCTGTTATAAGTGCCCGGCACAGGTGATGCCCAGTGCAGTTAGGTGACCTGTCACTTCACACCATCCGGCTCTTTTTTGCTTTAATAGCAGTCATTGGTTGTTGTGGAGGCTTGATAGATACTGGTGTCGCCTCTCTCAGCCAGGGTTGTGGGTTTGACCCTAAGTAGCATAATTGGGCTTTGCTTGTCCTGTTATTTGTGTGACTGTGTCACCAAGCACTAGGTAAGTGATTCTGGGCAAAATGCTAAATTTTAGTATTATTTCATATTCAAAACCAAAACTCCTCACTGATCAGTAATTTAACAAAACTTTCTGGACGTACTCTTTGTTGCGGCTCAGGGGGAAACATGCAAATCGCATTCAGCCATCCCACCACAAGCTAAGTCCCGTCTAATCCAGCGAGTTCGGGTCCGTGTCCTGAGACCCTCAGAGCGGCGGACAAAAAGCCTGACAAAAAAATGGCATGGACTCCTTGATGGTGGTGTTTTGCAGCTGATAAACACTTTCGCATGTCTGTCGTTATTTATATCCGAGGGTAGCTTTATTTTACTTTATGAACTGGGCTAGAAACCGTAGCCAAACCTTCTTTACAAATTATCCTGAGCCGCAGGTGTTTGAATTACGGGAGATAACGCAGGAGAAACATGCAAACTCGGCACACCCAGGGCTTGGCTGAATAAACTGTTATCACTGCATAGTTTGGCGGCACTTTATATAAAATAATGAATATGGTGTGATACCCCCGGAGTGAATAAATCATAAATGAACGCTCGGGCTGCGTGAACGCGCATGGGGCCGGCTGCGCGCTCTTGTCACAATGTCCGCCATTTTGATTAAAAAATATGACAGGATTTTTTTCCCTTCCTTGAGACTGTTCGGGGACTCTCGGCTTTTAAAGACCTCGTCGGGCGCAGGGAGGAAGAAGGAAAAAAACACGAACAGAAAAGAAAGAAA
Source organism: Mormyrus iriodes (assembly GCA_011763525.2). Taxonomy (NCBI): domain Eukaryota; kingdom Metazoa; phylum Chordata; class Actinopteri; order Osteoglossiformes; family Mormyridae; genus Mormyrus; species Mormyrus iriodes. Next base: position 6,735,634 of record JAAGVU020000001.1, read on the forward strand.
CGCAGAGCATAAAGCGCGGAGGAAAGGGGCGACGGGCGTGCGGGATGATTCGGGAGCGACAGCCCTGACGGAGTGAGTGCCCCGGCGGCTCGCTGCCTGCGCCGCGCTTCGGCGCCCCCAGTCTCTCGGTGAGTCCGGGGCTCCCCGCTAGCCGCCTAGCATGCTAACGGCGCCCCCGACGCGCGTGACCGGGATGACAGGCGCCGTCCGCGGGAGGTGTGTGAGTACCCCCCAGTTCGGGGCACGCTTTTTTTTTTATTTTCCGTTGGCGTTGCGGTCGCCCCACAAGCTCCGCTCCCCCCACCGTCGTGATTCCCCCATAAGCGGCTTTATTTACTTATCATTTTATCATCGTTATATTAATGCGCGAGGCGGCTCGGGGCTTAAGTTTCCCCGGCGGCGCGTTGGAGGAGTTTGCCAGTCCGGCCGGCCGCCGCGTCTCGCCGCCTTTTCGGGCTTTTTCAGCGGTGTGTTTGCTTATTTGCCCCCCCCCGCTTGTGTACTCCTCATTTTAACTGCTGTTATTACACACATCACTCCCGCCGGCGTAACCCGCAGTGTGCGCCGGGCTCGGATCCAGCCCGGATACCTGCCTCTTTTTTTGTTGAATTGTTTATTGTTTATGCGTGTTTGTTTTTAATGACTTCCCCGCACACGTGCCGTATCCCTCTTTCCCCAGAGATCGCCCTTGTCCGAGGCAGCCCCGTCTGCCAGGGCGGCTGCCTTGAAGCGCCATCGGGATGATGTGTGCCCGGCCGGCCCGGCCGCTTCGTACGGCTGTTTGATGCGCTTTGCGCGGATGCCCGCGGGCAGGCGTGTGCTGGGGTCACCGCGACTGATACCGAACCGGGGACGGTGAGCAAGGCTCGCAGGGTTCCGGGAGGAGGTTGAACCGCTAGGGTCCAGCACGGCTCGGTGCTGCCCGCCTGGCACCGCGTTTGAAAATCTGCGAGGGAGTCTAAGATGATCAGCCTGTAAACAAACCGGACCGGCGCGAAACCCCCTGCTGTCACGACTGTCACGGTCGGATGCAGCGTGTGCACGGTGTGCACTTTACAATCAGTTTGCTGCTGTAACTTTAAATCCGCTGTACCTGTTACTTGTCGATGCGCAGGGGGCCGCGTGTTTGCGTTTATTTGCGTGACAAGGTAGCGATGTCCGATGTGTCAGATTTTTAAATGACCGCCGATCATTTCCGGCGGATCCTCCGCCGTGTTGTCATTGCATTATGTTACTGCTCGTTAAGCGTGGTGTGAAGTCTGGCCTGCGCCTCGCTGGGTTTTGTTTCTTGTGTCGCTTGTGCGATCATTTCTCAAACCACAACCCAAAAAAACACTGGTCCCTTCACGCACCCACTTCATCCATCAGAGCACGGCTTTGGAGAACATCACACATTAATTGACCATTTCCGACCATGCCGCACAGTTAGTTTGTCATCTGCATTGCTATTAAAATCTCCATGCTGGCTGTAGGTTATTTATTATTTTATTATATATACTAGGGATACACCGATACCGATACTGGCATCGGGTATCGGGCCGATACTGCGGCCAGATACTCGTACTCGTAAAAATTGTCCGATACCAAGAACCGATACCACTTAATTGCTAAATTACGTTAAAATTAAAAGCCGCTACATTTTGTCAGACTGTATGGTCTGTTCTGCTAAAGTGTCAAGAGGAAGAAGGGACAGTCCGTCATTTAACACAAGCAATTAGATCAAACGTCTAAAGACGCACCATAGCGCAGAATACACGGAGTCTGCTAATGCTGGCAGAGAATGACCGCAACAACATGCTTGAGCGCAAATATTGGAGAAGCGAGAGAAAATGAAACCAATGCGTTATTTATATCTGACATTAAATAACTAAACATTTAATGTTAGATGTAAATAACGCTTCAGTTTCAATCACCAATATAAGTAGTCCCGGGTGTACGCTTTTTTTGCACCTATAAAAAGAAAAAAACGATCATGGCCAAGCGGACCGGTCACAGCTCCGCGGTCTACGCCGCGCATCAGGCTACGCCCTACTTATGATGGAGATTCGATGCAGAAGTATAAATCAGCATTTACATTCAATGTGTTGTTCCTCTGTAAAGACCATTCAAGCTGAGAATTTAGAAGCCTGATATAAATGATTGAGCTGAAAATTCAGGTTTCAACTAAGGTAAATCGCTTAAAGTGATCAACCGCTTACATGGTTGAAAATGTATGAACTGAGCGCAAATTTTGGAGAAGCGAAAGAAAAGTAAACTGAAGCGTTATTTATATCTAACATTAAACAACTAAACATATTTAATGTTAGATATAAATAACAATTCAGCTTCAATAATCAATATAAGTACACCTGGGTGTACGCTTTGTTCACTAATATAGAAAACCAGACGGTGCTTATTAAACACTGGTTTCGGGTCGGTACTCGGTATCGGCCAATACCCAAACCTAGGTATCGGTGTCGGGACAGAAAAAGTGGGATTGGTGCATCTCTAATATATAGATTCTGCTTTTCTGTTCAGGTACCTAGATCAGTGTTCTGTCCTTCTGCTGTACATGAAAGAAGCATTCAGCTCGCCATGAAGTTAGTCAAACACTTTTTCAGAAGTGTTGGCTGCAAGTTAATTTTCGAGCCTCGTTTGTTGAACAGAGAAGTAGCACTTTTAAAAGATCGCGTGTCTCGTTTGCATCGGTCGCCAGGCACTGGTCTCTGCATCCATGTCCAAAAACCACAGCTGGGTGTGAGTTCAGACTCTGGAGAAGGAGGGGAGTGGAAGATGGATGGGATGGCGGTCTAAAAATGCCTCCCGAAAGTACCAGCAACACGAGGGGCCTCGGGTCGAGCTCAGGTTCCTCGCAGCACCAGGTATCCCCCGCACCACCTGGTCCACCCGCACGGTGCTGCCTCGTGTGTCTCCTGCGAGGGGGAGAATGCTTGCCATCACCTCCGTTGTCACGTCCTCTCACTGTGAATGTCACAAAGGGACGTCAAGGCGCAATCTGCGGTCTGTTTGCCCTGCTGCTGGGAATGGGTTGAAATTCCTGCATTTTCCTAGATGTGGATTTTTAATGTGGAAGTTATTTAAGCCCTTTGTTTGTTTGGCTTTCTTTTAGCTTGTTGTTCTCACCTAATTCAGAAATGCTTTAATCTTTTATTGAAGTTTTCATCACCCTGTAGACTGGGTACTGCCACACCTTGTTTCCATAAAAAGGAGGGGTCGATTTTGCAGTTTGGGGTTTGCCTTGGCTGTTGGCCTGGGAAGGGGGGTTCAGCTCTTGGGCCACCATGCTGGCTGGAGGTGTCATTAATAGAACAGAGTATCAGTTTCAAAATGCTTCTTAAGCAGCTGCCTTTATTCCACATAATGTACGAAATGTTTGTGGCCCCCCTGCCCACTCCCCGCCCCCCCGTTAATTCAAAGAGTATAAGCCCCTGTTTTAAGCCACAATTGAGTTGTGCTATCCATAGTCTGAAAGTTACTTGATTTTAATGTATTATTTTTAATATAATAATTTATAACATGACCTCTATGTCCTTGCTAGCCCCCAAGATATGAAACTTAAGACATAGATGATTGAGCTTGTGTGTGAAAGTAACTTCTCCAGAAAAGTTAGATTTTTTCGGTGGTAGTGCAGAAGAGTCCCGTCTGTGTGTGTGTGCGTGTGCGCACCAACAGTTCTGAGCTTAATGCCTCCGCCTTTTGACTGTTGAATATTATTGGTCACATGGAGCAGTAGTGAGGCTTCTCTGTGAACAGAGAGACTTGACATGAGGGTCACGTCTGTGAGGAACTGTGAGTGCTGGAGAGGCTGTTAAATTATGTAAATAAGCTTATGGCTGACACATACCCTGCATCATGATCTGTGGCTGTTATCTCTCTGGAAATGTGCTGTTTAGTCCCTCTCTAATACATCAGTCTAAGAGGAGAGTTTGTTATGGAGCTGGGGTGATTTGTGTTTGTATAGGAACATTACAGCGTACTAGAATTGTAGAGGCATCGCATGGTCTTGAGCTACAGATTTAGGTCATTTCATATGTTTTTACAGAACTGGGGCCTCTTAAGGCATGGCTGGAGGTCATTTACAGAAAGGACTTTCATCAGTGAGCGGGGCCTGTGTGCCTCTGTGGCTGAAGACTTTCATAGACGTCTGACTTCTTCAGAAGTGGCATGCTGAGCTGTGGTTGGAAGATCTGGTGTTTTTTTTTTCCACTTTGAGTATAATTGTTTTTTTAACTTTGTATAAAGGATTTGACACCTTTTTCATCTGCCAGCATTTATGTATAACAAGGGAAGGGATTTTAATGTCATTGACATGATCTGAGCTAGACAGTTTCCGTATCTACTACTTGAAAAGAGAGATTCCCTTTAGCTTGTTTCCCCCCAGTAGATCTTCATTAAAGGCCCATTAAACCACACTGGCTGATTCTTTTGCACGTCAGTGGCAGAGAGAATTATTTGCTGCCCCCCCCCCCCAGGCAAGACGTGCTGCTTGGCAGAAGGGAAAATGTTTGCCTGCTGTCCCTTCCAGGTCAAAGTGCAAGCTGCTAGCAGACTCGTGGCTGCCTGGGCCACTTCTCTCTAAATGTCAGATGGGATGAGAGGGGCATGTCAGAGGGAGTGGTGAAAAGATGCAGAGCCTCTCTGAATAAAACCTGATGCTAGTGCAGGAGGGACAGATACACAGCAAAGAAACTCATTAAACAGGTCAGCTTCTCTGGGGACTGCAATAAAGAAACCTGCCCTGGTGTGTATATGAGAAAGAGATCGTCATTATGGAGATCTCATCTCTCCCTCGGCTGCAGGACCAGGTACCTGGATTCTTCCACTGATCTTTATTTATGCTGCTTATGAATGATTTTCACAAGCCGCTTATGAATTTGTTTATAATGAAGGGTTTATTATGTTGGCTGTGGAATCGTATTTTAGGAGCCAAAAGCGGTGTTTTCCTGTAGCGGACCTGCTGATTAATAAACGTCATGCAGATGCATATTTACTGCCAGCCATATTAAATAGTAGTTTGTTTATTTGATTATCTTGACACACTTCTGAGTTCTTGTTTACTCAATTTAAAAGTGAAACTGTACTCTGCTGCTGTCGCTACCCCCTGTTCTGTTTAAGTTGAATATGATCCTGTTTATTTTTTCATACGGAAGCAACGTTAGTTTTTTTTTTTAAACGCATGTTAACAATGTCTAACCAGTTCCAGTAAGTTAACGCGCCAAACATGAGTGAGTAGGGAAGCAGTTAAAGCACTTGGCTCCTTTTCATTAGTGTTAATAAAAGCCCTACCTTCCTTCTGGCAGGGCAGGTAGAGGCCTGCTGTCTGCATCGAAGGGCTCAGCTCCAGGTTGCTCAAACTTTAACTGGTGTTCTACCATGAATACTTTCTGTAGAGGATCCACAAAGAAATAGACCTTACGGGATACACCTGACTGTTTCAGAGAGTAGTAAAAGTAAGTATATAGTATATTTCATACCTCTGTGTGTCTTAAATGTTTTTTCGGGCATCTTTTTGGGATCATTCTGTGTTTTCTTTGCAATCACTGACAGTAAATAAACAGTGACTAGATTCATTCGTAGACCCTTCCAGGGTATGACACGTTTCTAGAGATGAGTCAGAAGGTTGATCACCCAAGGGGCAGTAGCAACCTTGCATTGGGTGACCAGGTGAAGAAAGGTCTGTGGTGATGTGGAGGTCTACAGATTTCCTTACGAATGCATGGGGTTGGTGCACAAAAAGGGACGGTGTAAGCCTTGACCATGGGCATTAAGAATGAGAAAACGGGGGGTGGCCGTGCTTTTTCACCCCGTGTCAGATCTGTTAGCCAGCGCCCACTAACAGCGCCACTGACATGCTCTGCTTGGGGTAAATCCCACCAGTCGAGGTAAGCGCATTTCTGAAACCCCAAAGAGGAGCAGGCCTGCACTCACGTTGTGGGGCCCACTCGGGAATGTCCCTGGAAGATTCACTCACATTTAGCAGAAGTGCCAGGGTGTTGGAGAGCAGATTTGGCACAGCTTGGCTGTGGAGCAGTGCATTCTGCCATTACTGAAATTAGACGGCTGCACTTTTAATGAATGCGGTCTTTATTCAGAAGCCAGTTCTGGACTCCCATCTCACTGTTAGGGGAATGGTCTGTGTAACTGTGTACCAGTCAAACTTTGTGATGTCGTGTGGTTTATTTAGGGCAAGTCAGCTGAGATTTAACAGAGGGAATCAAAAGACACGACTAATTTACAAACACCCTAGTGGGACTTGATAGTTATCCCCAAGATGCATTCCAGATTCAGCAGCTCAGTGATGTCACTTGTTTGGATTATGAGTATGTAGAAAGATGCTGATGTTGAATAAATTGATTTCTTTGGTATTTGAAAAGATTCCATTTTTGTGGGCGTGCTCTAGCATTGAAATCATTAGCATCCTTTTATTAACTTAATAAATATGCTTCTTAAATCAAATATTTGGAGTCTGAATTTTGCAGTGGAGCTCAAGCAGCTGACATCAGCATCCACAGCATGGTCACTTTCGACCTGTGTATTCTTCTTTGCTTCATCTAGAGCAGAATTATTTTGGTTCTCTGGCCAGAGATGTTAGAAGCAGGTGTATCCGATGGTGCTATCGTGTTAATTTGCATTCTCGGCTATCTGGGACGGTGTAAGTGAATGGGCATGTTGGTGAAAGGGGAGGCAACAAGAGGATTCTGGTCTATGTAGCCTGCAAACTTAAAGCGCTGCTTTCCAGGCCCGCACAAGGTCAGAGCACTGCAAGGCCACCTGCTGTTGCCGGATGACTGGAGAGTCAGAGTTTAGCTCAAACCTTCTGCACATCCCTCTAACAGCAGTGGGATGCAAGCAGCCATGTTTTAAATGGAAATTTTCAATATCTCCCCGAGTATTGATATTAGTAGGAAGTTCAGGCATATAGAATGATCAAACCTTTGTATAGTTCATATAAAATAATCCATTATTTTACAGCATTGACCCAAAAAGTGATTTTTATTTTTATTTTTTAATTGTTTTTTTAATTAATTATTATTTTTTTTTAAAACCTCCTAGGGCAGGTTGATGTTCCTGAAATCCATCGGGGCAATGTCATGGGGGACGCCATCTGCTGGTTTTCTCCCAGGCCAGCTGCAGAGGGCCAAGCGTTTGTCCAGAAGTATTTTTTTCCCCTCCTGTGGCTTGATTCCTCACTGGGTTTTCCATCTAATGTTTTTTTTTGGTTATGTTGCATAATTACTGGACCGTTTGAACCTGCTGAGTTTTGAAACGTTCAGACATGGGTAATTTTGCTGAAGTTTTGCGGACAAGCCACTCTATTTGGGTTTCACGTGGATCTATTAAAAGAACCAATTATTTTGTTCCTTGTACTAAAACCTGAGATTTCAGCCGACTGATAAAATATGACTTTCTGTTTTTGAAATGTCGACTGTTTGTAAAGACTGGATGGAGGATCCCTTATGGAAATGTATAAAGAAAACAGAAAAGAACAAAGGTTTCCTTGCTTGAAAAGAATGTGTAAGTTTGATATGTGATTACACGATAATTACCGTTTTGATCCCTTCACGCTTTTTTCTGCAGATTCGGCGTTTTAAAGGATGTTCACGAACGGGTTCGCTGCCAAAGCCATATCGATCCTTTAGCTGCTATTGCATCATCCATAAGACTCCTTGCAGGATGGGAACATACTTGTTCAATGATGAGCGTGGCTTGATGAGATTGTGTGAGATGGGCTATGGCATGCAGGACTGCATGAGAAGATTCTGAAGTGTTTATGAAATGTTGGTTCAGGTCTACAAAGCTGAAACGATATACTGGGGAGGCAGGGCTGACCGTTCTCATGATCATTTACTAATCCTGAAGACAAGGCCATAATTCTGACTCTGCAATAGTGTTTGTCTGCTGGGTGTTACTTTATCAGTATTCATGTTTTTCTTTTTATGACCCGCCTTTGTATGTCTCATCCTTTCTCTCTCTCTCTGCCCAGGTTGACGGTGTAGTCTGCCGGCTTGATATGACAGCGAAAGTGTCAGCCCATTACTGAAAGTTCTCCATCACACTCTGTGAGATTTACGAGGCAAATGTTTGCCCGTCAGTGGAAACGGTTTGATTAAGGACACAAACCTTTGCCCAGCAGGTAATGCATTTTTCATGAAAACCTTCGCAAAAATGATGTGAAGTTATTTTTTCATGCGATTGTGAACTCGCCATATTAGACACAGGTGTTTGACTCAATTTCTGGAGGGAAGTACTTCTATTTTGTCTAGTACTAACCCCTTTTCTTATCTGCCATGCCAGGAGGTATTTCCATGAATTTTATATGACTTCTTAAAAAATGATAGTTATAGCAGTATGGGGTAATTTATCTCAATTTTGTATTTTTTGGAAAATATGCAAGTATAAGTACAAAATAATTAGTAGTGTAATTACATAATTATCAGTGTAGTTCACCACATAATTAGTAGTATAATTAACAACGTATTGGACCTATTGAACCTGGAAAATTAGTGGGATGAGAATGGGCAAGTGCAGTCTGGTGATCCTGATGAAGGTCATGCTCTTTACGTTTGGGGAGGCTTCCTTGATGACAGACCTCAGCAAAGGTACACCAATCATTGCCCACCACCTTACTGAACCCAGACGCTGTCCCCGCTAAGCTCGGAATGTAGCTGGGGGTAGGGGGAGGTGCTGTCAGTTGCACATGGCCTTCCTTTGCATTGGGTTGACATGTGGAGTCTTCAGATTTTGGCCCCATGTATCATTTCTTCATTGATGTAAAGCCATAGTGATATTTGAGATGGATATGTAGGGTAGCTAGTGTCATGCATTTCCCAGTCTTGAAGGAAACAGCTGAACTTAGTGACCATTAGTGACACTGACAGAGTGGATTCAGGTTGTTTCTGTCCTCGGGAATTACTGGGTAGCCATTATGGCGGAGATTCAGGCAAGATGTCTGAAATACTAAGCTACTTCTGCGCTGGGCTGTGGCGGGGGTGGTCCTTGGGGGGGGCTGCTGGCCCCGATCCCCAGGGGGCCCCCCCCCCCCCCCCCCCCCCCTTGTCGGGACGCTACGTGCCAGTTCTGGAGGTGCAGTGGAGCCCACTGGGCCCATCTTAGTCTTAACCAGAGAACAGCTGGGAGAGGGGAAAGTACCCCCCACCCAAAAAAAAGAACCCACCCCAAAACACAGACTTTCCTTTTCTTCACAGCCCTCAATGAGAGGATTAAAAGTAGCCTATCGGGGGCGATGACATCGTGGGGGGGGTGCGGGACCCAAGCATCCCCAGGGCAGTCAGACAGACAGACACACACACACACACACACACAAGTAACCAAACAAAATACAAGACTTTTGGCATGTTTAAATTTTTGATTGGAGTCACAGGTTTTTATAAAACTCAAATTCCCCTTGTGGGGACCGAAAAAATGGTCCCCACAACATCAAAATAACAGGTTTTTAATGACATTGTGGGGACATTTGGTCCCCACAACATAATATTTACCTGGAACACACACACACACACACACACACACACACACACACACACACACACACACGCAATTTCCTTATTTTAAAAGAAGCTAACAGTCGACGGCACATCAGAAGATACATTTCAAAGCGGGGGGTTACTCACCAGCTATGTTCCGTACCCCCACTCATATGTAAAGCGAGGTCACCAGGGGCTGCCTGGCACACAATAATGCTGATTACACGCATATGCTAATTATCACGCGCAAATCAGTACAGTAGCTTTATCGTCAATCTAATTTTCAGTGATGCGCTCTCCGTAAGCCCCCCCAGAACAATGGGGTGGGGGGGGGATACCTGAGGGGCTAATTCACCTCTGTGAGGGATGCTGGTCCTTATTATACAAAGTGCAGAGCCTAAAGGTTTGAGAGGTGCGCGTATCAGACAACGTCAGTTCATCAAAGGCCCAGGAATTGGGCAAATTAGAGCCACAAGTTCATCTAAGTTTTTGTACAACTGGACAATAACAGAGATCCCAGCTCAAACTCAGTACCACCGTTTCCCCCCAGAATCCCTCTACAGAAAACCTACAGTATGACAATTGGTGAGAATTTACTTGAATAATAAAACATGACAGATTTTATTACATGTTAAGCACCTCATTACTGCCAGCCCAAAGCTGCTATAGACTGTTTAGACATATGCAATTTACAGAGACACGTGCAATTTAAAGAATACATTTATAGATATTATGTAGCAGTCTTTTTCACCTATTTAGTCGCCCCCCCCAACCATTTCATTTTTTAACATTTATCAAATACATTTATCCAAAGTGACAAATAATTGTGAAAGCAGGGTCAGCCAGTCCCCAGAGCAATTGGGGTTAAGATTCAACAGTGAAATCACTCTGCCAACCATGGGATCTGAAGTGTTGACCTTTGGACCACAGGCACAGTGTCCTACCCACTAGGCTACACGTGGCGGGATAAATAAATCTACTGCAAAGTGCCTTGAGAGTAGTTCATTGAAGATAATGCAGTCTTTTAAGAAAAATGAGTCAAAGGTGAGAATCTCTCAGCAAAGGTACAGTTTTTAAAAGAGTAATAAGTCAAACAAATTGACACCGAAATCAAGAAACATGATCATTATTAGGCGCTGCAAAACAGGACAATCCTATAAGATTAAAATAAAATTGTAATAATAAACAGAGAATCCTCTATTAAGGCAGTCTGCACCCCAATTAAATCTGAAATGCTTTGCCAATGGCAAAGTGCTATTGCAAAACAAACCACACCTCCTACCTGGATCTAGAGCAAAATGCAGGTTTAAGTGGCGAACTCAGTACCCTAGATAGCATTTCATTTAAACACCTGCCAAACTCGCTCATCTACAGAAAGCCATCCGCAAGATTCACCAGCTAAAAGTGGAAGCATCACATTTTAACGTACACTAACGACAGTAGATTTGCTTCCCCCAAAACTTTCAATTCATAAAACTGCTGGATAATCGGGGGGGGGGGGTGGATACAGGAAGGAAATGAGGAGGCTTTGGGTATAGTAAAGATATCCTGTGTCTGCTCTGTAATGAGAAGCTGTTTGGGACAGGTCTGCACAAGAAAGGGGCTCTTAGACTGGGACGATGCAGGGTTGCCAACTTCGGTCAGATGGCTGGGGTGAGATTTAATTCGGGACAAGTCTGCACAAACATGCACACACATTTACATGTATGTAACAGTTCTACTGCCTTGTAAACAGTCTGCAGGGTTTGCAAACTACCCCAATGCATTTGATGTAGCTAATTTTAGGTTAATAATGGAGTTAAAAAGATTTGCCATAAGATTTCTTGTACGAGTGTAAGTGTCTGAAAGCATGAGTGTCACACAAGATGCGTGAGAGCTGGCAACCCTGCAATGCATCTTACCAACTAGAACCTGAAAAACGTTCACAGGGGCTGGCGTAAACCAGCTGCAACGTGAAAAGGAACCGAAACATGCAAGCGAACACCTGAATTACCCAAAAAATTAGAAAGACTGTTACTGCGTCACATCAGTCTGCTTAGTGCTTAAACACTGGTGGGGCCTTTCCTGCAGAATGGTAGACCAAGAAATCAATAACTAAGAGTGTGTACACTGCATTTAAAGCCAGGGAGCTTCCAGGACAGCAGAAAGGACTATCACCTGCTCACACAGTGTCACAAACATGGAGGAGGCATCTCCTGTTATTACATCACACTTATTTACTGATTAGAAACTAGTTGTTGTGCCCTAACACTTCAATGTGATGCGTAGTGTCAAACATGCCGATAATGAGGAAGGAAGCAAAGAAAAATCTCATCTCATCTTGATCATCTGATTTTTTTTTTGTACCATCTTGGATCCTGGAGAGCTCGCAGAACATTCTCCCAAACACGACCCTAAATAATGAAACCACACACACACCAGTGAATCTTCATACATGCAACAGTCACTCCGATTAGGGCACAGTCTAAGTTCTGCTTGACATTAGCAATTTACTCCCCATCAAACTATCAGTACGGATTCCCCCGGACTCTACGCTTTACGTCATCATGCCAGATCAGGACCCTATTCACAGCCCTGCACTTCTGCACTCCGGTTTCTGTTTTCCCGCAGACTGCCCGCCGCCCCGCACAGCTCCACGGTGCCCGGTGCAGGCCGGGCTGGCGGACCTGCCGCCGCACATGACGGCCCCGCTCACCTTCAGCTTGATTTCATACGTAGTAAATCTGCCCCTGCCCACGCCGACCGTCTGTGGGTTGCCCACATCAATCTCTAAAAAATTACTCGGCGGTCCGTAAGCATCGTTTAAGTTTTGAGGCTTAGTGAATAGCCTTCGCGTGTCGGCTATAGCCTCTGCCATGTCCTTTTTTCCACCCTCTGATATTTTTTTGGAGAAACAAATTTTACTTCCGATCAGCTGAGAAGCAGCTGATATCTAGAGACGTCACTTTAGAAAAAACCCTCAGCGCGTTTAACTGTGATTGGCTGAGGTGCGTCATGTTACAGCTTTAGCCAAACAATATCTTCCGCGTTGAATACTCAGCTTATTAAAACAACGGACCGCCCCCATTTACGACAAGCAGCTCCCGTTTTTTTTTTGCACATGGCATGATGGGAAGAGGCATGACGGGAAATGTGGTTATAAGCGAAACCTCAAGTATTCCCGCCTGTCATGGTTTGCATGAATCTGAATCCTAATCTTAATATTTAATAATTTACAGTATAGACATCATATGGAAACAAAGCATATTTACTTTTTACAGTACCCGGCGTGAAATTTCAGATTAATTTTAGTTGGTGTTGTTCAGACTTTTATTTTTCCATTTTTTTTCCGGCGCATGATGAGCCGAATTTGGGTTTTCAGTTAGAATATCTCATAGTTTAGTGGAAGTGCGGGAAATATGCGATCTTGAATACTGTGAAGCCGGCGGGCTGTGAATATTCCGTCATGCTCGTGAGCCATTATAAATAGTTCCGGTGTGTAATTGTTGATAATGTAAATACTTATGCTGTGTATCCGAGTGTAGCGTGTACCCTTACCTGTGTTGTATGTGTAATCCTGATGTGCTCTAGTGTTATGTAAAGACCTACTGTGTATGAGCCTTCCTGTCTAGTGTGAAACCTTCCCGCATTTTCCAGCCATGTTTGTCTTGGTGTGGTCCTTATAAGGACTACATTAAAGAGCAACTTTGTGCAATTCTGTGCCTTCTCGTATTTATTCGCCTTTCTTGCACTGCCTCAGTCTGCCCAGTGCCACAATGGTGTCAGAAGTGGGATGCCAGGAGCGTCTCCACTGGTGCTGCTGGAACAGATGCTTTGGAACCTCTTCAGGCAAATCTACTGCAGCCTAGTGGACCTCAAGGCAGCAGTGAAGCGGCAAAAGAAGACAGGCAGCGGCTTTGGCGAGAAAGCTGCATGGGAAGCGAGACTTGTCTGCTGGTGTTACAGGAGGAGAGGGCACTGAGCACGCTACTGCCCAGAAGCCTGGACCAGAGCCGCCGGTAGACAAGCAGGGGACGGGGGAGTGAGGAAGGCCCTGCCCTGTCCATTTGAGGAGCCATGGACTTGTGCAGCACTCCCGGAGGCCGCCCCTGCCAGCTCACCGGATCCCTGTCTTGCCACAACACGCCCTGAAGCTGCCCCTGCCAGCCTGCTGACTTCCCATCCAAGATGGCATCGGCGATCAGAAAAGGTGGAAGCTCCCCATGACTGCCTGCTCGCCAGCCAGCAAGGGCTCTCAGCTCACCAGCCATAAGGAGCCATGGCAGGATCCCAGCTGTGAGCGTGCCCAAGTGAGACAGCAGGCTGAGGCTGCTCTCCTCAGTCATGTGGAGGTGTGTGCACGCTGAAGGCTCGGCGGGCTCAGGACTTGCGCGAGCTTGAGGAGCAATGGCGGCAGAGTCAGCAGGACCGGGATCAGCTGTAGGAGGAATGGCTCAATGAAGAGTGTAAGCCCGACCGCCAGAAGCGTCTGGCCGAGGCAGCTCAGGCGGCACTGTTCGGCTGGGAGGAGGCTTGTCGCACCCTGGAGAACCAGCTGGCTAAGGAACACAGTGAATTAGAGGGACAGTAGACACAGTTCGAGCATGACAGGGAGTGACTGCAGCAGGACATGGAAGAGGGGCAGTGTGCTCTGGAAAAGCTGCACGAGCAGGTAGCCCATGTGTGTGACCTCCAGAAGCAGGAGGCGGAGGCCGCGCTGCGTGACCACTTAAAGGTGTGTCGTAACTGGGAGGTCATGCTTGCGCAGGAGTGCATGAGACTGGAAGAGCATGAGCGTGCTCTGGAGGCTTGGCTGGCAGAGACATGCTACGGGCTGCTGGAGGAGACAGCCAGCGAGGAGCGGCAGCGCCAGACCACCTGATCTGGGGAGCTGGCAAGGCAGCAGGCTCCCTCCAAGCCGCGTAAAGGAAAGGGTCGACAGCCGGGGGGAACCTCCGATGCCTGCCAGCAGCAGGGTTGCCACCTTTGCTCAGCAGGCTGGCGTGAGATTTTTGTTAGACGAAAGGATGAATAAATTTTGTGTAAATTTCGGTATACACTAATATTTGATGCAATGTATTAGAAAGAATAATGTTACGATAAGTTTGTCATCAGAAACAACTTAGCCTAACTGAAAACTAGGGCCATGCACAGGATATATTCTATAGACGTAGAACAAGGGTTTTAAAACCAGGGTTCTTTACCTACCGAGGTCTGCAGAAATTCAATGTAAACTGACATAATTTGTCCCAATGTAAACTGTTAAACATTTCTATACTAAATACTACACATTAAAAGTATAATAGCCCACTGTGTTATGATTTTCTCTCCGTTTCCCTATTTTATAATTTTGTGGAATTTTTCATATTTTTTCGTGAATATTATTATCAGTCACGGATTATGCGTATGCCTAGATCCCATGTTCTGACTGGAAAGAAACTGGGTCACCCAGAGAGAGATAACATTCAATGTGCACGTGCACACAGCGTAGATGTGGGAATCAAACCCACAACCTGAAAGGTATGAGATTATAGTGTCACCCACTGAGCCACTGTCTGCTCAGTCTAGTAAATTATTTCTATCATAAGATATGAAAGACTCAGTTGAATTTTCTTATTTTACATAAGTCTCGGTCTTTCAAGTTTTCATTTTTGAAACAGGTTATGTCTTGGTCCAGTTTTGCTCATCAGATACGATTTTTTTTCTCATTGGTTAGACTGGTACAGACACTGAGGGAGGCCCATTTTGTATTCGAGGACAGACTCCTGCTGTGGCGGCCCGGCCCCCGCACTCCCTTTGCGGTAATGAGGGATCTCTTTTGTGTGGACATTGCTTTTAATTCCGGACGATACTTTGGAAGCCATGCTCCGAAACCGCCGGTTCCTCCGCAATTACATTGGTCTGAATTGGGTCATGCTGCTGTAATTTCAATGTGCTCACCACAACAGTAGCCTTGCCTTTGTCCGCTGATTACAGAAGTTTCTGGAGAGTACCACTTGCTTAAATATTGACCCAATTGTCGTTTTATACTGCTGGAGCGTTTCTGTTTACTGTTTAATTGGGCGTTGTTGGTAACAAATGTAATTGAACCAGGCCACGCCCTCCAATTTACTCGTAGCCATAGATGTTGTCTTCATTTGAAATTGTTGACTGATTTGAAAGTGGTTTTACAAGTTATTTTTCATTACCATTAAAATATATACATTTCTGGAGTCATCTTCAGCGCTGTCTCTACCTTAACTTGACTAAGGCAATGTATGAATAGGCCTATCATAATTGTTGTTTAGAATTAAGTTGGCAATGTTTATTTTAGCTTGGCAGTAGCATGAAGTGAGGGGTAAAGAGGGATCTATTCCAGTCATCTTCACATTTGCCCTTCATATATCTCTTCATCAACTTTACATCTTCCCTTCACATTTATTTTTGCAGCTATCTTTTAAGACTATGACAAATCGCAAATGTCAAATCACTTGTCACAATAAAGTTAAAACCTTCAAAGGCGAAAGCAAGAAATTCAGCTGTCTGTGAAAGACAGAGGTGTGAGCTCTTTGTCTGCTTTCAGGCAGAGGACCCAGCTCCCGGGCCGATGGACCTTAACGAGCTCCGACTTGTGTTTCCGCGCTGTACCATGACCGGCCGCCTGCCATCGGGAACAAAAACAAGTCGTGGATAGTTTCTGAAGTCACAGAAAGTCACACGTTGTTGTGGCAACTCGTTCAACGTGCTTCTTTTCCATCCTCTGTCAGTGTGAAGATGGGTGGGGATGGTCCCCGAAATGGCCCTTTTTTCATGTACATATAACACAGGGCAGAAACAATCTAATGATCAGAAATATATATAATGTAGTAGTATATTGCGCTTCATTATTAGCTTATATTTTACCTAGCTCCAGAAATAATACGTGGAAAACCACTAGTCATTTTTTTCTCCTTTAATGTAAATTCATTAAACAATCCTGGCTGCATTCCGTACATAAGAAATATACCTTCAAGGCATAACTGGTAAGACTGTGGCCCGAGACCGATAATAACATACCTATACGAAATAGATTTAAATAGACTAAATTATAATTATCCAGTTTTGCTGTACTGGATACGCTGTTGAAAGATTAGTACAGTTATTTAAAATGCTTGACACAATTTCGAAAGTGCTTGGTCAAGTTGCTATCTAGTCACGTCGAATGATCATCCAATGATTTCAAGCAAGATAACATTCTACGTTTCTGCTCTTTTTTAATTTACTTAGCTGCTGCTGAATAGTTTATTATAGGCGCAGTGATCAGCCTGCTGCTGGAGAATCACTTTAAAATATAATTTTAATACATTCAGTCATTTTCAGAGAAGCCTCCAGGACTGTTTGGCTCTAAGTGGAAAACAGTCTATAAAGAAGGTTAATGAGATACTTGAGACTGCAACATATACAGTGAGGGCTTTTTTTCTCTCAAGAGGCTGAAAAATGGTCAGATGCAGACGGGCAGCGATAAAAATGATGTTGAAAAGGGAGGACAGCTGTGGCCCTTTGCCTGGGACTGTGGCTGTGGGTGTGTTCTGTGCTGCCTCTGGCTATCGTCAGACATCTGTTCGAAATCAGTGGTAGGTTCGTCTTGTAATCAAGGGCAGACTTCAGATTGCGATCTTTCGGGCAGGTCTACACCTTATTTTTTAATTGGGAATGTGGAGGTGTTACAGTTAAATGGAAATGTCTCCGTTTTGAGAGAACCGTTCTACGGTTTCAGCATTAACAGAAAGTACAGGCAATTGTGTTACTCACATTGCTCCTGTTTCTTCTTCCTTTAGAGTTATGAGGAAGAAACTAACAGTAGGCCTACTATGAATTCCCAGACGTAGTATATCAGATAGTAATGGGGACGAGACGACCTATAATGTGTCCAATTCAAGATCGAGATTTTCAAGGATAGAGTTTGAGTCAAGACCAAGACTTTGGGATGGTCAAGGCCAGGTCAAGACCAAGACTTTGGGATGGTCGAGGCCGGGTCAAGACCGAGACTGTGGGATGGTCGAGACTGAGTCAAGACTGAGACTGTGGGAGGGTCGAGATTTAGTCAGTTCAGTCAGTTCCTATACAATGACCGTGCAGTTTAGAGTTTGCTATACAGCAAAGTGTACTTGCATGTAAGGAAATCACTTTTGTGCTTAATGTAGCTGAATCATTCCTGTGATTGATGGAGCTGTAACTGACATCTTATTTGTTTGTAAGGGATTTCCAAGATAGCATTGCAGAATACAGCCAATAGAATGAATGTGAATATTTGAATAAGAGATGATTTTATTAATTGTATTTTATTTTATTAACGTGTATAATGTTTTCAAGAAGAGTAGAAGAAATGATAATGTTTATCACAAGTCTTGCATCTCACTTTAAAATTAAGAGTCCGAACCAAGATGCTCTAGTCCAATACTGATTTAAGTAGAAATGTTTTCAATTCCAGGACAAGACCGAGTCAATGAAAGAGTGGTCTCGAGACCAAGACCAGACTCAAGTACATTTGGACCTTGGTATCTGCTTTTTAAGTAATCGCAGTTTCAGGTACAGTCACCGAGCTCCACAGATCAATACAGTCCGAAAAATTAATTGGAAAATTCCGGAAATAATGGTTAATAAGTTTCAAACTGTGCACCAAGCGAGTACAGGCTGTAATACTGTGAAATCTGCCAGCCAGGTCGTGTCCAGTAGGCCTACATGACTCATCTCTGTTTGTCCCCATACCCATAATTCCTCTCCAGAAGTGTTACTAGGATGCCATCTTTGGGGGGGGCAATTGGATTATTTAGGTGGGCAACAACGAAAATGTTACATTTGCTACGCATGGTATATATACAAGGGTGCAGGTTAATTTTGAGAAGGGGGGACAAAGGGAAAAAGAATTACAGAATAAAATTTTTGTAGGGGGGTCTGGGGCAATTACCCTATGAAGAAGAAAAAGTAATTGAAATCTACAAGATTTAAATTTTATGATGAGCATTTGTATGATGAACTAGTGTGGATCTTCAGTGCGCTAAAATAGAATAGAAGGCGCAGGGTCAGGCGGCAAGGCCTGTACGATGCATATTTGTATGATAAACTAGAATAGTTCTGCCTAGGATAGAATGATGTCTAGGCCCAATATGATTAGCAGATGCAATAAATTTTTAATTTTTTAGGGTTGGGAATCGATGAAACAATAAATCGTATGATATTCTCTGATTAATTGTGATTAATTGCACCTAATATTAAAACTTATAATAAATATTTATGCACTGAAACCCCAAATTAATATAGAATTAATACAAAAGGGAGCAGTATTGAGACAGATTCAAATTATACAACTTTAATCTGTCAGTTTTGCTTTTGGGGCAGTCAGTCAGTTTTGTTATGTTACCATTTATTTCTGTAATAAGCAAAAGTATTTTATCAAATCCAGGGCAAGAGTTACAGAAAAAATGACAAAACTAACAAAAATTGAGCAAAAATATAGATCTTATCATACAAATTGATTGTTTATTGTGGGTTACATGCAATAAAGTTGAAAGATTTAAAACCCATTTGGGAAATATGAAATCAGCAAATCAGAAAAAAATGACATCATTATAATACACCTAATAAGTTAAGGTGCTTCAAAATATTTTCAAGTTGGTGAGTGACCGATTTTAAATATTTAATTAATAGTTTGACTTAAACTTGTAATGTACAGATTATTCTCTCGGTCCAGCCGCTTGGGTCCTGAGCAATGAGGATCCTGTGAGCTGGATCACCCTCAGGGAATCACACCACATGGCCGTAGTGCTATAACTGATGCTCCCTTACAACTGCAGGTAATGTGCCTCATTCAGGACTCCCAGAACAACCACTTGTTTGACACAAAGTCAAACCACCGGTACCCAAGGACTCTCCAAAGTGACAGTACTAAAGGAGTCTCAAGTCACTGGATAGCATCCATGTCTCACAGCCATATGCAAGACAGGGAGCACCGGGACCTTAAAGACTTGGACCTTTATCTTACAAAGATATTAGGAGCACTACACACCCCTTTCCAGCGACCTTATGACCTCCCTTCATAGGAAGAGTCACCAGAGACATGAATGTCACTGCCAAGGTAAGTGAACCTCACGGTGCGGTCCACATTCTCTCCGCAGACAGACGCACTGCTGATGGCTGTGCCCAAGAGGTCATTAAAGGCCTGGATCTTGGTTTTTATCCAGGACACTTTCAAGCCCAGACACTCAGACTCCTCACTCAGTCTCTCAACAACCCCAATCAGAGCCTCCATTGACTCTGCAAAGATCACAGCATCGTCAGCAAAGTCAAGATCAGTGAATCTTTCTTCACCAACAGATGCCCCCCAGCCGCTGGACTCCATGACCCTGCCCAGCACCCAGCCCATTCAAGCAATGAACAGAGTAGGAGCAAGAACACGCAGCTGACGAACCCCAAAATCAAGTAAGAAGACTGCAAATATCGGCAGAGTTTCTTTGCAGCCTTTGCTGATTTTCGTAAGGCATTCGACTGAGATGATCGAGCTGCCCTGTGGGATTCGGTGCAACGTCACGACCTAAACTGTCACGTTGTTTACAACCTGGAAGGAATATTATAGGTGTCTATTAAAATCTATGATTATACTATTTTTCCATTTGGATAACAAAATACTACATGTGTTAATGCGATTACAGAAAAAAAACACACACACCTTAAAAAAATCAGCCAGCTGAATGTGCTCCTATGTCACAACACACTTTTTAAATATACTGGGACTTTGTGATTTTTGGCTTCCTCTGCCGGCCCCTGGAGGATGGGCTCTCCCTTTGGGTCTAGTTCTTCCCACGGTTTCTTCCTTCTAGGAAGTTTTTCCTTGCCACTGTCACCTATGGCTTACTCTTTGGGGACATTGGGTAGGAACAATGTAAAGCGCTTTCAGACAATGTAATATTGTAAAAATGCGTTATGTGATACAACTGAATTGAATTGAATTGAATTGAATTGAAATACACTCAATAAGATCATTATGATGAAATTTGTATTTTCCCATTATTGGTACATCCATATTTACTGCTGGTCAAAGTCCTTGAGGTTCATTATAAGCAAACTTCACCCCCCCTACCCCCACACCCCACAAGGGAAGTGATGAAGGTACCTTCCAGATCAAAAACTGAGAGGCATTCATGAGTCATCAGCAAGTATTTATGCTGGTCCTTAGTAATCACACTGTGAATTCTTTCCGAATCAGTAGAAGTCTCAAGCACGAGCCTCATTGAGATAAGGCAGCTGTGGCCGGGAAATGCATGTGGACTGTTCTTAGGGCTAGACCCTACCTACTCACATTGCAAAGAACCATGTCATTGTATCTGAGATGTTTTCCAACTGGTTATGGGTGGTCAAATTCTGAGCTGCACCTCTTCATTGAGTTGAACCCAAGTCTCTGTGGTATGTCGGGGAGTATGCGTAAGTGGTAAATTGGTAGCAATTAGGGACCAAGTCTCTTATGAATTCAAACCAAGAGCTTCTTCTTTTCCAGGTTCCCCATTACCATGTACTGGATGGATGGATGGATGGATGAATTTATATCTTTATAGTAATATAATAGCAGAGTGGTGGCTTGGTGAGTAGCATTGAGGCTTCACACTGCCATGCGGATTGTGGGTTTGATTTGCTTGGAGTTTGAATATTCTCCTCGTGTTCACATGGATTTCCTCCCACAGTCCAAAGTGAGGTTTTCCCCCTTTGTGTGTGATTGTGCATGCCCTGGGATGGGCTGGCATCTTCCCTAGGGTGTCCCCTGCTTTGTGTCCTGTGTTTCCTGGGGTAGACTGCAACCTTACCATGACTCTACTTTGGACATGTGGTTATAGATAGATGGATGGATGGATGGATGGATGGATTCAACTTTATAATTCATTCCAGAAAAAAAGACATTGTTTTTTGATTAAGGTTCTGCACACCTCCACCTGCATTTCCTCCACGGCTTCTCCTTCCACCTCCAAAACTAAGATGTCTCCAGCCTGTAACCACACAAAAACAAATTCATTCTGAATATTGCTGGCCTCAGATTACACGGACCTCACACATTTCACTGCATCGATTTTTCTTCAAAAAACTAATTTCATATGAACTGGTTATATTAATCGTTTCTGGATGCAATTATAGGTAGAAGGAGTATGTCACGCGTAGGTTGTTCTTTCTATGAAAAAATGCCAAAAATAAATAAATAGGTCAAGAGGACTGTTTATTCGAAAGAAGCCAACAAGGTCTACCCTTTATTAGGTTTGCCACAGTGGATCAACCGCACAGTAAAGTTACCGCAATATATTGCAAACGAAGGACATTTTAAAGCACTCTTCTGTGTGCGCCTGCAAAAACACGAAATAAAACAAAAAGAAGATACAACAAAACAAAGTTTAGAAATGCAGAATAAAATGTTATAAAGCAGCTTATTTCAATACGACTTCGAGAGCTTATAAATCAATAAATGCATTGAAGAAATTGATTTTTTTTTTCTCCTGCATTCATTTGCGGATCCTGTCCTGCCAAACTGAGATCTTGTTATTGTGAACAGTATCTATGGCAGTTAGCTGCCTAGAGCCATCTAGTGGTGACAGTGCCACTTTTCTCTTGGCTGAAACCTGTTCGAAATCAATTAAGGAAACATGTAAATCCACCCCGAAAATTATAACTGTAACAAGCGCAAATTTGTAAATATGTTCAAAGACATTCGGAGCGAAGGAGAGCGGCGGATGAGAGCGTCCGTTGCCTGCTTTCTGCTTCTTTGTCTCATTTGCTTTCTTGAGAGGAACATTTGAAGCTACAGTACAGTACTTCACAACCCCATTAGCTGTCCTCAGAAACACTTGGGTCCTATTGTATGTATGTGGGCGTGGGAGTGTGTGCGCGTGTGTGCTCGCTCCGTGTGTGGACTTTTTAAATATGTCCAAAATAAAAATATCCTGACGCATAATATATGCATTAAGTTAGCCACCATTTTACATGTAAAAGTTAACGTTAAACATTTGAGGCAGGCTTGATGATTAATATATTTGCTATTTTATTATTATTATTATTATTATTATTATTATTATTATTATTATACCGCCTACCGGCCAGTATCTACATGAAATTAACCCACCCTCACTCTAAAGACAGCTCAGCGTGTTCTTTGAAATCGTATTTCAAGAGTTAATCGATAGTTTACGACTGTAACCTACTTCACCGGGGAATAGCCACCGCATCGCTATCTGCAAGATTCAACTGGCAAAGCCATTTATGATTAACATACGCCGACAAAAAACATATGCAATGTTTTCAGTCCTCTCGGGGGAATAAGGCAAATACACGTATTTATTGTGCCCGCGTTATATGATCGGCGTCGTTCTCCGTGCGGGGATGTCTTTGGACGGGTTCGTGTTTTTTTCCCCCCAAACGCCGCCGTCGGTTCCAGCGGAGCCGGAGCAGCGCAGCAACGCCAATCAAGCATCCCCCGGCCTCTCACTCATGGAAATGAAGTATTAGATTTTCGTCTCCTCTTTCCTCCTCCCTAAGTAAGTCGTAATGGAAAGCAACTGTAGGTCATAAAAAATCTTTTCTCTTAAATGCTAATGAAATTTCTCCATTCTCTTCGTTAGCACACCGCCATTATCAGTAATTTGTAGCCTTGCCCTTTGTCCACGGCCTGTAATGAATGCAGGGTATTCAGAGGGCCCAGGGAAGAAAATACTTCAGCCTTTGTCTTGTCCTTAGTCACACTGTAAAATTACTCATCTGTAGAGTTGTGTAAGTAAGGGTGTAAGATCAAAAGATCTTAATTTGGCACCCGTGTGCGGCACACAAAAGTGACTCTTGCTGTTGTAATTGGATTCTCATTTGAATATTAGTGTGTTGTTTTGTGCAAATGCCATGCCTCCTGAAAAGATACCCTGATATCGCAATCAATACTGTATGTATATGCAAAACAAATAGAGATTGAATAAAAGGTTATAATTACTCTTTTCAAACTGTGGGGAAATACGGGCATTTATGTGGAGGAGCTCGCCCTTTGTTACGGCTGCACCGACTCAGGAGTGGGTGCCGTCAGCAGGAAGGCGATGAGGTAAGTGTGAAGGCCCAGGATGCAAAACGCCAGGCCCTTCACCATAAAACAAACAACATATGCTTTCAAGTATTGCTCTGGGGAATATATGAGAATGAATGGGGGGGGGCAGTGTTTGAGGATGAGGGAGGTTGGCTCTTGGAGGGGGGCTTGAAAATATTTGTGTGCTTTTGGAAGACAGTGGATATACAAGCAATGTGGGATGGGCCAAATGACCGTAAAATAGCCTCCCCCGCCCCGATAGCGACCGACTCACGCTACTCTTCAAAATCAGACAATCGGATTTTTCCAGAACAGCTACCCGACCGGAAATCACGCTACGCGGCAGAGAGCCATTGCGTTGGTGGTGACACACGCACAGTGTCTTTTGTTCCTAGGGTGTTGGCCCCCGTATTTGCGGGTTCAATTCATGCTGCGTTCGCGGGAGGTAAAATTTAAAGTCCCGAGAATCGGCCCCGACCCCTGATTATTCACGGGCCGCGACGCGAGGCCCTCAAAGCACAAAGCAGCTGCTTATTTTTGTGTCAGGCCATCTGTGGGCTTGTTTTGTCCACCATTGTGCCGAGGTTTCTGTTTCATATCGGTCCATTTTCCCCCCGTGCTTGATTATCTCGGGCCCGCCGACTCGGCTCGCCTACTTGTCGTCATTTTGACAGAGAGCGGCTTCGTGATCATTTGCAGTCACACGGCGAGTAGAGAGCGAGGGTGGCCTTGGTGCCGCGAGGGGGGATAGAAATGTAAAATACCTGGCATTCACGCTCAATCTCATTAATTAGCTCAAGGCAACACTGGAGAGCGCCGATCTCAGCCCCGGCCGGTAACCCCTTGGTGGAAGTTAAAATTGAGTCATTTGAGTAAATAACAGGTTATCTGAAAAGCACATTTGAAGAACTGTTCTTTTCCTTTGATTGACATAGGCCAATGTCCACACTGCCTGTAACAGGATCCTCGCTTCTTCCAATTAAGGACTGCTGGGCATTCGACGGAGGTAATGTTATTGAGATCTCTTCTTTTATTTGATTAATTGGTGGATTGATTAACATTTTGATTGATTCCTCCTCCTTCTCCCAGTCACATGCATCACTGATGCCATCATTCTAAAATGCTACGTTGAAATTCTTCTTAGAAGGTGGGGTGTTTGTGGCCCCAGCAGGTGAGTCTCCTATGCCCCAGAATGCCCCAAGCTTCAGAATTTCCAACTTCATTCACCTCCAACCAATGTTGCCTACAAAAGTAAACAGAGATCACGTTTGGATGGGTGGGTTAAAATAAAAGGATTTTTTTTCCATCAAAAAAAAACTATAATGGATTCCTTCCAGTGCCAGATCATTTACAGATGCTGCCATACTCGTACATCCTTCTCAAACCTTTCCTCCCTGATGACGGTCACTTTTCTCTGTATCTCATTTAATACCCTCCCTTCTCCAATGAGATTCAGTCGCCTGTGTTCTAACCATGTGCTGTCTTTATTTCCCACAAGGTAAATTCAGATGTAGTGTTTGTAGGTCAAAGCTCCATTATGCTAATGCGAAGAGGTGATTTGATCTTTTCCATTAGAAAAGGGACCCTTTGATGACCCTCATGCTCTTCAGAGACAGACACCTCGCCTGGTGTTTCGTGTACCACGTCCTCTCAAGGTGCAAAGCAGAGTTTCGAGATGGGCGACAGTGCGGTCTCAAACAGCGTTTTAACGAGCCGCTAACATCATTTTTTGCTCACTGTGTAATAGATGTGATGCCGGCAGCAGTGGTACACAAACCACTCATAAGTGTCAAACCTGGCTTCGAGGTTTGGATGTATGGCTGGTAAACACTAGACCTAACATTGAGGTTCAGCTGTACTACATGGGAATATGGAACCTGGCTGTAAGACTTGCTCCAGGCTGGATGGCAAAAGGCGCAACAAGGCATGGAGGTGGGAGGAAGTGGCAGGAACTTTACTGGGGTGCTGAAGTGAAAATGGACTTATAGAGATGGGCTCTATGGAAAGACTACACAAGAGAGTCACAAGAAAACACAACCCACTTTGGGTTCAGGCTACAATGGTGGGGGCTTGAGAAACAGGGATTGGGCACATTTTGGCTTTGTTAGAAATGTCATGCGATTGGAAATAATGCTGCATTCCGTTTGAACTTGTAACTTGGAAATTCAGAGTTCCTAGTCGGAAATTTAAACTGGGATGACCCCAGAAGTTGGAATTCCTTCTCGGAATGTTGCAGGAATCTACACAACCCCAACCTCAGAATTCAAGATGGCTGTGCCCTTTACCAAGAGAAATGAAAGCTGTAGTTTTATACTGTCTATTAGCATGTATGTCTTATTTGTGGCTCATTAAATTGGTCGTACACACAGTACTGTCCTACAGTTATCTGTGGACGTGTTGCAACGGGGTTTTTCTGCACATAATGTGATGTTATCAACTGATATTACTAACAATGGCTAACAATGAACATGACTAGAACTGGGGCCTGTTTCAGAAAGCAGGATTTCTTGCTAAGCCAGATAACTTGTTGGATTTAAGGTAGCCTGGGCTAAATGTAAGTGAACAAAGATAAACTGGGGTAAATTAAATCTGACAAGTTATGCGGCTAAGCAAGAAATGTTGCCTTTTGAAACAGGTCCCTGGTTTTGCTAAATGGTTTTCTGACTTGCTCTACTGGAACGCGGTTAACTTGGGAGTTAAATTCCCAGCTTGAATCCCGACCTCTGAGGTAAATGGAACACAGCATAAGTCCCTTGGTCTTGTACCCTATGTGATGTGTCTACTGGAGGGATAACTGAAGGGGTGGCTCTGTTGGCATGATTAATGCTATATGCTCACAGCCTTCCATACCCCCTTCCCCGCCATGCATTGGTGCCAGAAGGTTAGGCCACAGCGGACCACCAGGTGGTGCCGTGGAACCCGCTACATGTGTCTCAGCAGAAACAGCGGGGTAACATTTCTGAGCGGCCCTAAGTGGTAGCGGTTGCCGCGTTCCGCCATTCAAGTGCTCCGCCATTGATGTCACAAACACTTCGCACGGCGCACCGTGATGCCAGGGAGCCATCGCAAAAAAGAGGTGGACTGTGAGCACTCCATGGCCTTTTTAAATTTAATTAGACGACTAATGGAAAAATGCATAATCTCTTTTACAGAAACGCAACCATAACATGAAAGGGTCGGTAAAATTCAGCCGAACACTTTATTTTTCAAGATGATACACGGCATTAAGTGGCTTATGTGTTTGAACTTGAACTTTGAGATCTGTCTCTTTTATCGGGTTTAATGCTTCCTAACTCAAATCTCACTTAGCTAATTGAAAGCGGTGCATAATTTGAGTCACTGATTGCGCAACTGCATCGTTCACCTGCAAGGGCCTGGTGACTTTAGCGTGTAATAGTTGGGGAGGGGGTGCGGGGGGCCACTCAGAGGTCCTGAGGGGTGGGGGGTGTATGTAACTGTGATTCTGGCCTACAGGTGGAAAGTCACCCAAATCCAGTTACAGAAAAGTCTTCTCAGAAATCTGTTCTCCGTACATCAGCCTCGCCGTTTACAGGTTAAAGATCATACACTGCCTTCTCATGTTGTGTCAGCAGACTACAGGGCTCACTGTGACATTTCATGGTCAACAACTAAAAAAAGGATTCTTGTTATGTGAAGGGATCTTGCTTTTTTACATAGAAATTATTTGTACTCAATTAAATTAAATGCTGAGGTGATACTGATGTAATTCAATTATTTGTGACAGATGTATCACTCCATTTCTACAAAACGCATGTATCGAGCATTACATAATTGCTCATTTAACAATTTTGCTTCCTTATACACAGTTAATAACAAATAACCGACAAACTAGCTTTATTTCCAGTGCCGGCGAGCAGCCTGACGGGCGTTTTGTATGTGTGTGACTTCAGATGTGGTTTGTTCTACGGAGCTAATTGAAATTTCCATTCATTCGCCCCTCTGATGATCGCCGCTCAGAGTGGGTGGGAAAAAAAAGCCCTTGTCCCTCCGGTCATTGTTAGGGAATGTAATGAATTTTTTGTGCCGTCGCTGGGGAAATCACACTTCCGTCTTCGTTGTCTCCTTTGTTTTTGAGCCTCTTCTCTCATCGACCGGGCGCTTTATTTGACAATCGGACCGAGAACGTGACGCCATTAAGACAAAACGGTGGCACTAATACCTCCCCCGCCCCCTCCATCAAAACGGGCTGCAGATGGCTAACTTTGCACCGTTCGTCGGCGTGCGGCAGGTTGAAAAAAAACGGACATAAGAAGTCAGACCTTTTGATAGGCATCCTGTCGGACCGGAGCGGGACAGCGGATCAGAGCGACGTCTTTGATCCTTCCGGGGCGCAGCAAAGGGACTGCTCCGCCTCCCGGGCTCCCGCTGACAAAGGGGTGCCAGGGGCCCCTGCGAGCGGCGGGGCGCTCGGAAAAGGGGGACCGTCGGCTCGCTTGCATTTCAAAGTGGCCGGCCGTTCTTGGCTGCTTTGCAAATTAATTGCATTATTAAAAGCAGGTATCGGCATTATACCTCACGCTGCCTCTCCCATTACGAAGTCCCTCTACTGTATAATAAATCGCGGAATTATTTGCAAGCGTTTTGTGTGAGGGAGAATTCTTCCACATTTAAATTATTATTCATGTAGATATTTAAATCCGTATTTTCCATATGCACACTGTATTTGTTCAGGTATTTTGTACGCTGCAGTTCAGGTTAATCACTTTTAACGCAGGATTTACACGAGCATTGTGCTGGGGTGTCGGATAACATGGGTTTTGAATAAGAATTACCCAATAAATGTAGGTAATAGGTTTGTTTAGTTCCACCAATTTTCCGATCGTTTATCCTGGGTGGGGAGACTATCCCAAGCAGCACCCCAGAGGAGATGCCAGTGCCTTACAGGACATAGATACACAATATGGGTGATTTATGTGAGCAAACCTATGTGATACAGGGTGAATGTTCAAGCAGAGGCAGGCAGGAATCAAACACCCCACCCTGGAGGGTTATGACAACAGTGATGGCCACCGAGCCACGCGGGTTTGCTCAATTTAAATGAATGAGTTTGATGCTCATAGGTAATATACTTCCATTGTTGCTTGGACCTGACAACAATGTGATTGGTTATCTCTCTGAACCAATCATTTTTCCTACTGCCCTCACAGCATTTTTGTGTAAGTAAAACTGCCAGGAGCAAATTGTATGCACCAATATCCCATCACTACTCCTAGTTAGTGGTGATCATAGGCAAACCGGTAGGTTTTATTCTCCCCAGTTACATAATAATGGTGTAAACAATTTATGGGTGTCTAGCTTTACTGGTTGCTGGGGAACATTTCCAATTCTCCACTCTCCTCAGTTTGGATCCTGGACGCCATCCAAACACAGGTTTCCCTCTTGTGGTACATCCCAAGCTGTCAATTTTTTAAAATGGGTTTAACTGGGAGAGACCGCATCCCAGGAGCATAAGGGGCTCCTGCAGTCAACCATGTTCATGTGGGTGTTTAGGCCTTCCAGCCAGCTGGTTAGAACTGACCAATCATCTATTAGCAGTTGTAATATAGTGGAAAATTAAGCTAGCATTTGGGGTGATGGCAGACTGCAGAGCAGTAATGATCATCAGTGTGAGAATGGCTGCGGTTTTAGTGAAGATGGTGCCGTCCTATAAGCTTGGATCATTACAGAGACTGATGTAATTACAATAACCATGTTTTCGTTGGGCGTTTGTAACAAATTTTATTTGAGCTTCTAGCACCCCCCATCATGTGAAAAGTGCCTCTCTGAATTGCTGTGAAGTGCTTGTCGCTCCATCCTGAGAGGATTACGTGTGAGGTTTAGGGGCAGTTCAGTGCGGAGGAGGAGAGCCGCCTTGTGCAGCTGTACTTCCCGCAGAACGGCCTGCAGAGTGCCGCGAGCAAATCCAACTGGCCGATTCACTCCAGAAAAGTCGGCTGCTGTCGGT
>JAAGVU020000001.1:6765218-6775223 GCA_011763525.2 Mormyrus iriodes
TGTGTGTGTGTGTGTCTGGGTTGGGCCAATGCCAGAACCTTCCTAACCTCAGCCACCACCTGATCTGCAGAGCTAGTTAAGCTGCCGTTGATGTCTTTACTTATCAATTGACTTCTTATTAGGCCAGCCCCTCCCCCACCCCCGGCCAACAATGCTGCTGTCACACAGGGACAGTGGGCGGGAGCAAAATACCCACTCACCCAGACTAATTCCATGCACAACAAGGTGGGTGGGGCAGGTTGGAAGGGGCAGCTTCTCCAAAATCACTGTGATTGGCAGTTCACGGGAGACTAGGCGGACACAATGCCAAAATTAGCTGCCGTGGCAATGACACATTTAGTGTTTAATCCCCCTGTAGTGACGACACGGGGCTGTGTGTCTGAGGACCAGCTGGCGAAACGCCATGGATGCAGGATTTGAGGAAGGCATCGTTTTTTTGTCTTGTGTCCGTGCCATTGCAATGCCCATGATTCGTGCCCAAGCCCATTGAACAGTGCCCTATATATTGTGTTCTGCCTGATGTGTAGCATTTAGCATTGCTAACAATTTACTGAACTGATTAGCAATATTAATGCTAGGGGGGTGTATTAGTGGGTAGAAATGATACTTCACTTTCAAGGTTTAGAGTTTGCAGTCTGTCGTAGTGGCATAATGTCATTGTATGTGTGCATGTGTGCATCCTGTCATGGATGGTTATGTCATCCAGGGGGTACCTGACCTCATCCCGCATCCCCCCCCCCACAGAAATGGCAGGATAAGCTGTAGGAAGATCATTGGATGGATGCTGCCTGTCAGCTCTTCACAAGAAGTTGGATATCTGGTACATTATCATCAGACATTACTGAACTGACCTAAAACAGGTACCTGACTTTTTGAATTCAGCTTAACAAAATTCAATCCCATGGCATTTCAAGCAGTACAGAGTTGGTATAGAAATCAAATTCAGTCCTATGAAATACATTCCCTGGGAATACAAATACCATTAAATATATTGTTACCATAAGTGATGTCATAAAGGTAACACACAGTCAGAATCATTCCAGTTACAAATTGTTTTTTTCTTTTGATTTATGGACACGGTCCATGTGCCTCATCAGCGTTTTCATTTGGTGCAAATGCAACATTTTTAATCATTACTGTTGTGTTCTATCATATGTAATACTGCTGCGACCATGACCAGGTTAAGCAGATGGATGATGGATAGATGGAATAGATTGATAATGTGCATGACAGGTCCACAGTTGGTCATGGCGACAATTACCACATCGTCCCTTTTTCCAGCATGAGAGTCACAATGGGGGGGGCTGCATCTCCAGGACTTAGCAGAGACATCTGGAGGTCACCTTATTGTCCGCGTGATGGTCGCACTGTACAGCATGCGGTGGAGAAACGGACCTGGTCTTCTTACGAGAACAGGCGCGTTCTCAAGCTCTAGAATTATAGTGTGGGAGGGATGCGCGCTGTGAGGCTTTAATTTAAGGCCCTTGCTCACCGTCCTCGCTGTGCGCAGTGTCCCCGGCCCAGGCGGCTCGGCGTGAAGGACTGGCCCACGGGCCTCAAACCTGAGCCCTTCAGCCGGCAGGCTTTTCAGCCCTGGAACTTATTAAACCCCATTGAGATTCCTCCTTCCTCCTAGCTCCCTTTCTAAAGGCCTCTGTTTATTCCATTTGACTGCTCAGGGTCATGTTTTGTGTGCCCAGGCTAAGGAGAGAGCTGACTTTTTTCTTCCGCTGTTTCGATGGGCGGTAGCATACGACATTATGTTGGAAATATGATAACCTTAATTTAGCTGGAGTAGTTCCGCGTGTGTTCTTTTCCTTCTTACCTCCCATTGTTGGGACAAACTGTTGTGTCAGCTACGGTCTTAAAAATAAGACAAATGAAAGGCCACATTCCTTGAACAGGGGAAATAAGAAAGCATTAACCCGACATTGTCTTCGAAGGCCGCCTCTTTGAGTCACACACGTTCCCCTGTGGCTTTGAGCAGCCACGGCAAATCGGGAGAGTGCCGTTAAATGACGTTAAATTGCTACCAGTCTCCTGGTCAACGGTAGGCTGCTCCAGTGCAACTATGCAGATTGTCAGTTGTCATTAACGGGAGTTTAACTCGCGGCTGATTACTTGTTTGTGAGGTAATAAGTGGGTGAATTCCCACCCACCTACCCCCCCCACTTCTTTTTTTTGCTCCCAAATCTCTAGACAATTAGTAAAGGCAGTTGGTTTTAGAGCTTTTTGTTACTGGCCACCTTGAAGCATGGTGGAAAAGAACCCTAATCCAATAAACGTCTCATTTAGATCATGAAAAGAAAGTAAGGGGACAGGACCCACCGGACAGCCTATTTCTCAGAGCCGAACTCCAACCAACGCCCCCCTACCCCCACCCCCCCCACCCCACCCGTAGTCCAGCCCTACCAAGCTGTTGGAAATCGGCAAATTAACGACGAAGTCCTTCGTTTTGCCATACGTGTCCATCATAGCTCTTAACACAGTGGCATACCACAGAACCGGTCACGACTGGGGGGTGGGGGGGTGGGTCATGGTGCAGGTGAAGCTCATCCAGTCCAGGAGAGGCACAATGGGGAGTGGTGGTGAGGGGGGGGGGTGTGTGAGGGGCAGAGGCAGGCAGGGGCACGAAAGGCAGGACTGGCAATCAAAAGATGCCTCTTTAGGAGGACTGGACAAGGCAGGGGGAGGTGGTGAGAATGCCTATACACTGAGCAGGCCTGGCCAAAACTGGTCACACTTAAAGGGGACAGATAATTAGCTATAATTAGTGCGTGCACATTGTTGCCTCTGTGTCCACAACCTGAATAAATTTAGCAGAGGAGGCCCTGGTATTGAAAACACTTTGATGTAAGACGAGTTGTGCAGGATTGGCAGCATAAAGGCAGTGTTTTAAGCTTCCTCTACCCCCAGCCTTTCTTTCCCCTCAACAGTGGCTGTAAGACACAAACCAGTGAATGGACGACAACCTCTAGACCCCCCCCCCCAATCCAGCCACCCCGCCCCCCCCTAGCCCCTACTCCTTTGCAGCTTTCCACCCCAGGTTCTTTGAGACTGGTCAATTCTCTCCCAAACAAAAAAATCATCAAATGTTTTCTGCAGTCAGTAATGAGGCAGTGGACCTCATCAGAGCAAAATAGTTAGCTATCCTTCGCTTTTGTCGGCGCTCAATGACAACCGCTCTTTGAAAACTCAAAAGCAACTTTGGCAGGAAAAAAGCCACTTGTTCTTTATGCTAAATCGCAGACAGCCCCGGCCTGGCTGTTGAATGACAAGAAGCGGAGATATCTGCCTTTGTACAATTTGTTCTCATGAGTGCATTGTCAGAAATAAAATAAAGTAACATCAAACTTTTGGAAGACATGTTTCAGGATATTATATAAATTGGCAGTTTAGTCAGTTGTCTTGAAATATGTCTGCGAAATGCACTGAAAACTGGCAATCGTGACCTGATAGATGATTTGCCAAATGCCTAGCTGACTAAGGTCATGTTTATTATTTCGCTGGTCGGCACATTTATCGAAAGCGACTCGCTGAGAGCTGTCTGTTTACACAGATGAGTACTTTTAGCAAAGAAATTTCAGTAATTAAAGTAATTACAACAGCAAATCCCAACTTGGGACTGCAGCCTGTGTCCTTCTGCTGACAGTTTCACTTCCCAAGGAACTCAACACTTGATGCTGTTGAATTGCCAGCTGACCCCTATGCTGAGGTGAGGCGTGTGGCACCGGAATTGGTGAGAAGTCACATTCGTGGCCTGGCTGAGCTCCCATGGTCACTGGCAAAGTGGTTAGGGTCTTCTCCTGCCTGGAATTTGTCTATGGTTAAGATAATGTTGGGGATTTATTCACTGTGAAAAGACCTGTTAGCATTTCGGCAAACTAGTTGAACTCATTGCATTGAGAATTTATCAAGTTAATTTTTTTTTTTATCTGAACCAGGGGTGCCCAACTATTTTTCCCAGAGGGCCAAACTCCATCAGGAACACAAAAGCAAGGTCTACTGTGTCTAAAAAAATTGCCAACCTGTGTGGGTGGGGAAGGGGGGGGGTCATACCAGAGTCCACTAATTTGTGACCATTGACCTAAACTAACCTACAATTTAGCTCTTTGATACAGCTGGACATCCTCTCCACGGTATCCACTGCTGTATGCTGTGGTCTTTTTGGGACAGGTTTACTGTGACCCTGTACTGGATGAATGCTAAAGCAAGATGGCGGGATGGTGTTGGATTTCACTTGCGATGTCCGACTCTGGAGACGGCTGAGTTCTGTGGTCATTAACTTCGATTTATAATAGATACAGTAGAAGTATGTAACAAAAGAAAATGAAAAGATGGGCCCACTTGCATTTGTCAGTGACTGTGGGAGTGTGCCAATTGAGGGTCTCTCTAAGGGCGAAACGTTAGTTCCTTGATTAGGAGATACAACTAAGCTAACAAGCGTTAGCTAGATCCTTACATTGTTTTCAGACTCTACATTTCATTTCTACCTTTAACGAGACTGAGTGCAAGTACAGTCAAAAGTCTTATTCCTGTTTTTTCTTTTTATATCACACAAGTAACCCTGGTTTGCATTTTTGTAAAGTTGTTACTGAATCTCACCTAATTGTAAATTCATTTTGGAAGTAGTTTTGAATTCAGTTTTTGAAGAGGAAAGTTAATTTGTTGAAAAATCCAGACCTTCATCTAGTTAGTAGGGCTCAATCAGGGCGTCACAGGGATTAAAAACTGACGATCGACTTTTACAAAATTACAAAATTCGCTGATTTTGGTGGGGGGGGGCGTTCTCCACAATGATGGCCGGCCCACAACCCCATCCGCCCACCAGGAAAATGCCCAGTTTGCTAAATGGCTAGTCCAGCCCTGGGTTTAATTCATGCAAGGTTCCCTGGCGGCTGGTAGCACGTGGGAGACTGATAAATCGGAGTGAAGTCCAAAGTTTTAACGAACCCATCAAGAACATAATCAGGTAATGGATCCATGGCGACCGCGGAGGATCTGTCTGATTATAAATATCCAATGGAATTATGACTGATTAGGTATCTTTTCTCTCTCCCCCTCCACCCGGGAGGAACCCTTCAGACATCAGGCCATACATGAAACAAGGGAACAGCACGCCACTCGATGGCGCTCTGCGGCTACAGGGCGATTTACATCCCTGGACATCGCAAGGGTCGGCAGCGTTGATGAAGCGCCGTATCCCTTTGTGTTGCAATTGAGAACATGTCAGGTTGTCATTAAGCCCAATTCAACCAATTGCCTCAGAAAAAGGAACTCCGTTCGCTTAAGCATGGATCAAGATAAAAGTTGACAGCACAGAAGAATAGAATATTTCAGTCCTCTAGCTTTGTAGTGATTGCTAATTATTCCCGGTTTAAGGAGGACGGTAGCAGAAATGCACTGATTTCATAATTTGTCGGAGCTGTCATTGTGAATACTGATTCGCACTGCTGCATGAGCTGGGTCATTCTCTGCTCTTTATCCCGGCGTAAGGGATGAGCCTTGCTTGGCTGGCGGCACCTCACCCGTGCCGCGCCTCCGGACCCGGAACCGTTTGCAAATCTGACAAGCTTGGCTGGGACAATAAATGTCACCAAATGGCGATCATCTTCTCCTTACCGAGGTTATTCACTTCCTGGGAGAGTCAATGGAGGATACATGGCCATTATGTATTATTATGTTTACTAATTATAATAAATAGTTATTATTATTCTTGTTGTTGTTATTGCTGAGCAAACACTTTATTTCAGAGCATTTCAGTTTTCAAGTACAAGCACCGTCTAGTTGGAGCAGGTGGGATGGCATCTGGATCTTGGATATCATTTCTTGTTTTAATACATTTTTATGGTTGAAATTATTGCATGAAGGGTACACCCTCCTCCTGGGACTTGGACCTTTGTTGGGAAGGCCTTGAAACAAACGCATAAGAGATAAATAGCCTGGCCTGTCAGAGAATCCAGGTGCCAATTTGAGGTGACTCCCTGAAACATCTGGCCAGCTGTGCTGATGACCGAAAGCGACAGAACACTTCTGTGGAAGTTTAAAATGGGAAAACAGCTTCTGCCTTCTACCTAATCACTGTGTAGCAGCCGACAATGTATTAAATGCCAATAATATAATAATATGCCAATAATGTAATAAGTCTCTCCGTTATTAATATAAAAAATTGTCAGTGATGTAATAACTGGTTAGTAACATAATAACTTATTACACTATCAGCAAAAAGTTATTATGGAATTGGTTCAGAAAAAATATTACATTATTGGCCAGTTAGTATATTATCAACTTTTATTACATTAATGGTAAAATTATTACATTATTTGCAGTTATTACATTACTGGCTTCTACGCACAGTCCAAAATGTACTGTGGTCTGACAAATATGTATAGATGTATTTGTTAATTATATTCTGAATCAGTGCTCAAATCAGGTACAGTATATTCATAGTACATAATTGTGTACGATACATTTCTATTATATTACGTATTCTGAATATTTTGTATGTTGCATCTCTTTTTTACATCTGAGATTTCTTGAAGATATCAACAAGATTCTTTTCAAATGCAGTTATTTATATTTTGGATTACAGTATATTACAAATTGGAAAATGCAATTCCATGTTCATTCCTGTTGTCACAATCAATAACGCTGCTAAAAGTAATATTTAAATGTCTACCTTTATATTTTTCTCAATAGATTGAGATGTTTAAATTACATCACTTGTAAATCTTTTTCTTCTGCAAAAGCCCATTGTGGTAACGCCCCTGCTCCTGTCACTGTTCCTCGGACGCTGTGAACATTCCGGAATCCATGCCCTGAAAGGGTCCTCGTCCTCAGACCCTCAGGAGTTAACACCCGTTTATTGTGCTCTGTTGGTGGGGCCATCCGCGCACAGCTCCGTGTGGGGCTGAGGGTTTGGGGGGGGGGGGGGGGTTGGCCCTCTCAATTGGGGGCCCTTAGGCCTCGTTGCGGTTCCCTGGCTGTGTTAAGCCAGGCTATGGAAAGCTTTCCCCAGGAGGGGTCCCTAACCCTCATGTGCCGGGGGGTCATCGGCTTGGCGCGGAGAGGGACACGGCTTTGAACATGCAGGCTTCTCATGACTCCCAGTCACACTAGACACCCCACCCCCCCCCAACAAAAAAGCCTCAAAGCTTTTACGCCTTCAATGGCTACTTTCCTGGGAGGGACAGTCCCACCTTCCCATCTCCTTATTAGCATAGAGCATGGGCAAGGGTGGGGGGGAGGCAGTTTTTTCACTTTGTTGAAAGCTAATATTTTGCTTTTCCATATAGTTCAAAGCATTTTAGTTCTTTCTGACATCAGTAGCTCATCACGGCACTTTGCCAGTGTATCTCAGAAGGGCTTCTAGCCAGACTGACTGGTAGTGCTGGGGGTAATGGTTTATATCAAAGTTGCACATCCTGTTGGGCCTGGTACTGTCCTGTCATGGCCTCTGCATACTCAGTGCTCACCCTCTATTTACTGTGAACGTCTCCCTTGGGCAGAGGCTAGGCCACATGGGTTTGATCAGCAGGTCGCCCTCTGGAGTGGAGATGGGGGCGGGCTGGCTGGGCACTGTGTGTGTGTGTATGGGGGGGGGAGCCGCCCCGGCCGCATGCTTGACTGTGCCGTGCCGGTGTGGACCCTGTGTGGGAGGCAGGCCCCGTCCTTGCTCCCCATTGTGTACACACAGCATTAATGGATTTGCTTTACTTCTGTTCGCCTCATTACTGGCTTTGGCTTTCAAGTGTTGCTGTCTTTCAGCGTATGCAAATGAGGGTGGAATCGCTCACCTGAGAGTTGATATTGCCCGCTTTAATGTGCATTGAAAATCTAATGTTTGTATTTAGAGTATAACATCCTGTTCTTTTGAGACACACGCGAAGCTAAGCGGGACCCGGCGTCTGTTTGATGTTGCCTTCGAGTGTTATTAATTTCATATTCTATTATCCCTGCACCCCCCCCCCACCCAACCCCCCGCCGCAAGCGGATCCGAGGTGGAAGCCGTCGTGGACGAGCTGTTTGATGAGCTGGCGCAGAAACAAAACGATGGTAAGTAAGTTAATTTCTCTTGAAAGGGAATGCGCTCGCTGGGTAAATAAGGCCCGGCTGCCGCCAGCCAGTTAATAAGTGCCATTCGTGAGCCCGAGAAGATGGAGGTTCTCTTAAGTGGTCACCATTGTATCAGTATTTTGTCCAATTTCTGTGCTCTTCTGCTATTATCCGTCAGGATATGCGTTTCCGCACCTCAGAGAAGATGCCCCCACCCCCCTTGAAAGCAACCAACACATACGATCCACCTCCCCACTACAAAAAAAACAAAAAAAATTCTTCCCCCCCCCCCCCATATTGTTGTAATTACCCACCTTTGTTCATGTTCCCATAGTTCCTTGACCAAGGCTCCTGAAAGTGTGGGAGGCTGAATCCGAGCTGGACCCGTGGCACTGCACCTGCTACCGTGCCCGTCGGCGGGGCCAGCCAGCAGCCTAAATCTGTGCCACCCTTCAAATTCACATGTAAAACACACAGCTCACATGCAGCACCTTCCCCAACAACCACATGCATCAGTTTATCTGGCAAGATGCCAAGTTCTTCTTGTACGTATTTATCATCGCTGTGCCGCCACTCATACAGCCAGCTGGTCTGAAATAAGATGTGCATGTTCATTTCCTTTCTCAGGCATGTAGTGTCTTCTGTGATTTGTTCAGGCGATATGAAGAGAATCTCTCACACACCTCGTTTCCGTGGTTTTCGTTCCAAACTTACCAGCGTCTTTGGAGTTCTGATGTCATCACATAAGAACTTACAGGGTTAAAGCATGATTCTGGAATGAAAATGCAGTGGCATCATGCAGACATACTGCCAGCGTTTTGGATTAGAAATCCCACCAGTGTGGTTGTGTTTGTGGCTGAGAAAAGTTGTACGTACCTCGTACCGTTCGCCTGAGAAACCATCATCCTCGTATTTGATACATATTTTATTTATAATGTGCATATGTAATATTCATTACGCGTGAATAAAATGATTAAATTATAACAAATTCAAACACTGTAGAATCTTATTGAAGGCACTTCGGCCTAACAGCACATGATTTGGTTATTCGGATCAAATGACACAAGTTCTGACAGACCAGCAGTTGTTTTTAAAAGGGGCCTCCGCTAACAGCTTTTCAGGATCTTCAAATAACCTGTTTGTGTCGAGTCAAAGTGCCCTGCGCTCAATCTGTAGGATGTATCTGAGACAGTCCCCTGGCTGATGCCACACTAAGACGTTTAACGGCATTTCATTACACCCTCTAATGCTGACAGGTGCACCGCTGCTGGCCAATGACAATCCAGCTGGCCATTCAGGGTGACCTGTAGCCAGTAGGAAATCGGCTGTCTGCAGAGCTGGCACTTACCTCAACCAGGACTTTGTCACATCAAGACCGATGCAGAGCATCAGCTAACACATTTTCAGTTATTTAGCCTGATAAATGGGTTATTGCATGTTTTAGGTGAAGGAATCTAGGAGTAGGTGTGGATGTAATTCTGACTATAAATGTGCAATATTCGAGCTTGTGGGTGTGTTACTTACACAAAATTGTTCTGAGGGCAGAATGAAAAATGATTCCGTGATATAACCAATCAGATTGTAGAGGAGGTGGGTCCAAGCAAGTAGAGGAGGCGGGACCAAGACATCTGATTGGTTGGTCCCACCTCCTCTAGTTGCTTACAATCTGATTGGTTATCTCTCTGAACCAATCATTTTTTTGTTCCACCCTCAGAACATTTTTGTGCAAGTAAAACTCCCATGAGTAACATTCAGGTGTCCATCAGCTACAGGGCAGCAGCAGTAAGGCACAAAGGCACCAGGAGATGAATGGCCAAGTGGGGTGAAGCCTAAGATTACGAATGTCTGATAGTTCCCCTGAGTATTTACCCACACAAGTCACCAGAGCTGATCTGATGATAGAGCCCAGCAGTTTAAGATCCATTTTGTGTGTTTTCAAGATCACACATA
>JAAGVU020000001.1:6781499-6819227 GCA_011763525.2 Mormyrus iriodes
ACAATCCCCCGCTCTTCCGTGTTGGTGTGTGTGTGTGTGTGGGTGTGTGTGTGTGTGTGTGTGTGTGTGTGTGTAATCTGGTTGTATGTGTCTGATCTCTATGAAAAGCCCCATGCCGTGTGTGTCAGCTCCATGCATTTACCTACTGTTGACTGTCCCATATTTGCCCATTTACCTGCTGTATGGAACAGGTCATGTGTAACGCAAGTTATACTAAGGTCAGAAGGGCCTGATCTGGGGTCCCTGCAGAAACTCGGCACCTCTGGTTCCCCTCCCCACACAGGCAGCAGACCGTGGAGCAGCTCCTACAGAACATGTTCTCGGGAGAGCACAGTGAGGCCTGCATTGTCAACGGGACCCAAGTGCTCCTTACGTTACTCGAAACCCGGAGGCCAGGGTGAGTAACATCACATGTTGGCATCCCTGCGCGGCCCCAGGGCCAGGAGAGTTGCCACACTGACCCCTGTTCTGACCTGAGTTGCCACACTGACCCCCCCCCAGGATCGAAGGCCTGATGGATCTGTGCTCTCAGGGATACGAACGATCTCACACTGTCAATAGTAGCGTGTTACAAGGCATCGAATCTCATCTGAAGGACTTCCACCACATTTTCCTGGACCCTCCCAAGGTATCGTCACCATAAGCCCCACCCTTACACCGCATCATACAGTTCATAGGTGGCGCAGTGATTTGCTGTAACCTCCCGCTCTGTAACCTGGCAGAAATGCGCCATGCTGACAAGCCTGGGCGTACTGGAGGAGCCCCTGGGCAACGCACGCCTCCATGTTGCCCGCCTGATGGCAGCGTTGCTGCAGAGCTGCTCGCCCGGCGTGGCAGCAGAACTATGCCGCCTCAACACCATGGACCTACTGCTTGTGAGTGTGAAAGGGTGTGACCTTACATGGGTGAGGCCATATGGGGGTGGGGCCAGGTCAAGCCATGGTGCATGGTGGGAAATGTAGTGCCTATTCAACCACCGGTAAGGCTTCAGTGTTTTAGGTGTCGTGTTTTCTTCTTTCCTTTTTCCCCTTCCTGTTCTGACCTGCAGGACTTGTTTTTTAAATACACCTGGAATAATTTCTTACACTTCCAAGTGGAGCTGTGTGTGGCAGCCATCATGAACCACTCCAGCCAGGAGGAGAACCCTGGGAGGAGTCTGGGAAGCAAGGAGCCCACGGAGGCCCTGGACAGTGGCACGCACGAGCCCGACACCCCCCAGCCCCATGTGCTGGTGACCCATGTAGGGCAGAGCGGCCTTTTCTCGCCAACCAGTCCCCCCCCCCACTGCCCCCCATGGCTCCCTCCCATCATTTAATTACATTCTGATCTAAGCTATTAAACACAGTCCATCTTCTGGCGTCTGCCTCAGTATTGCACGGGGAATCATTAATACATTTTTATTACCGTGACTCGTGTTTCATTGTCTATTTGCAAGATCGTTGTTGCATAATGATGGTTAACTCAGGAGGAAGATGGCACAGGGGCATGGGTGTCCACCCCTAAGCCCCACTGCCCTTCTTTTTACCAGACTTTTGGTGTTCATGTGGCGCTAACATGTTGGGCACTGCTGGGGTTGTGTTTTGGGTGGGTGTGGTTTGTTTTGTGGTGGGTGGGGCTTATGGTGGGTGTTTCTCAGGGAGTCAGTGACTGTTGAGGGCTAGGTAACGGTGATATTCCTGGCTGACCCCTGCCGTGTTTCCCGGTGCCCCCCCACAGCTGTTCCAGACGTGCCGCCTGGTGCAGAGGATTCTTGACGCCTGGGAAGAGAATGACAAAATACAGTAAGAGTCACACCATGGTTCAAGACCTGTTAGACACATAGCCTGTCAGGCACCAGTCACCTTTGTCGGTGCCGTCTCCGCGGAGACCTCCTCCGTCTGTATTGGTGCCGTCTCCGCGGAGACCTGCTCCGTAGGTATCTGTGCCGTCTCTCCGAGGAGGCCTCCTCTGTCAGAGCTTCATGCCTCTACAGTACATACCTGTGAGTTGCTCGTGTCTTTGTAGTCGTGGTACAGGCCTGATAGTCACGAATGCCACTGCAATTACTGTACAAACTGAGCCACAGTGCAGCTGCTGTAGAGGCTTGTGTCACTGGTGCTGCAGTACAGACTTGTCAGCCCCTGGTACAATAGATCAGGTGGACATGCAACAGTGTAGAAGTTGTACTGTGAACTGTGTTCCCCGCTGTCGTCATACTCTGTTGGGCTCCTTTTAATGGGGGTTTGTCTTGCAGGGCAGATGGCGGGATGAGGCGGGGCTACATGGGCCACCTGACCAGAATAGCCAATGGTGTGGTGCAGAACACAGACAAAGGCCCCACCCAGGTGCAGATCAACGACGTTATGAAAGGTGTGTTGGTAGCTTACTGTCCATGTTCTTCACGCTAGTGATTATTTGTCTGTAGTTGTTTTCTTGAGGATGCTTAATTTTGTTGGCAGTTCCTCAGGTGTTTTTAAGCTTCAACTTTCAATTTTTTGCACAGTTAGCAATGGGAACTAGTTGCATTTTTACTTTGACTCCGTCCTTGCCTTTGAGCCGCTGTGCTCCGCACATTTATCATCAGGTAAAAGCAGTAGAAGTCTTGGTTGCAGTGAGTGTTTCCTTTCGTGCAGGTACATGTTCTTCCGGCTGTCTTTGGGCTGGTGTAGCAGTGCCTCTGTGCCTTTATTATTAGTACCTCTAATTATTAATTAATTGTTATTAACGCCTTGGCCTTGCGTGCCTCTATGCCCCGTTCTGACAAATGTGAGTCACAGGGGTGTTATCACCCTGCCTGTCCCCGTCACAGCTTCTGTGTTCGTCCTGGAATACGGCCATCATGGTTTCTGTTCAGTCACTCTCATCTCTCCCAGCCTCCTGCGTCCTGCAGGATGGCCGCTCCCTTGGCCCACATGGTCCAGTCCATTTGGAGTCAGGCTCGGTGGTGATGGCCTCAACCCGGATGGGCAGCTTGTCATCAGCGCAGCCCACATGGGTTTCTGTCCATACATGCCCACTCAGGGCAAACTGACGAGAGTGGTTAATGGATTCCCCGAAGGTGGCATTGTTCCCATGATTCAGGGTCCAGAATGAGCTATGGGCACACAGGACCATCTCTGGGCCACGGTCAGGATCCGAGGTGACGTGCTGTCACCCTTCTGTCCCCTGTGTTTCAGATCTGCCTGAGGACTACAGGGGACGCTGGGAAAGATTCGTGGATGAGACCCTGGCGGAGACCAACAGGAGGAACACTGCGGACCTGGTACGTGGGCTGCAGACGGCGACGTTCGTAAAAAACATTTTATTTATTTAGCACACGCTTTTATCCATAGCAACATACATATTAGAGAAAACGGGGTCAGACAGTCCCTGGAGCATTTGGGGGTTAAGGGCCTTGCTCAGGGGACCTACGCTGAAATCACCCTGAAATTTGAACTGGTGATCTTTTGATCACCGATGGCTCCCCTGTCCTTCCCCTGACTCCCGCCCTGCCTTGTTCCAGGTGAGCACACACAACCTGCACTCCTCCAGCGAGGACGACGACCTGGAGGGCCCCTTCCCCAATGAGCTGTCGCTGCAGCAGGTAGGCAGGGGGGTCCGTCGCCTGTGCGGGGGGGCGGTGTCACCGCATGTCATCAGGACATGTCTATCACCTCTCCACAGGCCTTCTCAGACTACCAGATCCAGCAGATGACAGCCAATTTCGTGGATCAGTTTGGCTTCAACGATGAGGAATTCGCTGAGCACGACGACAATATCAAGTAGGTTTTAAATCTGAGTATCTATAGGCCAGTTAAGTTAGATGTTGAAATCCAAAGTGATTCTGAATGTGATAATGAGTCTTTATTTCTTTATATATTTATATTTATTTATTTAATGTTGAGTCTCACCCTTTTGTTTCAGTGCCACGTTTGACAGGATCGCGGAGATTAACTTCAGCTTAGACGTGGACGATGACACTGTGAGTGTCTCTTACTCTCCTACATGTGTGTTCCCTGCATTATCTCTGGCTTTCTCCTCAATTTCGCGAGTGGGGTGTTTTGCTGTGTGAACCCCGGCCGTGTCACTGCCAGACCAGCGTATGGAGTGACCGTCTCTCCCCGCACCGAGCAGGCCAATGTCACCATGTTTGAGGCCTGCTGCAAGGAGCGGATACGGCCGTTTGATGACGCCGAGGAGGACGAAGAGGACGAGGACATCTGGGAGGAGGGACAAGTGGACTATGCAGCACAGGTCAAGAAGAGGAGCAGGTGTGTGCATGCTTATCCATGATCAGCTGGACGGGCCCGCAGCCTGC
This sequence comes from Mormyrus iriodes, assembly GCA_011763525.2. Classification (NCBI taxonomy): domain Eukaryota; kingdom Metazoa; phylum Chordata; class Actinopteri; order Osteoglossiformes; family Mormyridae; genus Mormyrus; species Mormyrus iriodes. The sequence goes on from JAAGVU020000001.1 coordinate 6,785,776, forward strand.
CCCTAGTGTACCGAGCGCCTTTGCTACAGCATTTCGGAGCAGGCCCCTTCTCGGAAATACTAACCCCAGTTCTAAAAGATGCTTTCACACCAAGGTTCTGGAACCTGCTCCCTGTTCACAAGATCCTGGGTTGTCTTGAACTGGGACTTTTGTAGTTCCTAACCACTTTCATGTGTCTCTTTCACACCGCACCAGAAGAACTGGGACCTTCATGCTGAAGGGAGCTGCAAAAATCTTGTAGGTTAAACCTCACAAATAATTTCATACGAAACTACACTGCAACTCCAAAATAATGGAGGATGAACAAGTCATTTTGTTATTTATTGGGGTCGATTGTGATCAAAACGGGGCACAGCCTTTTATTTATATGACCCACAACATGTTTATAATTCTTATTAAATCTTGCCAAAAGGTCGATCTTTTGTTTTCCACGTAAAAAACGATAAAAAAGATGTTATCCCACTAATAAGCGCTGGCAAGTTTCACAGCCGACAGCAGTGATATTAGACAAAAGTGTATTGGGTAGTGATCGAATTTTCCGATGCAAGAAGAAAATATTCATTAAATGTAATTGAGGTTCAAAAAATAAAATTCATTTGCTCAATTTTTGCTTTGATCCTTCTCTTTCCCCTCACTTCCATGTGACTTCCAAGTTAACACCGGCGCCAGTGGTCACCCAATCAGCAAGCTTTTGCTTGCCTCCCCTGTAGTTCATGTTCACACAAAAAGTACGTAGTCTGGAGTAGGTACAAAAAAAGGGTTCCAGAACTGCTACTGAGGCACTACGATCGGGTCGAGTTCCGGGGATATGAATGCATCAAAATTTCCTGGTTCTGGTTCCTGAAGTTCCCGTGGTGTGAAAGCACCTAATGTGACGGCGCATTTTTAGCAAGTGATGTCACTCGAAGGACGGCGCCCTGCCCCCTGCACCAGGACAGCACTGCCAGAGGCCTCAGCTTTAAGTGAAAACATTGTAAATGAATCTCATTTCGAGTTTGGCGTCTTTCGTTGACAACTTTGAGTTGAAGGATTTAGCCTTGGGTTCCAGCACCGAATTGGCTTTTTCATTAAGAGCTGCTTCATCTGTGTGTTTGAGCAGCCTGCCTCACCACATCTCCCTCTTTCAGCTAGAGGGAGTCATTTTGCCGTTTGCTTGGTGTTTCCATTATAGTCTTATGGTGCAATGAGCCGTGAAACGCCATGAGGTGTCAGCTGGGAGAAGGGCCACATTTAAAGACCCACAGAACATTGTGTTGTGTTCGATGGTCACAGAGAATTTCGCTTTGTGTGCCGGGGAGAATTTGAAATGGATTTAACTTTTCCATGATGAGTGAAATGTTGGCTGCCGAGTAGAAACTGAGTCACCGCAAAACGGCAAACCCAAATCCTTGCTTGTGTTTGATGAAGTTGTGGTTTTGAGGTACAGGCTACATTTCCCTGCAGCCTTTGCTCTACCGCCTACATCCTGCTTGCTCTTCATGGCCTGGTATTATGGTGCTCCATTGTCCAACTGACTGCTAACTGACATCTCCACCCCCGAAACAGGTTTGGGGTTTCCCACACCACAGACATCTCCAAGGGTGATGTTGCGAATGGGGAAGAGGGCAAGGTGTCCCAACCAGGGGGTGCTCATGACGAAAACCACAAGAACAGGGTCCCCGGCCAGGACTCGGAGATGGACTCTCCAGAAAGTGAGTGTACAGACATTAGCCTGGGTTACTGCTTCTTGCTCTTAGTGGTACAGTATGAGCAGTCAGTTTAAAATATATGAAGCAACAGTTCTCAGTATGGCGTTTTAGGATGTGAGGCATATCTGCAGTGTCGTTCTGAATGTCGCCCACTTTCAGCGTCATTTGGGATCAGGCTGCCATCTTTCTCAGAGAAGCTCTTTTCATTAGAATGTGAAGTTTATTGCAAACACGATCAGAGTGCTGGTGTGGGATACACCCGCATTTTGGATGTCTGTGTTTGACCAATGGCTCCTTCTTCCTGCCCACCCCTGCACACTCCCCCATAGGCCCAGGCTGGACGGCCAGCTTCGAGGACCTCCTGACTTCGAAGGCGCCGCTTAGCCGGGCAGCAGCGGACGTGGGATCAGGCGCGTGGGAGGCGGCCGGCCCCCAGCGAGGCGCTGATGACAAAGGCTGGGCCAAGTTCACAGACTTCCGGCCCTTCCAACGGTGAGTTTAGCACGGGTTCGAGCTCCAGACAGGTGTGTTAGCATGTTGCTGTAAAACACAGATTTGCTTGCCGACAGATAATTGAGAAGCTGGATTTTGACGTCGGTCGATGTGTCATGCTGCTTTATATCCCTGCAAATTATAGTGTCCACAAAACCAGAGAGAACTGGCTGAGTCTGATAGATCTTCATTTGAGGTGAATGAGTTTGAATGAAGGTGCAGTGGGGTGATAAAGCAGCTCCTCTTTCTGCAGCTCGGAGTCCCAGCCCCCTGCAGAAGGAAGTCCGAAGCATGATGCAGATACCAGCCGTGAGTGCCAAAGGGTGTGGATGGGCTCTGGGGTTTATGGCCCTAGCTGTTTGGTTGGTGTGAGATCAGTGCGGGAATGTAGGCAGGTGATAGTGTGTGTAAAGTCTTTCCTGTACCAGTGTCTCACCCTGCTCCGCAGGGGCACCCTGTGCGTGGCCCGTCGGCTCCAACCTCAAGGCGCCGCTGGTGGCCTCCGACAGCAGCTCCTCTGGGGGCTCGGACAGCGAGGAGGATGATGATGAAGAGGAGGAGGATGAAGAGGCTGAGAATAAGGCTGTCAGCATCATGGAGACAGGTGTCATGGAGTCGGTCTCCGGGGGCGCCGCCAAGGAGTCGGTCTCCGGGGGCGCCGCCAAGGAGTCGGTCTCCGGGGGCGCCGCCAAGGAGTCGGTCTCCGGGGTCGCCGCCAAGGAATCTGGCACAGGCAAGGAGTCGGTCACCGCGGGCGCCGCCATGGATTCTGGCACAGGCAAGGAGTCGGTCACCGGGGGCGCCGCCAAGGAGTCTGGCACAGGCAAGGAGTCGGTCTCCGCCAAGGAGTCTGGCACAGGCAAGGAGTCGGTCTCCGGGGTCTCCGGCAAGGAGTCGGTCTCCGGGGTCTCCGGCAAGGAGTCGGTCTCCGGGGTCTGCGCCAAGGAGTCGGTCACCGCAGGTGCCGCCATGGATTCTGGCACAGGCAAGGAGTCTGTCACCGGGGGCGCCGCCAAAGAGTCTGGCACAGGCAAGGAGTCGGTCTCCGGGGTCTCCGGCAAGGAGTCTGGCACAGGCAAGAAGTCGGTGTCCGGGGTCTCCGGCAAGGAGTCGGTCTCCAGGGGCAGCGCCAAAAAGTCAAGCACAGGCAAGGAGCCGTCCGCCGCGGGCGCCGGCAAGGAGACTGTCAAGCTGACTGTGGACACCAAGAATGAGAAGGCAGCCTTCATCAGGTGAGGAAGTGGGCCAGAGCCTGAGACCTTTTACAACACCACCCCCTACCCCTCAAAAAAAGGTTGTTTTAGATGCAATGATGCCAGAGCGGCACAGGGTGTGCGTTCCTGCTGTGATGCTCAGAGCAGCGGCCGACAGCAGCCGTGAAGGAGGATCAGGTAACCGATCCCTGGAACAGGACCCCAGGCATGAAGCCTAGCCTGTGGTGTTAAACGGGTGTGGCTGCACGTTTGAAGTGCCCTGAAACGCGGGTGTTTCTGGAGGTGTGTACTCATCACCAGCTGACGCCAGCATCTCCAAACCCTCACTCGCTTCCTATTGGCAAGCAGGCCTGGCTTTCTGTATCACAAACAAGGTCCCACCGTCCTGTGACATGTTTCAAAAGTTCCTGGATTTTTCTAACAATGCTATTTATTGTATTCAGTGTAAGCTTTGCAGGATTCAGGATATCGTTTGATAGTTACATGAATAGCGTGTGCTCCCTCCCTAAGTGAGTAGTAGGTCACCGAAGGTCATTAAAGGCCATCTTGTTTGTTTCATTCTAACAAGTTGAACATCTGCTCGTTTTTCCACTCTCACTGGTGAAACCAGTCTCTGTCCATCTTGGTCGTCAGCTTCTGTGCCTAGTAGTTCTGGAAGAATCTTCCTCCCAACCCTTGGTTGGATTTTCTACCCTGTACCCCTTTTCAGTTTTTAGTCCTACCCTGTAAGGAAATGTTGCTCATATCTCTTGAACATTAATGCTTTTTCAACCTGCTGTTATCATAGCTGTTCAGCTGAACATAATGATGTGGCACATTTCTTGAAGGATGTCCTTCTGTTTTATTTGCTCTTAGGGCCCATAACAATTAAATATGTTTTAATGTTCTTCTGTTTAGGGAGTAGTGATGATCAATGTGATTATCTGCAGCACGTAGGGATGGGCGTGGGGGTGGTGACTTTGGGGGAGTTTCTGCCAGAATCCATAACTCTGGCATTTATTTCTTCAGTTTTTGGGGGGGGTGACCTTTCTGCAGTAGCTCTGGCGTTTTGTCTTGTCATGTATGGGCGGGGCTAAACCCTGGTAAAGTTTTTATATTTTTCGTGTGCAGGTCCACCGCCGCATGTAATTACACGCTGTCCGTGACATAGGTCTGCAATTACAGGCCCTGCTGCTCTGACCTTAAAAAGCCATTTGAAAAGCTGGAACTCGTATGTTTCTGGGTCTGCAGCGTCTTGGGATGGCAGTGCCTCATTTTTGAGTTATTCTAAGGCCCATCGTCCATCTAAAAGCAGACTTCGCTGAAAGGCCACGCTGCTGACCTTGTAGGGGTCAGGCGGCAGAGTAACCTGCTCTAGTGCCGATCACACTTTTTTTTGTAGGTGCTAAGTCGTGATGATGCAATTAGATGTTGATTTAAGACAGGAGTGTTTGTCTGTCCACAGTCCATTTAATGTTCATTTCAGACCTGTTTGCATGTGGGGTTCGTGTGCGCATATGTATGTGCATGCATGTCTGTCTGTCTGTCTGTCTGTCTGTCTCTGTCTGTCTGGCTGGCTGGCCCCTGTGAAAGCTCCCCCAAGCCTGATGCGCCCCATGATTTGCTGACACCGCTCAATCCCTGTGTGATACACCCATCCCTGCTTTTGTCTCTCTCTGTAGCACTGATGTCGCCTCCATCCCCCTTGATAAGCTGACTGTTGCGGACGGACCCCAAGAGCTCATGGCGAACCCTGAAAGGACACATCCCACTGACATCCAGCGGGGTGGTGCCGCAACAGACCTCACTGTGACAGACAGGAGGTGAGTCCCCTCCCCAGGGCGCCTTTCTTTGCCTGCCCGGGATGGATGTCGCCAGCGGTGTGCCCAGGACATGTGCCTGGGCTCCTTGTAAGGTAATGCACACAGGTCAGGGCTAAAAATCCAGCTGCCTTCTGCCAGGACACCCAGGCAACACATCTGGAGAACAAACGGCATGGGGTTCAGCCTGGGTCCAAGCACGCAATCCACTTTAACTTTGTCTGCACTTTATAAGAACAGCGTTTGAGGTTTCCGTTACATTTGTGATTTGGAAGCATATTTTTCCTGTGGAAATGCAGAATATTACGCAGGGATCCTACAGGTAGTGATTCTTCACCCAGCATGCTCTGCGGTTAGGCTCTGCTGCCCCCTGCTGGTGGATGACTGTCTCCCTCCCTCCTTCCTGTCTTGTAGAGAGGAGGCGCCACCATCGGCAGAACCTGCTGTCAATGGGCCAGCTTGATGGGACTGGACCAGGATTAAGGATAGGCCACACCCATTTCTGTGATGCAACTTTTTTTATTTATTATTTTTAAAATTTTCATTCTTTTTTTCTCACCGATTTAATGCTGCGGTTTGTTATAGGAAGTAGCCAATCAGAATCTGAGATGGGGGGTATGGGGGTGGGGGGGTGAGCTGGGGGAAAGAATATAGAAAATCCACACATGGGGGCATCTTAGCTGATGCTGCGTTTGTGCCCTTTAGATGTAGCAGTGACTTGTCCTCTGTTTCCCGGGAGACCAGGCCCCGGCTGTCTCCGCCCACACGACCTCCCTTCCACCTCTGACAGTATTGCTCACGAGAGACCAGAGCCGCCAGGCCAAAGTGGCACTCTGACTCTGTGGTGACTGACTGTGGTTCTTTGTCAAGAAGATCCGCAGCACTGATTTTTGCTGGAACAACAACATATTTCCATAATTTGTGGAGAGGGGAACCCAGAAACAAAGACCGGAACTGCCGAGTTGAGCCTAACCACTGCTGTGCGAGCTCCAATCGTGCCGTGCCACGCTTGGAGTGCCCATCCTAATTCATTTATGGTGAGGTAAACTCGCCAGGGTCTCCCTCCTTGTGCAGTAATGCCGTGTAGCATTTAAATGTTGAAAACAGCCCTGATTGACTGTCAGGAATGGTGGTGGGCGGTCTCAGCCGACGGTCCCGCATCCTGGTTCACAGAAGTTATGCAAACCCCTCCCCCATTGCTGCGGCCAGTCAGATGGCACGTCACTTTTCCTTTGAGTTCTGACACCCCGCCAACCATCTTCCCTCGTTACATCACATGATGGAAACAAGAGTTATATATTTAAATTTGAAAAGTCCAGTACTTATACCAAAGCTGAGCAGTGTTTAATAGAGGGTTCATAAGTGGGAAATATTTCAAGACTCATCTCCTGTATAAACTAAATTATTGAAAAACTATATATATATGCATGCTGCTGTGCATATATTTACATATGCAATCAGCAGCCTGGTGATTTTTTTTTTTCTTTTTCTTTTTCTTGAGGGGGCGTGCACTTTGAATTCCATCATCCGTGCTGTGTAATTCTTGTACAGATTCTGCAATATCCACATGAGTGTTAATGTCATAATCAAAATGTTAGGTGAAAAATGTTAACGAACCCTATAAAAAACAAACAAGAATGAAAAACGACTTTATATCCAACCTGGTTTAGCATAGTTGTCATTTCAAGATGGTGCCCACATTAACATGAGTGTTTAAACTTCTGTCTTCAGAGTGGGGTGTCAATCCCACCTGTCGATTTTTATTATATTTGGACCCCATTGTCCACTATGTCTGTCTGTCTCCTGAGGGACTGTTCGGTGTATAAATAAGGTCTGTATTTACCAATCATACTCCCCTAGCCCCTGCCTTAACCAGGTCTCAGAGGATTCTGGGAATTGTAGTCTCCTGGCCCCTAAAACATCTAAAACAAATCGCTTTCTACGGATAGGGTTTCCTGTGGACAGTTCTTCTTAGAATATCCTTTCATGTCATGGAGCATTGATCTCTTGCTTTTCCTCTTCTCTGCAGTTCCTTGACCTGTGATGTAGCCTTTATTTTTGTTTTCTTGTCAAAGGGGTATGAGTTCCTGAAAGGTCTTTCTTTCTAAAAGCCAAACATATTCTTACTGCCTTCCTTTTAAATTTGAGCAAAATCCAGTTCATTTTTGCCTGTCATTTATAAGTCCAATTTCCATTCATACCTCATACCATATACCCCCTCACCCCCAAAAAGATGTTTAACCCTTGAAACTCCATTCTTCACCCCCTGTGACGAAGGCGCAAATATAAACCAAGTTCAAGTTCAGTTTTCTACCAAAGCCTCAATTGTCTGTCGGCTGTGCCCCCCACCCCATCCCGCACACACACCACCCTCTGCTCCCTATTTTTAAGGTCAGGGCTTCTTCATCCTTCTTAAATGTCACCTGTGTGCTGGGGTAGCATTTCAGAATGAGCAATACTTAAAGACGAAACACTATTATTAACCCCTAAAACGCCTTGCTTCAGCACTGACTGGTGCAAAAATCATGGCAGCTCTCTCTTAACGGGAGCACAGGAAAATCTGTCCCCCAGTGGCACCTGAATTTAAAGGCCAGTGGGGGGCATAGTGGTTGAGGACATTGGCCTTGTTATCCTGAAGGTGGCACCGTTCACATCTCAGGAAAGAGGACATCTCTGAGCAAGGTACTGAACCAGCAGTAGGAGCATCCAGGCGTCTAAACGGGGGGTATGGTGGAGAGGGGTTAGAAATCTGAATGAGACGGAGTGGCTGTGACTGACCACTCTCCAGACACACCATGAACCTCACCAGCCCACCCCCTAACCCAACCCCACCCCCCGAGACACTGTGGTCATAGTCTGTATCGTTGGAGATGTGCATATATTTACATATGCAATCAGCAGCCTGGTGATTTTTTTTTTTCTCTAGGGGGGTGCACTTTGAACTCTATCATCCGTGCTTTGGCACATTGCGGTCATAGTCTGTATCATTTGAGATCGGGAGATGTTTTGGCTGTGGATTTTCTTTGTAGTAAAATGTAAACGTAAGGGATATATATATATATATATATATATATATATATAAAAATATTATATTTTTTTGATGAAAACCAAATTTATGCGCAAATTATATTTGCTAGTAGCAACGTAACATTTCAATCAAAGGCAATAATGTTTGTTGTTTAGGGTGACCCAGCATCAGTTTCCTGTCAGATTTCTTTCTGGTCTGGTCAACTCCTCAGGTGCGATACAGTTTCCCATAATGCCCCTCTCACGCCCCCCAACCAGCAAGGGTGTGAACACATCGGGGGGGGGGGGTGTTTGCATGCTTGTTTTCCCATGTTGAGCATCCTTCCCCATGTATTGTTTCTGCCGCTCCCAAAGCCTCGTATGCCTTCGTTTATCAAAGCGAATAAATCCCTGAAAGTGTGGCCAGTGGTTGGAGTTTCCTCTATGCCCTGTTTAAACCCAGTTGGCTCCTGGTTCAGTTTCGAATCCGTGTGCTTTTTTAACGTGGCTGGCCCAGAGAATTCAAATCACACCGACCTGATTTATGGGTTTTGTGTATCCCGTGTAAAAATAACGATCCCATATCAAGTTGCAAACGAGGCTCCAGACACTCTGAACGCGAATCTGATCTCTAAACTTGGCCACTTTAAACGTTCCACACAACAGCAGAGAAAGCAGACAAACACCCCGTATCGGTGAGAACCTGATGGGGACTGAAGTCTCAGCCTCCATTATCCTCGGGGCTTAGAAGCCGGCTCAGTCCTACTGGGACGGTGACAGATGCTGGCAACCTCTTCAAATTACCGAAAGAAGGTAAAGCCACTTGGGTTCCCCATTGGCCAGTTCCTTGGGCCAGGGCGAAATCAGATCCTGAACATTATCCATGTTGCCTGCAGCATCTCGCGTTTGATGCCTTTTTTTTTCCCCAGACGAGCATGTTTGAGGAATTAGGAAACAGAGGTGCTGGGCTGCGTCTATCCCTGTTCCTAACCCCCCCACCCCCACCTACCCACGCACACACGCCGGCCCATCCCTGAGGTCATTGATCCGAGCCTGGGAGGGCACATCTCTGACGGCTGGATACAGGCCGTGGTGGACAGGCACTGGTTCTGAGCACGGATAAACGAAAGCGGGCAGACTGGCAAGCACATTTCTGCTTGCTGAGGGAGTTGGAGAGCGTTTCAGAGCACCGTTAAAATCATCGCATCCCTTACTGACAGACTGGCCGCGATTCACTGATTCTGCGCGGTTCCCATAGCAGCGCCATTTGCCGTTACGTCCTTAAACGAAGCGGCCTGTGCCCTTCTTTTTTTTTCCCCCTGACCACATAAGCCGCGGGTTATTTAAAGATCCAAGACTGGATGCCTTTCCCTGCGGCCTCCGCCCCGTGAGCCTTTACCCCACTGCCAGACCACAGAGGCGGCCCACGAGAGGCTCCTCCCCTGGAAGCTCTGGCCAATCGGCTGTCAGCTTCCCTGTCGCTGTGTGGTCTGTTAGCTCCAGCCGGTAGTCGTCACGGTAACAGTCGTCCCCACGTGCTTTGGCGGTACGGAGCCCAAGCTTGGGTTCCTGTGAGTACTGTACTGTACTGTACGTATGTAGGTGAGAGGTACACAGAGGGAACACGAGAACGTGTACACTGCCTTCAGACACACGCACGCACGCACACATGTGTGCAGTCTCACGTGAAGCCTTTTTGTATCGTTAAAAACTGATGCTGGCTGGTTTCTGTTTTTGTATACAATGCTGTACATGTTATTTGTTGTCAGACAGGCTGTAAATTCAAATAAAACACACAAATAAATATTTCAAACAGTAAAGGCTGTGTCTCAAGCTTAATCAAATGCGCCCAAAATCCCATGTCATTGAAGCGGTCTAGAAAGCGACTGTGGGCCCTAAATCTCCATGTGCATTTAGGGAACTTGCTGAAACAAACACAGGTATTACTGTTGTCATCACTGTTCTGTTCCTGTTGTACTTTCACCTGCTTTTGGAGGGAAACGACAGAGCCAAGGTGAGCTTCGTTTAATAAACGGTTCCTGTTTTAGGAATTGGTCTGTTTCGATGGCAACTTCTTAATGTTTTCCCAGAAGCCACTTTGGCAAAAGCTGCTATCAAAACACATGAAAGGGTTTCCTGGCTGATAAGCAGCTTTCACTTCTCTGTCTTTAGAAACATCCCCAGCCCGTTTTCTGTTAAGGATCTGCAGTCTTGCGGGCTTCTAAGAGCCAGTGTGCCAAACATGGAGAAAGCGCTATGCTTCGCGTAAAGCGGCCCTGCTCTGTTGTCCACTTAAAGCCAACGGGTCCCCACCCCCCCTGCTGTTGTCGTCTTCTTCACTTTGTGTAACCGCAGCCTCTGTTTGTACTGTGGCCTGCAGCAGATAAGCCGATTTTCCTGTGCTGTGTTACTCCCCTGGAGAAGCGTCGAGCGTCAGTAGTGGTCCGTCCCACAGGAAGCCACCAAATACCAACCATTACCACCCTTTCTCAGCCCCCGCCCGACACACACACACACACACCCCACACCCACAGATTCCATTCATAGCAGTACTACAGAGAACCCCCCCCCCGAGCCTTCAGCCCACGCAGCCGAGTGCTCTGCCCTCTGCACCTGGCCCCTGAGTGTGTGCAGAGCCCTGTGTGTGTGCCTGCCTCTGTGCGTGTGTGTGCCTGTGTGGAGGCAGGGGCGGGGCTCACCAAGGCAAATATTTTCCAGGCTCAGCCTACTGGTCTGACCTGCTTTTCCCTTCGCTTGCCTGCCTGTGTGCGGAGAAGCTGCAAACGGCAGGAGGATCCCGGACAGGAGCGAGCCTTCAGCTTCCGCTCAGACACCAGCACACGGACGGATACGCCGGCCAGCTTCTGGAGGGGGGGGGGACTTTGTTTGGGAGGGGCTCTGAGGTAGGGGGGGACACACTCTAAACTAAACTAAAAGGAGGACGTGCCCCGCACCGCCACGACCCCCCCCCCCTCATGGGGGCAGCAGCCACAGCACTGCCATCACCACGGTCCCCGCAGACATGGGAGGCTGCCACAGCTACACAAGCACCTCCGACACCAAGAGAGGCCCCCCCGCCAGCCAGGCTGACTTCTCCGACATCAGCGGGCACAAGCTGTGAGTACGACTCCTTGCCTCCCTCTTCGCATACTGCACACTGGCAGAGCGTCTTTGTATATCTGAGCCCTACTTCTCTGGCTCCAGGGAGGGGGGGTCCCTGTCCTATTTCCTGAGTATAGTCTGAGTTGTTTTGCATGGTAGGAATTTTCAGCATGGCTCTCAGCGGTACAGAGACTGAGCTCAGCTCAATCCCCGGCACAGCAGACCAAGGACACAGTCCCTGTTTAGATCCTAATGGGTTAAAAAGTCCAGGCGCGAGTTCAAACAGGGCCGCGCGGTGAGAGTATAAACACAGCGAACGCACATGGCAGCCCAATGAAAAGTTCCACGTCAGAACCGGCCACCCTCGGCGCTCAGGAGACGACTGAGAACACATGCTTGACTGAGGATGTCAGCTCTGGAAACTCTCCCTTATTTTAGATGTAAGCAGGCATGAGCTGGGGCCAGTCCATGTGTCTGTACCAGGGAGCGAAAATGTGGGCCATCCGGGAGGGAGCAAAAACATGGGCTGTCTGGGGCTCCCTGAGGACTGGGTTAGGAAACACTGGTCTATACAACAATGAACCAAGAAAAGTTTACTTGATCTTTCCTCCATCCATTTTCCTTGAAACCACTTGTCCTAGTCAGGGTTGTGGGGGGTCTGGAGCCTATGGGCACAAGGCAGGGAATAACCCAGGATGGGGCATCAACCCATCACAGGCCACACTCACACACCTGTAGGCAATTTGGTAACACTAATCTCAGCATGTCCCCTCATGATCTATCTTGAGTTTTCCATAGTTATTGTGCCTAACTTCCCCCATAATACAGCTAGGTACATTCAAGCACTCCTGTTGTCCAAATACATGTTATTTTTTCCCTTCCAGTTCCTCTCAGTGTTTGTCTTTATGTTCCTTTGTTTAATTGTATTCTAGAATGTTTGGCAGAAGTTTCCCCTCTAGAGGCCGATGGGAGCACCTCAGGGAACCCCTCATTTAGCCTGTCTCCCAGTGGACATGCAGTGTGTCAACAACACAAGGTGTTGTCGTCGTCGTCAGGGTCCTTTAGATCACACACAGATTCGTTAAACTCTAAGAGCGAGTTGCCGTGGCAATGAGCCGTCTGGGTGAAACTGTGAGCTGTGAGGTGTCAATCGTTTACTATACCCCAAGCAGACACCTTTCCGTACCTTGTATAAAGGCAAATTGCATTTGCATTAAATATGCAAACGAGGTCCTTTCTTGGACAGTGGCTTCAGTGAAAATGCTCTGTGATACAGCTTAGAGGCCAAAGCCTGCACTGTGTGCGACCATAACAGTCTGGGGACAGATCAGAGAGCAACGTCTGAAAACTATTTTGGAAACACATCAGTAACAATAAAGAATGTTTTGAGCTGGCATTAGTCCAACCCTTTTCTTTTGGCCTTCAGTGTTCAAACGTATTAATCCTATATGTGTATTTGAGGAGTGTTAGTAGAGATGTATGAATGGGGGGTCTAAGCCTTCATTGAGGAGGGGGGTGTGATTTTACTGAAAATGAATGAAAACACACTAAAGTAATTTGAGTACAAATATTTTAGGGGAGTAAGAACATTTTAGGGGGGCTAAAACCCTAGGGACGTCTCTGGCGCATATAACAGAGACTTTTGTACTTACTGAGTAGTCGTCTAATTTGGTTTTCGCTTTGTTTGGAAGATGCTGCTGGAATAGAACAGAATAGTGATGGAACCCCAGTGTTATTCTGCTTATGGTTGTGCCTGGGGTTTCGCTGGAAGCTCAGTCCAGCTGCACTTACATCTAGCTGATACCTTGACGGTCATATGTTTGTATTGCACTTATTTGCCTTACTTGTACGTCACATTGGACAAAAGCGTCTGCTAAATGACACCATGTAGAGCGACTTGTGAGGGAACAAACCTGTGTGAGAATGAGTACTAAATCGTAGGTTATGTAACTCTAGGCATGACACACGCCAGGCTTCCCTCAAAACGGGAATGGGCCGTTTTTAGCAAGGATCAGGAAACGAAACGGGTTCAGCTCACACTGACCTCAGGTTCAAAGCAGCCGGGCGAGCCCTAGGCGATCCACCAAGCCCTGAAATGTGACCCAGACTGCAAATGTGGTGGACCCAAGAGAAAGTCAGCTTATATAATGTTAATCAGCAAATAGACCTGTAGTATTCACACCCAATCGCAACCATAATAATCCAATGCTTTTTGACTGATCTACTGTATTTTCTCATTTTCAGTTGCTAACTCTTCCTAAGCTTTGCAAAGCCATGGTACTGATCCATTAAAATGCACCCCAAATGAATTCACCTTAAATACTGCTGTCGTCATAAGTTCATAGCAAAATTCGGGTTGTGTATTTGGAAGAATTACGACACCAGTGGCTGAGCGAGACAGGTTAATATTGAGTGTTCTTATATAACGTTTTATTCGTCTTAGCATAAAATTGTCATAAGAAGGTTCATGATTTTGAGTGAAATTAAAGGAATGGTGCGGAAAAATACTGCCGCAGTTCATGGCTTGTCTTTAATAAACTTGTAGAGAGATGGCAGGAATTATAATTTATGAAAAATAAATGATGCTGACCAGATACCAGCATTACCATCAGCGCCAGATGACTGAATTTAACCAATTAACTGCGTTCTCTAATTATACCGCGGCATATTAAAGTGAAGTGGCTGTGTATGAAGGGGCCGTATGCGCAGACCAGCTGCACAGACGGCTGGCGGCGTGCTATAAACATGCTTCCAGATGCTGTGACCACGTGTGCGAAAGAGGCGTCTCTTCCGACCATTTTATATTTCATTCTGCTTAAAGCTAAAGTGTAGCATTAAGGCCACAAAAAGGTTTGTAATTCTAAATTGTTATAGTTACTTAAATATATCTAACGGTCCAAGCATAAATGCATATGTTGTCATATTTGCAGAGGTGGAAATTTCAGGTCCAGAGAGTAAAAGTCCAGATCAGGATTTTGTTTCAACCAACCAGTTGAGTATAAAGAGCCACAGTCATAGAGTACTCTACTGGTGGGTTGAAACAAAACCTTGGTCTGGATTTGTACTTTCTGGACCTGAACTTTCCACCGCTGTATATTTGTTCCGATTGGTTACCGATGCAAATTGACCATTAAACTGTGTTGGAGTTCAGGTCGCCATCTTAGTACGAACTTAGCCATCAGTATCATCTCCCTCCAGAAAAAACAACAATTCCAAAGTGGCCCCTTCCCTGGAGGAAAAGCCCTACCTGCTGAGCGACTATGTGTCGGAGCACATCGGCCACATGGACATGAGGATGCTGTCGGTGCTGCCCAGTGGGCTCGACAGGGCCGAGTGGATCGCCAGCAACAGTGAGTGTCCTGGGGATGATCACCGGACGGCGGGTGGCTTTTCTTCCATTAAAATGTGTGTCTGCGGCTGATTAAAATATGCTCCTCAGAAATGTCCCAGCTTGGCCCCTCTGTGCATATGTACTAATAGTTTCCATGCAGTCCCCACCGTTTACAGTTATGCAATTCTCGAAAAAAAAATAATTATAGGATATTCACAATCGAACAAAGTAGTTATATATATATATAGCAGTTAGTCTTTTAAAAATATCCTTTGATTGGTTGACTGGGATAATTATGTGGATTTCACTGGAGCAGAGGCCTGCATAAACATGACCTTCTGTGGACTTTCTCTGGCTCTGTGGCTTACGCAAACTGTTTGGTACAGCGGATCAAAGTGACCAAGCTTTGGGCCCAGTGTTTCGCCTCTAGCAAAAACGGCAGAAGTCCACAGTTCTGCAGGGCTGAAGGTCCCTCTGAATCAGCAGTTTGTGTCTGAGCCATGCAGGAGCTCAAGGCTGCCTGTGCAGATTCAAACAAGTTAGTCAGCCAAAGGTTATTAAGTCAAGGGGCTCTCAGCACACAAAGCGCTATGTTGTAGATAATCGCAAATACCAGACAGCCGTAGCCAGACACTTCTCTCGCTTCACGTTTCCTTGATTCCTTCCTTCTGCCATATCTTGGTGGTTTATCCATTTTCCATTCTCCGGTATCTTCTCTCCCTACCAGCCGTGGCCTTCTTCAAGAACATTAGTCTGCTCTGCGGCGCTCTCTCTGAATACTGCACCAGCAAAACCTGCCCCACCATCAACGGCCCGGGCAACATGTAAGAAGACCCCCATCCGCCACCCAGGTCGGCCAGGGCAGGGGTGCCATCTGCTCCCCATCCAACCATTCTGTCGTTTCCTGTCTCTCAAGGGTTTACTCCTGGATGGACGACCATGGGAGGAAGGTGAAGTGCTCAGCCCCCCTGTACACAGACTACGCCCTGTCCTACATCCAGGAGCTGCTCACTGACGAGGTCGTTTTCCCCACGAGGGCAGGTGGGGCTACTTCCTGATAAATGTTCTGAGTTTGTTTCACTACTAACATTTTTATTAGCAGATCCACCTGAAGGCAATTTGTAATTAATTCAGTTTTTATGGTGACAACGGTGTCATGATTGTAGTTTAGGAGACATTTTTCCCATTGACACCTCTAGGCACCCCTTTCCCAAATGGCTACATCTTCATGGTGCAGAAGGTGTTCCTCTTCCTGTTCCGGACGCTGGCGCACCTGTACTGGGCCCACTTCCGGGACGTGGTGCGCATGGACATGCACCCCCACCTGAACACACTGCTGATGCACCTAGTGACCTTCAGCCGGGAGTTCGGGCTGCTGGAGCCAACGGAGACTGCACCCCTGGACGACCTCATCTCGGCGCTGATGGAGTTCCATGGTGTTTGAGCTGGAGGGGAGCTAGGCGGTGGGGGCCCTGCCCCTGGAGAGGAAGGAGATTTAGAGGACAGAGAAGCTGGAAAGCCCTCCTCCTGTTAGGATAGTGGTGGAGGATCCGAATCTTCATTCTTCACCTTGTGAGAATGGCTGGATGCCGAGTTGGGTGGTCTGACCTTTAACCTCTGACCTTTGAGACTTGTTGTGGAGTCATACGGTGGCTCTACGGTGATGGGTCTGACCTCTGAGGCGAATTTTGGTTCTACAGCTATATCTGCAGTGTCTGAGGCTACATAAAGAAGGGAAAAAATGTGAGATTCTATCTACTTATCCTGTGTGCAGGTATATGTGACAGAGCTGGCTGAATTCCCTGCTTGCCACGAGATGTAGCAACTAAAGTTTAAAGTAACGAATTTGAATAGTAGAACCTGTTTTGTTTTTTTGAAACCGAATTTCATGCTACAACCGTCAGACTGCCTGTTTTATCAGTACGTTCTTTGTAGGTTACACCATGGCAACAACTAGTTGGTCTTTAAATTCCTGAATCGTTACAAAATGACAGTACCATTTTTTTTTTTTTTTTTACAGGTGTTCAAAGGTTTTTCCATGTACTCGTTTCAGATAAAAGCTTAATATTTCCATTTTCTTTTAAAGCACACTTTTGATAATTTGAATAAAAAGACTCTTGTGAATTGTGCCAGCGTGTTTATCTTCCCACGGCTCACTTCCACGTGTTTCCGCTATATCTGAAATTTGCTGTGTGCAGTGGGTAGTCATTGGGTCACACAGCTTCCTTAAAAACAAAATGGCATGAACACTTTTGAAGCAGTAACTCTCCCCTTCAGACTCACACTCCATCTTCCATATCAGGACTTTATTATTGCAAGGGAACTGACCATAAGACGGCACTCCCACCGTTTTATAGAAAAAGTTCTGCTTCAATGATGCAATCACTCTGCTCCTCCCTTCAGCCGGTCTAACCAGGATTTTCACTACTGCTTCTAGTTGGGCTCAAACAGCGCACCGTCTTGCATCGCTACTGGAAACAGCTGTAATGTGCTTCAAACACAGGTTTAAATTACAAAATATGTATATAAAAAAAACTTGTTCTGATCAAAGCTTGACCCTACCCACTGCTATAGCAGCCTGAGAACATTTGCAGGCTGCAGTACTGTCATGTGAGATGGAAGGGAACAGTATCCACCCGATTTCTCTATAGTGACACCTGCAGGACAGTGGGGGAAGTTTGTTCCTAGTAAATTAAATTAAAGCGTCCAATTAAACACTTCTTGCTTAAACTCTTTTGGTGACAAAAGTTGCCTAGTCCCATTCTGAATCATTGCATCCCCAGTAACCAGGATAACTCCAAGAAAATGTATTTAATACCATTACCATCCCACTATTTAGTTTCCTGTCGGACCTCAAAGGATCTTTCCCTGCTGGGGGTCCCCAAGGGCTTCTCCATAAACCGAAATGATCTTGGATGACCTCCCCTCTTGCACAGAACCAGAGTTAGAAACTGCTGCCTTAGGCCAAAGCACGTTGTTTAACAGAGAGGCGCCCCCCCCGAAGAATAACAAGCAGGTGAAGAACAAGCTGCAGTTTACTGTAAACCATGACAAATTATCCCATACATACAATTTCATATGTATCTTTACATATATATATATATATTTATACACAAAGACACAAACAAGGTAGGCAGAACTAAACAGGGGGGGAAAAAAAAAAAAAAGTTTCATTTTCTACACAATGAAACACTTTTCCTCCAAAATGCATCTTCTGCAAAAACAAACCTGACTCACTCACAGGTCGAGGTAAACATACAATGACTTTTTGCAAACCAGCCTCAACTATTCTTTATAACGCTACTGGTTTGCCTGGAGCAGCATATTTTCAGTGGTCAATGAAGACCATCATCAGTACACTCCCCACGCAGGGCCTCGATACTACAGGATGCTTTCAGATCTCAAGCAGGGAAGATCCTCAGGCCCCCGTGTCCCCCATGGGGGGGGGGGTATCCACACCAGCACCCCCTCACTCGTTGTAGCGGGCCAGCTTGAGACGCGGAACGATGTTCATGGACTGCAGCTCCTGGAAGAGCAGCTTGCAGGCGTACGGGATGTGCAGCGAGGACACGTGGCATGAGGATCGGCAGTAGTGACACCTGCGGTCCAGAGGCAGAAGGGAGACGGTCATGTTTATGCATGTCACATGGGTTGGGCGGCGGCGCCATGTCCGGTATAGACTATCAAAGAAGGTAGTCTACAAATACCTTGGCTAATGAGGAAAACTAAACCTCTTATGACTGATCCCCCGGTATCACAGCATTCTATACCGCCTCCTGTGACCCTCTCCTCCCCCAGTACCCCGGCGTCCCTCACCAGCCCGAATATCCCAGCAGGCCACACTGCCCACAGACGTCCACCTCAAACGCGTCACTGGAAATCATGAGCCGCTCCAGCAACAGCATGCTGGCCCCATAGCCAATCAGACAATCCCTCTCCATCTCTCCCAGACGGAGGCCACCATCCCTAGAGCGCCCCTCAGTGGGCTGCCTGCAGGGAGATCGGGAGGTGAGAACGACATCACCTACAATAGGATGTGCATAGACATTTCACTGCTTCTGAATTAACAAAACATTAAACAAAAAGAAGATGCTATATGCACTCATTAGTGGAGACTCCATTTCCCAGAAGCCACTGCCCCTCACCTGGTGAGAACAGCCCTGGGCCCACGGGCCCTGGCGTGCATTTTGTCCAAAACCATGTGCTTGAGCTTCTGGTAATAAACCGGGCCAAAGTAGATGTATGCCTCCAGCGGCTCTCTGGGAAGGAGAAGGTGACAGTCCACACAAAGCAGCAACGCGATCTCTCACACTTCAGCGTCCTCTGAAGGGGACTGCCTGACTCACCCAGTGATGCCCGATGTGACGTAGTCCTTCCCCTGGTAGTTGTAGCCATAGCGAATGAGGTCCTCGCAGACGTCCTTCACCTTGCTGCCGCCAAAGGCCGTGCCGTAGTGGAACCGGCCGTCTAAAACCCCTGCCTTGCCGGCGAGCAACTCGATCAGTTTCCCCACCTGAAACAAAAGCACATGCGTGTAAAAACAAGCGCTTTAGCAGTGCGTCACAAGTGTGTGATGTAGCCAGGGAATCCACAATCCAAACTTGCTGGAGAAGTTAAGTCACAGCACCCCCTAGTGGACATACCGTCATACGGGAGGGATAGCCATGGGGGTTCATGATGATATCTGGGCAGATTCCAGAGTCGCAGAAGGGCATGTCCTCTTGTGGGACAATTAACCCACAAACACCTGTGAGAGAAAGGAACTCAAGCTTTACATAACCTCGCGTTTCTCAACATGGTCCTCAGAGATCCCCAGATGATCCACATTTTTGCTCCCTCCCAGCTCCCGAAAGCAAAAACATGGACTGTCTAGGGGTCCTCGAGGACCAGTCTGAGAAACACTGACATAACCCACCCTCATATGTCCATGACGTATGGTAAATCCAGTAATACACCATGAACACAAACAAGGGGATGCTGACCAACCTTTCTGTCCATGTCTGCTGCTGAACTTGTCACCGATTTCCGGACGCCTTGTCTGTCTCAGCAAGATCTTAATGAGGAACGCGTCTTCAGCATTGGAGGAGATCATCACCTTCTCGATGTAGGAGTCTGTCGATCCTTTATACCTGTAGGATAAGTACGTCAGGTTACTGCTGGTGCCAGGCAAAGACCACTTTCAAAATTCTGCAAGACTCATCAATTCCCAGAGGGCTGGGATCAAGTAGACACTCACGTGACAGGGACCTCCCTGTACTGCGGCTGTCCCGGCTGGGCACCGCCCTCTAAGGGTGTCTGTGTGACAGTGGGCATGGACTTATTCACCAGAACCTGCTTGTTCTCCACCTTCTCACCTGGACATGTGTAACAAGAGAAATCAGACAGAACTTCAGACCTGCCAGCCATAGATATTAATGCAGACTAAAATCATATGGGGCAGCAACAATGTGATCAACCATTAAATTGTAACTGCATATAACTCCTTATCCAGTGCAGGGTGGATAAGCATCCCAGCCAAGCATCACAGGTCTCACGCAAATTCATCCTTACAACCACACACTTAGGGAAATTCATCTTGATGCATGTGGGAGGAACCCCGTGCAATGAAGCGAACATGCACGCACGCAAATCAGGGCCAGGATTCAGAGCAGCCCACTGAACCACCACGCTGCCCCTGGACAGCAATCAACAGATAAACCGTGATGATCTGCGAAGTGAGACAGCTAGCAGAGCTCAGGACAGGCCAGCCATGGAGTCAGAGCCCAGGCAGAAGGTCTCACCAGGGGAGCAGATGCCGTCGGCGTCCATGATGCTGTGTCGCCAAATGGGCTTGCGAGTGGCAGCATCCAGCATGGGCCCCATCACCTTGTCGAATGTCTGGTTGGTGTAGCGCTTCAGGGTGCACTTGGCATTCTTGTAGACCAGGCACCTGCCGAAGCCTGTGAGGAAGGTCATAACAATGAAAACTCCGACAGCCCCACCCAGAAGCCCCGCACTGGAAGCTCCAACCAGCCCCCAACTGACATCCCACCTCTGTCCAGTGAGGCCTTGTTCAGCACCAGCGCATCCTCAATATCGTAGCCGCTATAACTCATGACCGCCACGGTAGCGTTCTGGCCAGCGGGTAGCTTCTCAAAGTCGATCAGCTCGATGGTCTTGGTTTTGACCATAGGCCTTTGAGGGTAGGCCAAGAGGTACATTAGTGTGTCGATGCGGTTCCGCTGATTGTACCCAATCGTCCCTATAGGGGGCAGCAACAGAAACATTAAAACGAACGATAATCAAAGTTATGCTGACTAAATGCCACAAACACACACACTCCTCTCACCCATTGCTTGCTTGCCCATAGCACACTGGTAGGTGTTTCTGGGGGACTGGTTGTGGTGAGGGTAGGGAATCAGGCCAGCACACACTCCCAGCAGAGTAAAGGGTTCAATTTCTAGATGTGTGGTCTCTCTGCAGAGAAAAGTGTGTAGGTAGCAGCAAATGTTTTGAGCTATTCACACAATTACCCACAGTCCCACAATGCTTCTTCCCCCAAGGATCCTTATAAATGCATGAATGAACACTGCGGCTACTTGGGGAAGGGTCAATGAGAAAGACTTACTTTGTAATCATGTTTTCATAAAGTGCTATGCTGCAGTCATTTTCCTCATTCACGTCGAGATACTCCACCAAGCTCTCATGGAGGAAGTCCTCAAAGTTCCTGAAAACATGCAGGCAGGACCAAAACTTTAATGACTGTTGAGAGACATAGTGTGATGACTGCAGTTAACACCTACACAACTAAATGCCAAAAGACTAGAAAGTGTGACTACCTGTATCCTTGGGAGAGCTCCTCGATGTGCTTGTTGGTGACAGCTGGCTGGCCCTTTTTCACAATAATATACGGCCTGCAAGAAAAGCTAACCTTAGCCTGAGCATTAATGCAGTATAAGTCCTCCATATGTTCCAATAATACAGAATACAATCGCACCAGTAACCTCCAGTAAACCGTGAACTCCATTGCAGTACACAGAATACCCCTACTTCCATTCTAAACCCCATGTCCAACATAATGGTTTCGCTGCTGTATAGAACATATAGTTCTCTCATACTTAGACCTCAATGCAAGCCCCACCCACAACCCCTTCTTGCACCCACCTGCACAGCCGCCCCCCATCAGATGAGATGTACACGCAGCGGTCGGTCAGGTTGGTGGAGATGGAGACAAACTCATTAATGAACCCGGCACGCCTCATCAGGCGAAAAGTGTTCACCAGCTTCTGGTGATCTCGGATGACGCCCAGGATGTTACCTGTGGAACCGCCCCCCCCAACACACACACACACACGCACACGCAGTCAGAGGAAGCATGAATCAGACAGTTGAGGGTCAAATTTCTGCAGGATTTGCAGATGTGTACGCATGGCTGGTCAGGGTCGTTTTGTGGGAAACTGCTTCTGCACAATGGCGTTTACCGTTGAGGAAAACTAGAAAGACAGTGGGGTAGGACAGCTCCTCTCCGCATAACAGGTTAACGTCCTCGACGCCCAGGTTGAAGGCCAGCTTGATGATGGGTGTATCTTCCATGTCAGTGGTGATGTGAGTCATCAAGGCCAAGTTTTTCACCAGCCCACATGCCTGGATGCAGAGCCCATGGGGCAGAAACTCACGTCACCGTTTTATTACTCTGAATCCCTGATACGTGTGGAGCAACAGAGGTATGGTTCCACAGTTTTCAGTACAAGAGTAACAATGTCAAAATAGCACGTATAGAAACCTTCTTTGGCTTTTCCCAATAGCAAATCAAGAATGTTTTACTGGGTGTGGTAAGGTGAAGTGCGACGTCTCTACTCACCTCTCCTTCAGGTGTGTCGGAAGGACACAACATGCCCCACTGGGAGGGCTGCAACGAACGCGGCCCGCTGACCTTCCTGGTCTTCTCAAACTGTGAGGATATCCGAGTCATCATGCCAAGGGCAGAGATGTACGACAAACGGGACAAAACCTGGGTCACCCCCTGTCGGTCCATCTTGAACCTCTTCAATGACCAGTTTCCCTGGGAGACACCAGCATGTATCCATTTGTTACCAGCTTCAGCACTTAAGAGCTTCAGTTTCAGAAACCATGCCCAAAACACATGACCAAGAACAATTACAGTATCCAAACCACCAAAGAATACAAGATAGTGAAACCAGCGCCATGATATTGAGCCGACTCGGGGAAACCTGCTAGTCAGCCATCCAGTGCCTGATACTCACGGTCGAGATGGCGTTAACCATGCCATTGGTGATCTGGTCCTGGCGCATGTGCTTGACTACATCAAACTGGGCAGCTCGCTGTTTGGGGATGATCTGATCAGAGATTTTCTTCAGTTCTGAGTTGAACTTCTTGAATAGGTCTTCAAAGAGTAGTGAGAGCAGCTGTGTAGAATTCAGAAGATTAAAAATTTATCCTAAATGTCCACTCACGCCAGTCACCATAAGGCTACTAAAACAAGCTCACCTGTCCGGCCAGCTCAAGACGTTTGTTTCCATAGTAATCTCGGTCATCCACCTTATTGTCCCCTTGAGCCAAAATCACCCTCCGGACCATGACTGCCAGGTAAATACACTTCGCTCTGAAGTTGAACTCCTTTACCTGGAAAGTCCACCAGCAGCCAAAGTCACCATCAAAAGGTCTTGACACTCAGTGGATGCACAGATAGTTTTTTTTAATCGTGATGAATTCACGATTTCCTGCCAATTCAGCCAACCCCTGCGCTGAAAAACGCACCCAATATCCAGAAACACCAGGGGACTCATTCAAGGTGACAGAGCAAACGGCAACAGTGGTAACGTAAAATTAGCCCTCCGACGGCACAAAGTATTGTTACACAGAGCTCACAGGAAGGCAGCGTTTACATACAGGCACGTGTGTAAGAATGGTAGAGGCCAACAACTCCCTGGCTTCCTCCATCTTGGTCTTCTTTGGACCTCCCCACATTCGCTGGCGGCGCACTTTGTTTCCAATGTACCTCAGGGCCTGCAAATCCCAGCATTCCAGAAGTTACACAACAGTCCAAGTAGAATCCCGGGAATGACTTGCAACGATTTAAGACCAGCTGGCAAGGTACACACCTGAGTCTGTGTGAAGATCTGGGCCTTCTGGCACTCCTCCAGACTTGGGGCAAAGGCAGCCATCACATGCTCCTCGGTGCCAATCATCTGCACGATTTCCTGGTCACTCTCCACACCCATGGCCTGCAAAGAGAAAAAGTGGACTCAAAAGGTCATCAAACCAGGTTTGTACTCAGGAAGAAGGGATGGATGGAATGCAGAGGGTCACACAACGAAGAGGCCCATGTTTCCAAACTCACCTTAAAAATGATGGCAATCGGGGCATCCTCAGAGAGCGTGTTGTGCCTCAGGTAAAACCGACCCTGCTTCACAATCATGTTTGTTCTGCTCTTCTTCTCATGGGTGGAGCTGAAAGAGACACAGAGTGACCAAAGCTCAGCATCAGTCCCTGCTTGGGTTAATGTATTACAAATGGACAAGGTATCACAAACAAAAGATTAACGGGAAATCAGGTGGGTGAAGACAGTTAAATGAGTCACCGTACCTGGTCACAGAGGCCCCAACAGCCCCCTTCCGGTCCTGCTCCACAATGATCCTGTTCTTTGAAAGCTGCTCCTGGATGAGAATGACCTTCTCCTGGCCCTTGACAATGAAGTAACCCCCTATAGCAACAAAGACTGTGTTTACGCTGCTGGACAGCTGACCGTCAATAAGGGAGTTGTTTTATATTTACTGTCAGTGTCTAATGGGGGAAAAAAAAAAAAGATCTGTTCTGACTAGCAGAGAATTTCAGAATCTGGAGCACGCTGGGCTAGGCAGCCCCAGAAGCATTGTGATCATGTTCCACACACCTGGATCCAAGGGGCACTCATTCAGCTTGGAGAACTCGACAGGTGTCTTCCCCGTCAAAACACAGTTGGAGCTACGCAACATGATAGGCATTCTAGGAGGGGGGGAAAGGGGGGCTTCTTCAGAAAGAGGGACACAGGACATGTAGCTTATACATTCTGGGCAGAACCAGGCATGGCATCAATGCAGAAAATGGCTTTACACACCCGAGATTTAACTTAATGTAACAAGGGTCATTCAACTTGTGAACAAGCTGCCCCATGGCACAGATGGTCCCACAAATCATCTGAAGAATTATTAGTCAGCCGTTATTAAATATCTGCTAGCAACACATGGTCCTGCAAGGTCAATTTCTGTTACTGCTCCCTGCTAAAAGGATACTGAACAGCTGAGGGAAAGAAGGAGAGGCCAGTAGGGAGAGCTGGACCAGCGGTCCTTCATTACCCTGCAGCTCACAACCGAACATCGGGCTAAATCCATGGTTTCAGGGAGAAAACCGTAATATTCCATGATAAAATAACTTCCATGCAATTGGAAGAAACTGCAAAAACAGGAAAAATTTCATGACTTTGTTACAGCATGTGTGTTCCATTACAAAACGTACACATCACTTATGTTTGTGCACTTTAAACCTTTTTGTGCTAAGTTTAGATTTCTATACTCCGTTTACTGTCTTGCAGTACATGCACTATATACCTGGTTGCTGTACGCCAATGAATTTCCACCAGGATCAATAAAGTTCATGTTACCAAGGAAGTTTTCACGTTTTGGTAAATAAACATGTAGGGGAGACAGTCAATGAAACACCAAAGCCTTTGACACGAGCGATTCACCTTCCGATGGGCAGCGCATTGCGGATGATCCGCTGGGTTCCTCGCGTGTATTCTATGTCCACCGTGATGGGGGCAGAGTAGGTCATGTCCCGCAGACGGCACTGGATGGAGGATAAACATCACACCTCAGAGTGCATCTGACGTCAGGTTAAAGATACTATACACAGCAAAACTGCCGTTTCCATCAACAGAAACTCCAGCGTCCATCATCAGGCAGCCTACGGTAGACCCGGGACACTCGTCTCTGTGAAGGACCACTCACCTCATGTGGACACACCGGTCTGGTGACATTGAAGCTCTCCTCCACATCAGGCATGCCTACATAGATGTTCAGGTACCTACATGCAAAGTTGGGTGGTGAGATTACTGATGCCACAATGATCTCACAATTCAAGCATGCTGGGAACTTACTTTAAATACCACATGGGATCAGCATCACTGGTTATCTTTTCATTGGCTTTCATAATCTTTTTTATCTGTAATGGCAAAAAGGCATGTTGATGTTACGTGGAGCTGAAATCCATTCCTACTACAAACAATACACGTCACTATAGAAATTACACAAGAGAATCTTACCTCTACATTAATGAAGTAGTTAAATGAGTCAATGTGTTGTTTCACCAACCCTTTGACCTAAAAAGCACAATCCATCACACTTGAGGATATACAGACTATATGGAGCTAGCACAGGCTTCAAAACAAAAGTTATCAAGTCAATTATGAATATGGATTGCAGTTAAATAGCATTTTAAAACCAATGAAAGCGATTTTAAGCATGAAACGCATCCCAGAGCTTAAATACAGCCTAATGGGTTTGCAGCTTGTGTGATAATCTGCATCCACCACACGAGGCCGTCATCGTGAGCAGAACCAGCAAAGCAAACCTGAACTTCCAGCACCATCTGCACGATATTATGCCTTTAACGGCCAATTCCGCTACTGAGCAATTAAGGGTTGTTTCAGTCAGCATACCACAGGTCAAAAGTTACCTTCAAAAAGGCTGGCAAAAGTTTCCACTTTTCCTAAAAAAGAAATAAATAAGAAAAATCTGTAAGGCACTGCAGGCGAGGTATTGCAGTACATGGCGGGTTACGTGCGACTGTAAAACAGCGACACTGTGAAGCTAGTGTTATTTTATGGTGTTTTTTAAAATCACATTTTTAGAATTCGTTTAGATATGTATGTAGTATGTGCCGCAGCTGACGGTTGATGAACCCCAAAGTCTCACCTCCACCGTATTAACCGGGGCGGCGAGCTGCTGCGGCGTCATAGCACCGAACTCCTCGCCAAGAACCTCCATAATTCCGCCTGTCACAAAAGCCCCAGAAGACAGCGCTTAACTATCGCAATACCTCCAAATTCCACATAAAACGCTTACTACACACGTGTAGCCCCAAACTGACGGGTGCTGCATAAATACTCCGCCGTGGAGAAACGAACCGAAGGATTATATTTCCGGGGGACCAATACACTTCCGGTGCAGGGCGCAAGTGTCCCAAACCTCTAACTTCATCTTTAACGCTTAACGTGCTCTCGTCGAAGCTAAGGATGCAATTCTACAACGCATTAGTATTTCTCTAAAAAGAAATATGAAACGAATCATAAGTTGATGCTAATACTGATGGTCGTTTCAATTTAAGGACCATACACTGTATGTAATCGTAATTATGAACTAATTTTGATTTTTTATGTTTTCTCCCCTAGTTACAGTTTTTTAATCTCTCGGGCCATTATTTAACGTGCTGAATATTGTTAGAATTTTCTGTTCTAATAACACCATTAACACAGAGATGGATTGGCTGTAATTCGTTGGTCTCCTGTGTTTGTTCAGCCAGACGTGAGGCTGCAGACTTGTGGTTGGTCTTACACAGGGGGGGTTGATGGCTCTGTAGGTTGTTGTGTCGCTTCTATGCTCAATAGTATTTGCATAGTTTCTCTGTGTTCTAATACTTTATCTCTGGGTGCTGCAATTACCTCCCACAGACCAAAGACGAGAATTCCCAAATTAATGTTGACTCCAACTGTGCGTTCACATTTTCTCTATGCAGTCGTGTTAATGTTTTTCCCTAAGGCCATATGCTTCCCTCGTATAGCTTAGACTAGTATTAAAATTGAATGAATGGATATGCTTGAACCCCACAGAGGCATCATTTGCACTGGAGAGATTTCAAACCCTGACTTTACCTGCTACATTATTTCTACATTTTGTCCTCAGTCGCGTAGTCCAATGTGAACCGCTATTGATAAAAATAAACTTGGTAAATAAATATTATTCCGTTGGTAAGTCATATTCCGTCATTGTTTTATTTATAATGAACATCATTTTTCATGTTTTAGTCACATGAACTGCTTGTCATACCATCAGCAATGTTTTCAGTTTATTCTCATAAAAGTTGCAGTGTGGTGGTTCTCGCTGCTTGGTGACCTACAGTGGCCAATTACAGCAGAAAATGTGTAAACAAACATTTTGCTTTCATTGGTGGGGCCACAAAGAACCAATATATCTGAAGCCACACAAATCACATGAAGAGATGCAATAACAGCCACAACTGCTAAAGCAATCATTTTCTTTCCAGGGCTTTAAATATCCTACCCTCCAAACTGGATTCTGGTCTGATAAAACAATATCACTGTATTTTGTCAATCTACAAAACCCTGGCAATCTCAGATTCTCAGGTGTTCACCTGGGTCAGAAAACTATCAGCTGAAGTAAAGAATGAACCTTCAAAACACTCAATGTTCAGCTAAACAGTCCTACAAAGCAGTGTCCCGTCTGTTTATACGCTGCTGGCTTGGGAGATCTTATTACTAGACTAGCTACTACTGCTTCACAGATGATGCGGATCCCATTGTGCTTCAGCTCTCAAATCTGGAGCTTGGAGAATGGACACGTTTTCAGGCCCATCATCAGCCAGATCCAGCAGCCTGCTGATGCTCTGGTAGATGTAATCTGACATGAGTAATACAGCGGAAAAAAAAATCCTGTCACGATTCAGAGAATTAGGGAACTTCATTCATCGCTCCAAGGTGACACCAATGACTGAATTCTCAGCTGTCTGGCAAATGCTTTCAGGAGTTTCTGGTGAAGAATGAAACTGTAAGGATTCTTACTGTTCACATTAGATCCCTGTAAAATTTAACCAAAGAGATGCTTTTGGATTTTTACAGGTTCATTTGAAAAGCAGATCTGGTTTCCCGATATATCAAACTCACAAAGTGTTGGTTGCTAGGTGCGTTTATTAGCAAGTCGAGGGAAGGTTTTCATACATCTATATAGATTATTCAAAATTGTGAGTGATGGAAGAAACTAATTATGACCCCATTGCTCAGTGTACCGAGTACCAAATGCTGATACAAGGCTCACCCTATTCCAGCCTACTTAGCAAATCAAGCCACAATCGAGACCATCCAATTATGATTTCCATCTGCTAACAATCAACAGTTATGATTAAAAGACCAAAATGTTCCTTACATTTATTATTCATGTTTTCCTATGAGAAATTTGAGATGTTCAGTTATGATTATTAAAAATGCTAAGATTTTCAACCATCAATTTGCATAGAGTAAAATGAAAATACCAATGTAATGCGCCATATATAGGCAGAAATTTGTATATTAAATTAAAAGGTTATATATTAGCAAAACTAAGACTAAAAACAGGGATATATCTGCTGGACAGTAACAGACAACCACCTGGAAGCAAAGTGACCAAGTAAATAGAAGAACACATGACTATAATCATGTGACAGTAACTAACTCAGGACAGAAAATGAGGTCTGATCCTGGGATTGGCCTGGGAGGGGGTCTGAAGTGGAGATATGCAGTGTAAATGGAAGAGCAGTTTTAGGAAGAAATGGCCCAGCAGTAGGTATTACAAAGAGGGAAATGCAGAAGGGATGGGGGATCAAATCCTGGGGTGCTGCACCCAGTCTCTGCCTCTATCGGTGACGGTAGTTATTGCTCAGCAGTTTGGGGTAGGATGTCCCGATGGCACGCCCATGCCGACACACCACCAGCTCCAGCTGGTACTCATCCACGTTTACGATGACACTGCTCTTTTTGTCACTGGACATGAGGAAGATGATGGTGTAGACAGCCACCTCGAACTCGGGGCTGACCCCGATGAAGGACGTGCCCACGGGTTTCACCAGGTCTTTCCAGCTGAACTGCAGGTTTAGGACATGGTCATCTTCATCTGGCTGCAGGGGTCAACTAATGGTTAGCAAAAGCATTACTACCCACCTTCGGTAGCACTTTCATAATCCTGCACTCAGTGGATCATAAACAAGAGAACTCTTAGGATGTTCCACTCATCTAAATGAAAGGATAGACCCCTTCCTCACCGTGTTCTTGTTGCCTAGAGCCTTGTAGCCCTTGTAGTCCACGTTTTTGAGCTTTTCCTGCAGGTAGAACTGGACCCAGTTGTGGAAGCCTATGAGCTCCTTTGCATTCCTAGTTTCCCCAACAAACACGTGTTCGAACCCACAAGAGTCTTCTCTGTTTGGCACACATAAAATTGACAGGATAAGAAATTAGCCATTTACCCTGTCACAGACTGCAACTCAATTTTATGAGCGTCACTAAAGTCAAAACTGTCACTTGCTGGATTTTAACCCCACATACAGAAAGTTCTCAGCATTTCAAGTTGTCCACATTTTGCCAAGTTTCAGACTTTTTTTTTTTTTTTTTTTTTTTAAATCGACACATATGCCACAATGACAAAGCAAAAACAGGTTTTGAGAGTATTCTGTTAATTTATTAAAAATTAAAATATCCCATTCACAAAATTATTTACATCCTTTGTTATGATACTTGCAATTGTGCTCTAGTGCATCCTACTTCTATCAGTTGTTCCTGAGATGTTTCCAGAACTTGAATGGTGCCTACCTGTGCTGAAACAAATTTAGCGAACAATTAGGAAAGGTACATGTCTGCCTATATAAAGGTTTACGGAGCATGTCATATTGATAACCATGAGATCAAGAGAATTGTGTATATACCGGCAAAACAGGATTGTGGCAAGACACATATCTGGGGATAGATATAAGAAAATTTCTGCAGCATTAAAATTGGCCAAGAGCACAGTAGCCGCAATCATCCCAAAATGGAAGACGTCGTCTTTCCAGATCCTTTGTGGAGATGGGAGAACCTGACAGAAGGACAACCATCAGTACAGCACTCCAACCAGGCCTTTATGGTAGAGTGGCCAAACTGAAACCATTCCTCACTAAGAGACACATGACAACTGGCTGAGAGTTCATCAAAAAGCGCCTCAAGGACTCGCAGACAATGAGAATCAAAACCCTCAGGTCAAAGACTGAACTATTTGGCCACAATTCCCAATGGAGTGCATGGAGTGGTTTCAGCAAAACTATGAAAGTCCTGGAGTGGCCAAGTCACAGTCCAGAGTTGGCCCAACAAAGCATCTCTGGAGAGACCTAAAAATGACTGAAAAGGCTCCCAATCAACCTGGGTGAGCTTGAAAAATTCTGCCAAGAGGAATGGAAGAAACTCCCAAAAGGAAAGTTTGCCAAGCTTGTGTGTGTTGTCATTTCCAAAAAGATGAGGCTGTCATTGCTGCCAAGTGTTTTAACAGAGTACTAAGTAAAGGGTCTGAATACTTACGTAACTGGGATAATTCAGTTTTTTTAATTTTTAATTCACAACACACTCAAAGCCTGAATTTGCTTGGTCATTGTGGAGTACTGGGTGTAGATTAAAAAAAATTAAATTAATTGAATCCATCCTAAGACGAGGTTGAAACATAACACAATGTGGACAACTTGAAAGTATCTGAAAAACTTTTCGTATACACGAACATTCGAAACATTTTGCATTAGTTCCTGAGCTGTGAACATGGCCTATGTTGGACCATGTAGGGGCCGTAACGAATCACCTACCCTCCGCCTTGTTCTCGGTGGTAGAGACGAAACCAAATGTCAAAGAGCTGATCCTTAAAACGCTTCAAGTCGGACGGAGACTGGCGCTTGCTGACCAAGTATTCATGCGCACACTGCAGGAGAAAGAAAACAGAACAGACAGCATTATGTTAGTACTGTGCTGGCATCACTAATTTAATACCCAGTACAAGTAGTAACAGGCAACCAAAGGCATAGGTTTGGTTTCAGCATTGACAGGGACTAAATCAGCCCAGATCCTCCAACCCCCCTAAACACACACAGGGTTCCCCTACAATACTGGCAGGGTCATACCCCTTCTGTCCATTCCGAAATCTACACCTTTGTAGATAATACGCATAAAGACCAAACGTACTAAAATACATCCATAAATTCCCAGAAATACAATATTTCGGCTCAAATGATGGTGGCTCTGTGGATAGAACCACTGCCTTACACCTGCAGGGTTGGGGCTTTGAATACCACCTCCTCTGTATGTGGGGTCTGCATCAGTTTCCTTCCACAGTATAGAACATGCAGATGGGTTAACTGGCATCTCTAAATTGCCCCTAGTCTGTGCTTGTGCATACATGGGCAGTCCTTGTACTCTATACTGCCCAAGAGACACCAGGCCCCCCCTCAGGACTCTGATCAGGATAGGAACATGAATTATTTGAGTTGGAGCTTCAGAATAATAGTTTAGACCATAGTTACTTTAAACGTTCTCCCTCATGTTAGCGTACAAGGAGGTTTTGGTGGAGAATACTTTACTGTGTCATTTAAATATGGGGTATTTCACTGGATAAGGAGCAACCTTTGCCTGGGAAAGGTTCCACTTTGGCTCTGATCACCACCAGGAACAACGGATGCTAAGTGGACCTTGCCAAACCTCAACCCTCAAACTGTAAATGAGAAGCAGGCAGACTCTCAGCATCTAAGAACTTCACCTTCATGACTTTGGTCTCCAGAATGGCATCCAAGAACAGGCTGTCCTCAGCCAGTTCCTCTGCAGTGACCGTCTCTGGGGAACCTGTAGATATCTCATAGTTGTCCAACAGGTTCATGAAGCCTGAAAAAGGGTATTATTAGCCCACACAGCAGTAGCCTGCATGATACGACATGTTACATATAGCTTTTTAAAATAAGCTGCTTGAAGTGGTTAATCTTCCAGGCTGCCCTGCTCCAACTTCCAGTCTGTGGAAGGGCGTAAGTTTGGTTTCAACACTGGTAGGGACCAAATCAGAAAAAGCCTGCACCCAACTAAACACACACAGTCCTCTCAAAATATCGTTAAGTCCCTACCATCCATACCCAAATCTACACCCTTGAGTTCACAAGTGTTACACTGGCTTAAGGGAAGCTTACGGTTGTAGGTTTTGATGCTCCTCAGCTTGGTCTCATTGACAAAGGAGAACAGTGGTAATTTAGCACTGTCCCTGGCATCATTACTACCCTGAGCCACGTAACCGGCCTTCCCCTGAAATGAGGCACCGGGGTTAGTTGTAACATAGCTGGAAGCAGGTTTCCAACAATCATGCAAACTGGCTGGAATAACAGTATCACAAAATCAAGTACGAAAATAAATGACAAATGCATTTTTTTTCAAAAATGCAAAACAACTATCCCTCCGTAAGACCCAACTAACAGTTTTTGCCCAAAATGAGGCCGATTAAATTTAACACAAATGAAACTGGAAATTCAAGTAATAGGCTACACACGATACTAAACAAAGACAACCAGTTACAACGTTTGTTAAAAACAAGAAAAACATTTCTTAATTGCTTATCTCATCACTTAAACATTCGAATTGGTATCTGAAGTATTTTAATTAAGGGCAATGCTTTAATGCTACACCACCCGTGGCAGCAAAGAGGAAGGTACCAGTAAAATGGGTCCCACACCTGCAGAGATAGGCGGTAATCCCTCCCCGGTTTCAGTCGGTTAACATCCAGCTTCCACAGCTCATCCAGGAGATTTGATAGTTCCTGGTTCACGCCCTGACTGCAAGGTAAACATTGAGTCTTTCATTTGGTGTGACAGATTTATTATTTATTTATTACCATCTACGGAACGTAGCCAAGCTTCGGAAGATGCTCACTTTTCATGATGCAGAAAAACTAATGCATGCCTTTATAACTTCCAGACTGGGCTACTGTAATGCCCTCCTTTCTGGTTGCCCATCTGGATCCTTACATAAAGT
>JAAGVU020000001.1:6819327-6831270 GCA_011763525.2 Mormyrus iriodes
ATGACACACCACTGACTTCCAGTCATAAATACGTTCAATTCCGATCTTTTTATTTTTATCAATACCCAGTGAAGTTTAGTTGGATAATAATACGGGAGATTTACGGAAAAATGCTAATACAGGAGGACGGCGGGAAAGAGGGGTAAAATACGGTAGTCTCCCGGCCAAAACGGAAGACTTGACAGCTGTGTGTAAAGCGCTTTGAGATAATGTAATGTTGTGAAAATGCGCTATACAAATAAAACTGAATTAAAATTATCATCATTATTTATTATTATTATTATTAATTATTATTATTATTGATGATTATTATTATTATTATTATTATTATTATTTCCTCCTTTTCGAGTCGCAAACCTGGAAACCACAAAAATCGAAAATATGTGTGTGTTTGTCAACATGTTGGTTGCGCGCGGAAACTAACCCCCGTAAGGCGCAGAAAGTCGGGAAATGAGTCATAAGATCAAGTAAGTTTCGTGGAAACGAAACATGCCGTTAGCACTAAGAAAAACACGAAAATAAATGTTGCAAACGCCCTGACTTTTTCAGCTGCCAAATTTAAAGCTTTTACCACTCAAACATGGATCTTGAACATGACCCTCCAAGGTACAAGTAATTTTACAA
This sequence comes from Mormyrus iriodes, assembly GCA_011763525.2. Taxonomy (NCBI): domain Eukaryota; kingdom Metazoa; phylum Chordata; class Actinopteri; order Osteoglossiformes; family Mormyridae; genus Mormyrus; species Mormyrus iriodes. The sequence continues at coordinate 6,819,952 of JAAGVU020000001.1, forward strand.
AGCAAACTGCGCTTTCTAACTAAAAATTAAGTATGCATAGTAGGCAAACTATGCATACTTAACAACTTCCATCTGTGCAGGAAACTTGCCGAAAGTAGGAAATCAACGATGGGGTTCACAGCCAAAAACAAACTCTACCCTTTTCGATTAATAAACACACATATAAGTACATTCTTAACGGGTAAAAAAAAAACACACATGCAACAAAGGCTCCGTTATACAGTACAGTCGCGCACTGTGCAAAGCTGCAGAATAAAGTGCGCTTGTGCAACCGTGCAGACGGCGACAGGACCGCTTACCTCCGTGCCATAGTGCTCTGGTACAGCGTCCCAAACCCTCCCTTCGCTAAAGCCAAACCACGGCCTCAGCCAATGACAGTCACCCTCGTGTGCGCTTTGAGTTCCGCGTCGTGCGCCGCCGGCCGCACCCACGGAAATCACACTGCGAGCCTCTGCGTGTATCACCGGCGCTCCTCTTCAAGCCCGAATAATCGCGTCAGCCAATCGTCGGAACACTTTTTTAAAGCGTCAAAGAATTAATTTTTCGTTTCTCTTAAAGTTAAATAACTACTTGGACATTATTTTTCTGCTTCAGTAATATGAATGAGCGAACTTTAAAACTTTTGTACATTTTATCTATCGTTTGACTGGGCAAGTTCTGTCTGGTTTAATCGTATAAACTCCGACTAGCCTATTAGAATAGGACGATTATCAATTACGTCACTATTTAGATGGTCATTTGGTTACTTGAACAGGACCAGTGTGGATGCTTGTTCCTTGCGCTCTAGGATCTGCTGGTTCCCAAAGTTCGCACCATGTTTGGCAAGGTCGGTTTCAGGTTTGCTGATCTGACTGCAAGCCTCCGAGACTTCCAACACCTGTCACCTTGGATGTATTTAAATCTGGCGTTAAAGGTTTTAAAACTTGGATTAGATTCATGTAATTTTTTTTAAATACACTGTTTTAATATTTATTTTTGTTTCATTCTGTGTCTTTGTCGTTTCTTTTTTTGTGTGTTTATGGTTCTGTTTATGCTGTCACGCCGCCATTTTGGCCAGGGCCTTTTGTGAAAGATCTTGATCTCAGAAGGTCTCCCTGGTTAAATGAAAGCAAAGGCAAACTTACACTACGTTGTTTTTAAAATGTATTGAAGAATGGCTTTTGTTTTTTATCTTGCTTATTAGTATTATCCCATTTTATGGATTTCTATCAGATTTGTAGGTAAACATGATATCTAGCTAATACTAAATATGCCAGTAAAAACATACTCTATCTTTAATTAGGTCAACAAGATTGACAAAACATTTTTTTATCCACTAGATTAACTTATTTGGTTTTCCCCATGAAAACATCCTTGGTGCATTTGAGGAGGGCAGAGGTTTAGTCATGACAGAATCACAGTGACAGTCCCAATGCTCAGTGACTGGCCCCTCTGGCTCGCACCACACGGACCCCTGAGCCTCTGGACATGTCTTGTCCTCCAGAATAACATCACAGAGCTGGCCTGCTGCCTACAGCCATCCCCCAGGAGACAGTGCTAACCAGCCAGGGGAATGGATGCAGAGCCAGAAGGCGATTGGTTCTAGTCCTGGGGCTATATATCTCAGGTGTATAAATGCATTAGTTTGTAACATTGGTCTGTACAAGGGTCACCCTTGCACTGTGTGTGTCTTGTTTGCAGGCTCTCCCCAAATCATGAGAGCTTCCTCTTGTAGTAAAAAGGCATGCAGTTAGGCTACGCTGGCATCTTGAAATTGTCCAGATTGTATGATTGTTTGTGTGTTTTTGTGCCAGGCAAATGACTGGCATCCCATCCAGGGTGTGCCCCAGTTTTGCACCCTATGCTGCCTATAATAGGCTGCAGGACCCCTGCCACCCTGACTAAGATAAATGGTTAGAAGTTGGTTGGTCTGAAAAAATGCATTGACTAAATACCACAATAGTAGCTCGTCTTATCTGCTTAAAAATGGTTGTCCTTAACACGTAATGCCCAAGCCTTGCTGGTGGTTACATCTGTTAACCTGTCATACAGCTGCTCGATATCACTGCATAGTTCCAAAGTCAGCAAAGCTTATTACTCACTATTGGGAGAAACAGACAGCTGTTGTTGTGAAAGCTGGGCATAAACACTGAAATGAGGGGGAGATCAAATTTAGGGCCGGTTCGATACCATTCATGATGAAGAAGGAAATTAACTAAACACACGATTAATTGTGTGGGAAAGACTGCTCACTACAGTTATGAACGGCGATTCGTTTAAAGAAAACACGATGAAACCCTTTTCAGAAAATATTTTAAATTAGTTAATATTTTATTATAAATCGTTGTAGAGACAGCTCGGGCAAAACAGCTTGCTTGTGGTTATGAGCGCACAATTCCCAAGGTAAGGCATATGAAATATTTTCCCCAGACTGCACTCCACACTTTCCGAGCTTTAGGGAAACAGCTGTTGCATTTGTGTCGCTGCTCTGGAGCAAAGCACAGCAAGCAACAGAAATCAATGGAGCCATTGCGCGAATGGCCCTTAGCGCCAGCATGTACGTCCTAGCGGCACCCCGCGTCTCCATGGAAACCGGCACAGTACTCTTGGCCCGTCTAGGGCTGCGCGCCGGGCGGCTCGCGTCTCAAATGAGATGTCATTTCCAGGAAGCGGCTTGCGGGGGCTGCCTGTCGGCTCAAGCACAGTGGCAGACACTAGGGAGGGGGGGTGGTGGCAGGACTTGGAGATCCTGCCTGTGCCGTAGCATTGATATTCTTTCACTTTACACGCTGCAAGAACTGTTTGCAGAAATTGGAAAATAGGAGTCCATATTGTTTTACCCTCCCAGAGGAAAGCCGATTTAGTTAAGGGCACTATTTCATTCACTTCGCAGATCCCGTTGGAAAGAATGATTTGTCAGAATCCCTCCCTGATCCAGTGCGCAATTCACCTCTGTACTCTGCAACTGCAGAGTGTACTCGTGGATCCAACTAAACCAGACACCAGAACCAGCATCAACCTAGAATAAAGATTCTGTCAGCAGAATCTATCTATGGACTGATATCTTGGAAGTTATGTTGTATACTGTGTATGGTGGTAGATAGGAACATTTTGCATTTTTCTTGATGGACGTCTATGGACGGCTGTGTTGTAATTCAGATTTCCAAAGCTACTATTATAACGACTTGGACTAAGAGCATACCGGTCAAAAACATTTGCTTTTATGGACAAGGTCTGTGTAAGAACACCTCAACCTGGGCTGCCCATCCGTCACGCCAGGTTTTGTGTCCCTCGACCTCAGAGACCTATAGTCCCAATACTGTTTGGAAAGCGAGAACTGGGGGACGTGGCATGGGTCGTTGACTTAATTCTACAGCTTCCAGGATGGGGTGAACCAGAAGGCAGATTCATTTGCAGAGGACTTCGGAACCCAGACCAGGAACCTGGGAACCTAATGGGGCAAGACCACAAAACCCAAGAGACACAATCCTGCCCTCAAAGACAGGACACCAGAAACACAGTACACCAGCTGTGGAATGTTGGCTACTTGAGATGATGAATCCTCAGAAAATGGCTAACCAGAAGCCCCAAGGCAAAATTCCAGCAAACAAGGACCACGAACCACAAGCCACGCACACCACCAAGCCAGGACCTGCTGGCTAACCGATAGGCACAAAGGAAACAGGACAACACATGTAGAAAACCTGAAAGACAGGGCACCACCAAGCCCCATAAACCAAACATTTGAGCAGGAAGCAGCTGAGCCTTATGCATCAAGAGCAAAGATATCCAAGCTGTGAGTACTGCTCACTGCACTGCCTAAATAAGATTCCTCAAATGCACTGCAGATCTTTTCATGGGGATTGGGCTGCCTGATTAGTATCCCGGGAGCAGGTGTGACAACTATACTACACTAAAACGAACGAGTAATTAGAGAAACCAGAAATAACTACCACCAGTAATCATAACCACTCCCAAGCACTTCAAACAGAACTCTTTCCTTAACTTATGCTGTCAGTCAGTTTGCAGCCCCAGCCGGTCAGTCTCTGACAGTGACTCTGTAGGCGCAGTGCAGGCTAGCTGCTATGTCGCTGAGGCTAACCTGTTCTACAAGGGTCTGTGCATGATGTGAACCTCGTCTCTCCCCGGACTCCTGACTGACATCCGACAGCCATGGCCCTCAAGAGTCACTTGTTTCTTTGGATAATGGAAAGATCTCCAATCTGTCTGGTAGCTACATGGGATCTGTTTTGTTTTTTGTCCACTAGATGGTGCTAAAAGGTAAACGACATCCAACACAAGTTTTATCAAGTGCCTTTCCCGCAAAGGATATACAGATCCTCAGGCACACGTGTATTTTATTTGATCTGAGTTTTGCAATATTTTGCCATTATATAGAATGTATTCTTTGGTGCAATGCAACGTATGTGGAGCAGCCTGTTTAACTGGGATGCAGTAAGCATTACGTTGCCTGGCTAAAATTTACTTCCTGACTCATCGGGATCTTATGTCACCTTCATTAAATCGCCAATAAACAGAGTAATTGTAGGCCTGTGGGTGTCAGACCCTATACTTTAGGTACTTTTGTTTTCCCTTTCGGTGCTGATGCATTGAGTCATCCCAGTTTATTTCTCAGCATTTTTTTTCACCTGTAGCATCATATGTCCTGTCTATTAATGGCACAGTGCAAATGAAGCTCATCGATCGACTGATATAATGCGTGTCTCATCATGCTGCGGGGCGCGCTCTCACCTTTGTGCACCCCAGGTATCCTGCTGAGGCTCCACCTTTGGTTAAAATGAGCCTGGTGACCATGGCAACTAATGCCTGCAGTTGGGTTGGGGGAGATTAAGAATGCCCAGGACGGTCTTCACTCTTAATCTGTTGCAACAGGGCCGTGGAGGGAAGAAGAGGCAGAACTCAGTTGACCTTTGAATGTTTGAACTCTACGATCAGCTCATGCCTGTGAAATATTGATTGCTGTGTCTGTGAAAGCCATTGAAGATATGCAGGAAAGAGTACCAGTTGGGTTTGGGTCACACTTTCAGGGCTGAGAGGTTACCACCCAGTAGACAGTGGGAATTATAATAAATCTTCTAAAGTGCCGATGGAGGAAGTGATGTATTCTACTCAAAAGCCTCATGGACCCTTTGGAGTTCAAACATGGCCACTTAGTCGATCAAACAGTGTCCCTGGTGCTTTGTGCGTTTCTCATGCTTTGAAACAGGGCAGAATCGGGTCCATTTCCTGCTTCCAGGGAAACACGATACCTGCTGCTGTGCATCAGTGTGACCTTTAAATCTACTTCATAGGACACCCTCATCCCCTACCCTGCAGCCCCCCCAGGCCTGTTTCTCATCCATCTTTTCTTACACTTCTGCCTGTCCTGAAAACAAAACCTCATGTAATTATGCAGGAAGAAGAATGTAACACTGTGCAATATTTTACTTTCCTTTAAAAGCTTGCTACACGTGGTACTAAATGGCTGCTCGGCTCGCTGAAAGTATTTCTGTGAAATATTCCCATCCACTCAGGTAATGGATCTGATTGTTTTTTCCCCTTCCCACGCCTCTTGCCAGCATCCCAGAGGCAGATTCCATCTTCTGGGGGGTGAGTGGGAAGCGGGACAACAACACACACTCTGTCTCCCCACCTCGGAAACATAGCCCTTCCCCCATCTCTGAGCAGTGCTGAAATGGCATGTTCCACTTAACTCTTTTCCTTTATGTAACAGGGCCGACAACATGGTAATTAATGAGCCAGTAGTATGCAATAAGCAGCAAGGCTCGCCTCAGTAAGGACAACCTTTACGGCCACGCTGACTGTGTTCATTGGCTTCTATCTGGCTGGCCCCTTCTGAGCGCGCACCATGGGTGCTGTCTGATAGTACGCTCAGTGGGGACCAATTTTGGCTGCTGTGCTATACACCCTCACTGAGTGTGCTCCTTGCCCGCTGTGTCTCTGGCCCCCAGTGAGCATGCTCCCTGGCGGCAGCTTTACCAGCCAATCTGAAGGCAGCCAGAGAGCACGCCCAGAGGAGCCTGGCAACATGACAGTCAAGAAGCATGCCAAAGAGCACACTCCTTGTCTGCCATGTTGCCGACACCCCCCTGGCCCCCACAGAGCATCCCCCATGCCTGTGCCCAATTGTAACTCATACCTTCAGAATAAGCAACATTGTGTTTAGTTTCTGTCTAAAAATGTTATACTTCTCACTACCTGTTTGTCTATTGCTAAACAATATGTAATGTACTTGGTCTGTGCTATAAGGATTGCATTAATTAAATGCACAAATCAGTGTGACTATTTAATAATGTGCTTTAGTGACTCCTTCTCTGAATTTTGTTATACATGAATCATCCATCTATGTATGACGACTGCACACCCAATGCAGTGCTGCAATGAACCTAGAACATACCATTAGTCTTTGGGGGACGGGGGATCCTGTTCTCCTCCCTGTCTCTTGCCCTTCAGCCCCAGTATGCTCTCCCTATTCCCCGGATCTCCACATAGCTCGACAGGCTGGTGCAGCTCACAGACTAAGAACCCACTGGTCGCAGGTTTAAGGGGGGGGCTAATTGTAATCTGTCTCACCTGTTCCATGTTGTCCCATGTTCTTTTTGATGTTAATTTAATTATGCTTTGCACCTGTTCCTTGTTTACCGTGGTGATTCTTTGTAATTAAGTGCTTGGCTGTGTACATTTCCTTAGTGAGTCATTGTGGTATGGTCTGGTTTCCCCCAGTTCTGTTCCCTGTGATGCCCAGTTTACCCAGTGTGTTTACTTTGTGGTTTCTTTTAGTTAATTCTGGTTTTTCCTGTTTTGTACTGACCCCTCGTGTTCCTTTTATTTTGTTATTTTCCTTTTGTTCTGTTTATTAATAAACCCCATTGTCTCAGAACTGTTCAGTGAATCGTCACCCTCTTTTCCTTGCCTTCACAGTGCCACACTGTAACAACATGGTCTTCATGGTGACCGGAGCAGTGAGCATCCATTGTTTTGGGTAGGATCACCATCCAGTTTCAGCACACCAATCCCAGGTGCGTGTTGAGAGCACCTTTAGTGACCTGCTCCTTCTGGCTGCGACCCTGTTGACACATGGTGCCTCTCATTGTGCCAGTTTTTGCATCTATTCTTCTGAGCAGAATTTTAACAGATTTCCGGTAAATTTCTTTACCCATAGGCCAATCGCAAGCCACTTTTAAGTCGCATCTTTCCTCCTTGCCTAAATTTGTCAAGCAGATGTCTGGTGGAACAAATATTGACAGAAGACCAGTTTGTGAAGGAGTGTTCTGACCTGTGATCCTTATATGCTGTATGTTTTAAGGACACTTTGGGGAAAAAAAACAGTTCAGCTTGATGTAAAGCCTTGCAATCTAAGTACAAGATAAACAAAATCACCTTCTGAGCCCCAGGAACTTGATGGAGAAAAACACTGCAGATTATTGGAGAGAACTTTCTTTCCGGACAGTCCATGTTCAGTTTTCTGGTAAGAGTTAGCATAAAATTAGGCACATTTTAGCTATATGGTTTTTGAGTAATTTTCATTAAAGTTAATTTAATTATGTCTAATAGGGCACTTGGAGGCTCCACTGCCAACAGGCTGATGGAAACTGCATACCTAAAAACATATTCCCTCTAAAGGTGCCATATGACCAATCGTCTGGGGTCTGCTTCCGTTAAGTGGCAGTCTTAGCGAACGTTGGTAACACCAGGAAGGGAGCAGATCTCTTAACTTGTTTAAGTGCAACACTAGCTTATAAGGAAACTCCACTCAGCCCTAGCTGGGAACCAGAAAGCATTCAGTAGGTTACCATGGCAATACAGCGATGCACGTGGATCCTAAATCCTAGACTTCAGAGCTGTAGCCATAGCAACTTCAAACACACTTAGGTGTCCTACAGTAAGAGGCTGGATACTTTTGTGTGTCTGACTCTCCTTGGTCACTAATTCACCTTCAGCAAAATCTTAAGGTCACTGAAATTAAGCTGTCAGATGGATTATAGATCTACCTACAACAATCTCTATGGCCTACACATCTACCTGCAATAATCACTGTGACCTACAGATCTACCTGCAATAATCACTGTGACCTACAGATCTACCTGCAATAATCACTGTGACCTACAGATCTACCTGCAATAATCACTGTGACCTACACATCTACCTGCAATCATCACTGTGACCTACACATCTACCTGCAATCATCACTGTGACCTACAGATCTATACATGGCTGCTGCTGTCAATATTGCCATTATTGCCGTGGCGATATTAATTTTATGCAGACCATATGGTGTTTGTTTCATTTAGAAGACTTGAATAACATGTAATGAACACCTCATTTTACGTAGTGAAGAATCTGATTGCACCTGCTGTGATATATGAAAACAGTTATCTTTGTAAAAACTTTATCAATCAACTAGATGTGATGTTTGAGTCCTGTGCTGGATTACTACTGTGTTGTACTAGAGCGTAGTAGAACGTTCCTCATCACCACTACCAAACTGCCACGACCAGAGACAGTGGGAAAGCGCTCAGAGGGCAGACGTGTTGACTGATTGACCTACTAGACTTCAGGTCACAGCAAAATGTAAATGATCAGTAAGTGTCCCACTTATTCACCATATTTTGATGTTATATTTGTGATAATTGTCTTGAGTTCATGCTTCATGCTGGAGGTTCACCAACCATAGGAAAAAATATCTGTGGGAAACTGTTACATTGCATATGATCCACAATTAATATTAAAATATTTCACGTTTAATTAAGCAAAAACCACATAGTACAAAAATAGGTAGCCTTATGAGTCCTTTAAAGTAATACACGCACCATAATGTGCTTGACAAGAATGTTTGGCTATAATAATCTTATAAAAAGAAATCACATTACACTGCTTTTACATTGGTGAAGGCACATATGGATTTAGATACAACAATTGTTCTGACTTCCAGATCTACATACAATAATCATTAAGGGCAAGACATGTACCTACAGCGATCCTTCCTGGATTATAGACTGTAAGATGGGAGAGGAGCTTGGGGCCTTCAGTCAGTTAATGAGCTCGTTCATTCTTTTTCACCTCCGTCTTATTGCTAATGGCTGCTGTGGCTTTTTTTTTCCATGTTTTATTGTGTTTTTTCCACTGAAACAGCCGTTTTCTGTTTCCATTTGTCTCTGCCTGTTTTGCTAAACCACTCTGGAGTCCTGTGCTTAATTAAAGACATTTTCCCTCCCTTACTTCTGGTGTGACCTAATTTTGTTACCTACCTACCTGAAAAGTCTCACCAAGACCAAACTACATCACTCTAGGCTACAGATCTACATATTGTGATCTTTCAGGGATTCAAGATCTTGTAACAGCACCTGCTCTAGGATAGAGATCTAAGTGTAATGATCCCCCTGGATGATAGATCTTAGGTAAATACCAAGAAGAGGTGTGGCTCATCAGTAGTCAGGTAGATTAGAAAACCTACAGGGATGGTACCTCTACAGGACCGTAGTTGGAGACCCCTGATCTACAGAAATCACTCTAGGCTACAGATCTACAGAGAATGATCCTTCCTAGATTACAGACCATTCTACAGCAATGGCACTAGGTGACAGTCAATTCAAGTCAGGTCAAGTTTATTTGTATTTCGCACATTTTCATACACAAAGGTCATTTAAGTGCTTCATAGAAAAAAGGATAAGAAATTAAATGCATGAAGTAAAAATAGACATTAAACACGAAAATAAAAAAAATTTAAAAATTAAATGAACATAATATATTTGAAAACAGAAATTGTGAGAAAGTGAGAAAGTGCCGGTTGCATAGATTACAAGAAAACAGTAGAGAATAAAACTGTTTTAAGGGTGATTTTTATGCTCATTGGGAGAGGGTTCCAGCGTCTGGCAGCAGAATGACTAAAAGCCATCTCACCCTGCTTTGTTTCAGCTCTGGATACCACCAGCTGACCAGTCCCTACCGATCTAAGAGACCAGCCAGTTTTACATACTTCAAACACATCAGCAATATAATTTGGGGCTAAACTATTCAACGATTTGTAGACCATAAGTATAAAATCTGAAATCAATTTTGGAGGAGATAGGAAAACAGTGTAAGGATCCCAGAACTGAAGAACTTTTTGCTCCTTCCCAGCTCTTTGCCAGACTGTCCACATTTTTGCTCCCTTTCAGCTCCTGGGAGTTAAAACATGAACTGTCTGTGGTGTCCCTGGGGACCAGATTGGGAAAGACTGCAATTATCCAATCTACTGGTGATAAATGCATGCAACAGTCTCTCAAGGTCATGTAGATCCCTAGTTCCCAGAAAAGCACTTAGTTTGAGTTTTTCACCTCTCTACCAAAAAGCAATATTTCAGTATTGTCTTTGCTTAATTGGAGGAAATTCTTTTGCAACAAGTCATTTATTGTCTTGAGGCACAGACACAGTGAATCTACTGGACTATAGTCATTTGGTGCCTGAGCTAAATAAATCTGGGTATCATCCACATATCTATGATAAGCTATCGTGCTGTCTCTAGGATTTTGGCCAAGAAGGAGCATATAAAAATTAAATAAGAGGGACCCCAGAATTGATCCTTGAGGGACTCTGTAAGTCATGGCAGTTACAAAATTATCCCTGCCTTCTAGGTTTGATTTGAACTCTTTCTGGACTGTACCTGATAGGCCTACCCGGTTTTCTTACCTGTCAAGCAGTATTTTATGATCAACTGTGTCAAAGGCCACGCTGAAGTCCAGTAGCACCCAGATGGTTACTTTACCCGAATCCGCATCAAGAGGAATGTCATTCATTACCTTTATAGTCTCAATACTGTGATGTGATTGGAAGCTTGACTGAGAAAAGTAAAGGCAGCTATTTGGAGTGAGGAAGTTTGTAATTCGAGTAAGTACTACTTTCCCAGTAGTTTGTCCCATGAATGAAAGATTAGAGAAAGGCCTATAATTATTAAGCACTGTGGGTTCCAGGTTTATGTTTTTTTGGGGCTTATTAGCAGCAGTTTTCAGTGATGCTGGGAAACTGCCTGATAGTAGAGAGCTATTGACTTTTTGCAGCAAATTTAATGAAAGGAAACTAAAAACACTTTTCAGAAAATCAGCAGGTAAGATATCAAGTCAGCAGGTAGAAGGTTTAAGGTGGTGCAATAAATCCTGCAGGGTTTTTGCAATCGATAGTATTAAATTCAGACATGACGGCCATATTCTGTTTGCACAGTAAGATGGCCATCATATCATTGCCTAAGGGGATGGAACAAATGCGTGATCTACACTCACCTAAAGGATTATTAGGAACACCTGTTCAATTTCTCATTAATGCAATTATCTAATCAACCAATCA
>JAAGVU020000001.1:6835337-6850148 GCA_011763525.2 Mormyrus iriodes
ATGTTACATATTTTTATTTAATTGTCATTATTTTGTAGAAATCAGTTTTCACTTTGATATTAAAGGGTTTTTTTGTATTTTTTTTAGTCAAAAAAGCCAAATTATGTTGATCATGATTGATTTATAAAAGCAATATAAGGGTAAAATATCCAAGGGGGTGAATACTTTTTATATGCACTGTATATCCTCATCCTAATGAGGGCCAGTCAACCCATTAGGCTGCCATCTTGTGAGGGGGCTCCAACTTAACAAACTGCCGGTGCCATGCAGGGGCGCTGGTGGTTGGCATCGCATGGATTCCAGGTTCCTATTACACTTATTAACGACTCTTACCACTGTTTAACTATTCGACGGGATGGACACCAGTATTCATGGAAATCTCTAGCTGTGGGAGCTCTGAGGGGTAAACTGTTAGAGTAATGGTTGTACCTTGACAGATCTCAAAGTGTTTCTTAATACAACAGATCAATATAAATGGTTAATTAGCGTGCTGGGCGAGAGTTTTACAATGTTCACAACCAAGGCGATTCATTTAAGCAGACGCTAGTTAGACTCTAGGTCAGTCGGCATGGTGGGACGTTTCTTAAAACCAACGTGACTGCAGATGACAGCTTCTCAGTGGCTGCGGAAAGCTCCGGATGTTATCAGGACAAGGGGACAGGCCACCAGCGGAGCACAGAAGTGCACGAGAAGGATGTAATTTGCACGATTTCATGTTGGTTGTGTAACAGTGTCAGTCATTTGCTCAGAAGTGCCATTAAAGCACAGCAATGTTAGTGTTATAAATAGTAGGCGAGTTCTGTTATAGATTCAGACTTCACCCGGGAGCTCTGAGCACAGCTTGTTCTTCCAGCAGGACCTGTGGTGAGGATGGAGAATATGAGAGGTTCACTTGCCACCCCCCTCCCCACCTCTCCACATGTGCTGGAATCTGCCCAATCTTCTGGGGGTCCTGGGCTGTTCAGGGGAGACCTCCAGAGCTGTGCAGCAGTTAGTCCTGATGAGGAGTGGCTTGTTCTCTTAAACATGGCAGCAGGTGGAGGAAGGAGATGATGTCCGCCCCTAATTCCGTCCCCCTTTGCTTGTTACAGGTAACAGCACTGGATCCGGCACTCATGAAGGTCAGACCGGATAGCTCATGAACAGCTAATTCGGTTCTGTCTTGGCGGTTTTCAGCTGTAGTCCGGAATTTCTCTTTGGCACAAATGAAGCCCAGCTAACTATCTTTCCATCTATCTTGTTTTCTTCTGCAACTGCAAACCTGGCTAAAGTTTTTGGATTTTTCTTCCCTCCACTTAGGGTTTACTCCAGTTCTCGTCATACCTGCCCACTGGCTCCTTCCTGCTGCTTCTGTCCCCATCTTGTTTACTCGTCTCGTTCATAACGAAGCCTCAGGTTTTTCCTCGTTACTCCAGGTGTCTGTGCCTGAATTGGCCCCCAGCCCTGTATCTGTAGACCTTGTTTATGTATGATATGCAAACCAGGGCCAAAAAAAGCCACACGACCTGCTCTGACTGAAGGTGGGTGACCCTGGAGTGTAGTTCATAATGCCTGGGTGTACAGGACTAATGCATTGTACGCTCATAGCCTGTGAGGCACTTCAGACAAGTAAGTGCTTAAAGGCAAACATACAGGAACCCTGTGGACTGCTGATTAATCCAAAGTAGTTACACTGCACCAGAACACAGCATTAAAGGGAACATGAAATCGGCGGTGGCCCCAGTTTGTTTTGAGGGGTTGATAAACTCTTTTGAAATCACCCGTTTTACAAGCTGGACAGACAGCTGCATCACTGCAACAATTTTTGATGCGACTGATTACCAGTCAGGATTTTTTTTTTTATACTGGCTATAACCATGGCAACAAGGAGTATCCGGCAGGTTGTAAGATGTGGTAGGAGGGCCATTGCACCGGCTGCAAGCAGTTTGACTAATGGAGCATCTTTATTAAAATGAAGTGGGGCAATGAATAAAACTGTGTAAGCCACACCCCCTGAAACTGTATGCCATCTTATTATTTCATGTATATCAAGCAAGCGGTTTGTATGGTTATTGGATATGTGGTAGACAATGGATAAATGATTGGACATTTTCTTATTAAGCAGATACTTTTTTTTCAGCTGAGGATTGTACAGAAGGGTCACCCTATGTCCCTGTAGCACTTGGGGTTAATGATATAATTATTCTGCCAACAGGATTTGAACCCCTGACCTTCTGAACACAGAGCCCTCACGTGCTGAGCTATACATTGCCTGTGGCTTACACACACTTCTTTGTTTGTGACACTGAGGCTGTTCCTCGCACACCATTTGCCGAGTAACTCCTGGTCATCTGTTCCAGATGTTTCCAGCTTCTTTGTGCCTTGATGTTTTGGCACCTTCCTCATCATCTGGGAATTGCTCCAGATGTTTGGGAATGTGGAACACGCTGTAAGTTGGTATCGCCATGGCGATACTGTATCGGGGCCCCTGCGCTATACACCACACAACATCCACCCTGCCTGCCAGTGCTGTCAAGTGCTCTTGAATAGTGCTGAACTCTTGTTGAAATTAATTGCAAACTGGCATTTGATTAGTGTTGAACCAATGCAGAATTGTTGCTGAAATAGTATGGAATTATTGCAGAATTGCTGCTAAATTAAAGTTGAATGCGTACTGATTAATGCTGAATTTTAATTTTTGATTGGTTCTCTTGTGGCATCTATGGGTTGCCATCAGACCCCCCCTCTCCCCGGGCGAATGACATGTATCACAGAACATTTGGGTCTCATTCAGTTATCATCTCACCCCCCAAAACTCGCTGTGATTCGGCCCCTGACAGAGAAGGTGTTGCCCGCCCTCTGGGGCTCCAGGAAGGGCAAAGGTTGTGTGATCAGTATGCTGCTGTTTTGCCGGGGGGAGCATCTGTGCTTTTTTCTCAGGTACCCCCCCCCCCAATCTGAATTTGAAAGGTTACAGGAGGCATGAAGGCTGACCCCCCCGCCCTCCACCCCCCAGGTACCTTTGCCACAGCTGGTCTTGGTGCTTTGATTCCGGCAATGTTTTGTGACACCTTTCAAGTTCATCACCGACTGCCTCCCAGGTGTCTGGGCAGGGTCACCTGATCACGGAGGCCCTGCCCACAAACCACAGCCGTCACCTGATTTGAGGAGCAAGTAGGAGTGATGGACAGCAATGGTTATTACTCTGCCAATAGCAGAAGCCCCAAGTCTTGGATATGGGCTGGGGGGGGCGGGGCAGTTCTGTATAGACACAGCTTATCTGTGATTTTTTCTTGAATTCCTTATATTTAAATTCCCTAATTTCACTCATCAAATTACAGTTGTCAGTTTAGCATATAACTTGTTTACTGTCAAGGACTGGTTTTCAATTTAACCATAGAGACCTACTGAAATGTACCTGGAGGTGGTCGTTAGAAAGTTTATATTAAAATCACCATAGAAAAATACACCTTGTCACTCTATATGCTAGAGAACCAGTCACAAGCTGCAGAATTTAAACTTAAATTGTATGATGTTGTGTTAAGGTTTTCTGAGTAGTGAAGGATATTCTTAGCCCATCAACCTTGATTAAATATGATTCGAGGCTACTTCAAAAATGCAGTAATTAATCGCAGGGGAAGTAGGGAAAATGGCAGGTCCCAGGACAAAAGGGGAGCATGCCGTCCTTTTAAAATGCACGGTCATCTGTCTGCATGCACCAGTGTAGCAGCATCATGCAAGAGATGCCTTAGCGGGAGCTCTGTGTAGCCTTTAAAATCGATCGGCTTTATGTGACCTCTGACCCGAAGACAAATTCATCATTCAGCATCCTGCAACCTTGGGCCAATTTCTAAGACGTATGATGGATCACTAGATTGTACCTTTCCGTTGATCCCAAGACGTCCGTCACAGATTGTTAAAGGTAATTTATTTCTCAGTCAAGACACCATGTGGTCTGAATTGCTAATGACCCTAAATATAATTGATCCTACCTGGGCAGCATGGATGGCAAGCGTTGTGTGAGGACCATTTCAAATCATGAGGAGTCTGCCAGCTCTGATGAGGAAGACCACCCACTGGATAGTCAAAAAAACATGCATATACACTTAGCGATATGCTTAGTTTTCAGGATGGGTGATAATTAAAAATTGAAGGGGGGGGTTAGCCACAACAGCTGTGCAAACAAAGTAAATAAGCCTGAAAACTGCAGGGTGGGGTGGGGGGGTGGGGGGTGGATACTGTGGTTTCCAAGCTCATTTACAAGGAAGCACCAGGAGCGTGGAATGCAACTCAATTATGAAACGAGCAAAATAGATAACGGGCTTCAGATTTATAAATACACGGAAGCACTAATACACAAGTGCTAACTGGCTGACCATTAGCCAGTTAAAAAGACCCTAACAAGCGGGTTCCAAATAATTTTAATACGGGTCCTTCCAGCCATTATTAGGTACTTCATTAAGACATGGATTTCTGTGAAAGGACCCATGGTGTTCACTCCCTAAGCTGAAAGGCACTTAACCATCTGCACTGGGGTAGGATCAACTGTTTATTTATTTGTGCCGTGCTAAAGCCTGATGAATTAAGCTGCTATCATTTTTTTAGCTGGTTAGTGATGGTATACAGAGCACAGCTTTCTGCTTCCACTGGGAATAAACAAAGAGAACTAATAGAAATGTCACTAATGATGTAGGCAGGAGAGGGACAAGAGAATCTCATGCTAATTAAAATTAATAAATTATTACAGATTACTGGTCAGACATGATGAAATTCAGTACAGTCATTGAACACAAATGGCATGTTTAGGTATGCAACTAGGGTGGCAAACAGTATGAAAGTTCATTATTTGCTTTGCTTCACATCATTTAACATTTAATGCCTAAAATCTGTAATGCAAGTCATTTTGAGAGGGATGACTTGTAGTTGGGCCAGTGTGACTAGTGGTGTTCCACAGGGTTCTGTTCTGGGCACATTATTCTTTCTAAACAACATGAATTAAGTATATTCTAGGAGAGTTACACAGTGATTGACATATAATTAGGTGTTTATTAGAAATACACAACAGTGGAGTCAGGCCATGCATGGGCAAATACTTCATCAGAAATAATGAGAAATTCAGCAATGCAAATAAATGGGAGGCCGGAATGCACCCTACATTTACAGTGAGACAGTGACATAATAGCAGACACTTCTGAGAAAAGCTTCGGCTTTTACACAGATGCCTCCATGTCTGTGCCACAGCATGGTGACACAGCAGTCAGAAAGGCAAACATAGGGCTTGGAAGGTCTATACCAGCATGAAATTCCTGTATAAAGCAATCATGCTGAGGCTATACATTGTACTCATAAAAATCTCACTGACAACAATATGTACATTATCTCAGTCACAGCTACTACAGAAAGAGATATTTCTGCTTTAAGGCCATGACAACAATTCATGGCCTTGAAGAGCTGCTGTATAGGGGCAGGTTATAAGCAAAAATGACTTTAGGTCCAGGCAAAGGTGGATGAATGCACACAGGATTCAGAATCCTGAGGGGACCTGACCACGTGAACCCTGATGACTACTGTATCATCCATCCATCCATAAGCACTTATCCAGTGAGAATTCTCAGTGTATGGAAGTTTTTATTGGACTTTTTTATATGTAACAAGTTAGTTAAATAGTTAAATATTTGTGGATCACGGTACATATTTGTGGATTGTCTTTTATGGGTTACAAATAATAAAGTCTAATAAAAACGTCCATATCAGTGATCCTGGAATATATCCCAGGAAGGATGGGGCACAGAGCAGGGGACACCCTGGATGGTGAGGACTGTATCTCCTGTGGACTGCTGGTACCATTAGTGTAAATTGCCCCATTAACAAGTCACACGCTACAAAACACCACATTTTTATGCAAATGATTTCCCACCCCAATTACTGGTGCTCTCTGGAGAAATCCACAACTTTTTCCACCTACAATAAATTGTCAAAGCTCTGTAGATTTCAGTTAATATTTGTGTCACAATATTTGGCATAACATGCTAATATTACTGATTTTGAATTAAAGTAGAATAGGCATAGCCATAGGTCAGCCGTAGGAGTACTTTGCCATGGGTGTCATTTTGGGGGGGCAGATTACACTTGGTAAGTGGTAAGGGACGAGGGCACCCTACCTGCCATGGTCCAAGACACAAGAGTGAGTCGGCGCCAGAAGGTGAGTCAGTGCGTAGCGGGGACTCAGAAGCACGATGATTCTCTTGGGAAATCTGTGTAACCGCGTTGGTGAGGGAAGTCGCCAGAATAAATACAGAAAAACAGGCAGCAGAGATGCAAATAATGTTGGTATCAGGGTGCAAAGGATATTAGCCTTGTACTTCCCGGTGATATTTACACATGCGCGTACATGGGGATAGTGATGGTGCCACACAGTGGAGGGGGACTGAGTCACTGTTTGTGTGTTTCCATTACTGGTGTCACTGCGGGTGCCCTCTACAAGGTCCAGGATGGTTCCAGTGAAATGACATCTCTGGTAGATGTGAGGTGTCCTGTCTGATGCCAAGCACACCTGCAGATCTGCGGGGGGAAGCAGTTACGTTCTCTGTTCTTCATGTAAATTGAAGGTTTATTTAACACATATTTATCTGATGCAATAAGTTCCAGTAAATGTCTTCAGGATGCTTCTGTTTCAGACACATTGTGCTCCGCTTTTGGCAGACTCCTTCGGTTTTCAGCCCCTGTGCAACATAAACAATCACGTGTTTTTTAAACCCCCGGTTGTTTTGGATTTTTCTGAGGTATCTGTGTTTTCTTAATGAGGTTATGGCTCCTCAGAGGCTAAATAAATAAATATTTTGGTGGTAATTATTCCGTGAAAGAAAAAAGCGAAATGCTAATAGCTGAATAGCATCTCTGAAGCTCTCATGTTAAGCAGGAATAGTACATTCTGTCCGGCGGGGTCGGGGTTCGGCTTTCTGTCTCTGCGACTTCCGCAGCCCTGTCTAAAAGCACCATGTTGTCTTCGGCAGCACCTCTGCATCCTTTTCTGTGACTCACATTATGTTGATAATCATTATCAGTAATTTTTCCTTAACAAGTAGTATTATTTTCTGTTTTATTACATCAGATTTTCAGCATCACTGACTCAGCTCTGCTGCCATAATTAGCTGCTCAGTGAGGAGCACATCCATAAGAGGAGTTTGATGTTTGTGCTTGGGAAGGAAAACCGTTGCATCTCGCTGACTTTATGTGGTAACGCATACATTTGATGCACACATAACCTATTAATTTGTCTACCTGTAGGGTACCAGCAAACTGCTTATGCAAAGGTGCAAAGTGCCAGTGCAGAACATGTGTGATGCTGGTTTTGCTAATTAATTGTAATTTCAACTCAGGCGGCTTGGGGGGGCAGTGTCCCCCCCCCACACCTCCACCCATGAGCAGATAAATTCAGAAATAGTTTTCAAAATGAGATATTCTGGCCCATCCTGTGAAAACAGACCCAGTCGTTGTATACAGTGTAATACAGAAGCTTACTGAGGCTTAGAGAAATCACTGTTCGGCTAGGCAACAGAGTAGCAATATCCCATTTAGGCACAGAGTCAACAGCAGCCAGTGACTAATGTGTTTTTGGGGCAGCGGTGCATTCTGAAGGGAACATTTATTAGTGGGGTGT
The DNA here is from genome assembly GCA_011763525.2 of Mormyrus iriodes. Lineage (NCBI taxonomy): Eukaryota > Metazoa > Chordata > Actinopteri > Osteoglossiformes > Mormyridae > Mormyrus > Mormyrus iriodes. The sequence continues at coordinate 6,842,977 of JAAGVU020000001.1, forward strand.
CTATTTGTGAGCACGGTGGGGGCGAGGCCATGGGAATGACAGGGACAGGCGTGTCATCAGCTGGCCTGGCCTGGGTGATCAGCTGGGATTCTGTAGCACCGACGGTCCCTTTGCGATCCTCCTGAAAAGTACCAATCTCAAATGTCACCGTAATAATGGTCTCCCAAGGTTCCCTTTCCCCGTCACTCATTGTGTGCTGCCTGGTGCCAGGCTGTGTAAACGATAACAGAGTGCCGATAGCATCTCAAGCTTGATTAACCATCCTGGTTCGGGCCAGGTCAATGTGAGCTCCAAGCTGGCCTCTGCCATTCTGTACAGAAGCCGCAGACATCCCATTACAGATCCACACTGAGATGGACAGACCCAATTTGTATAAGGATGTTTTGAGACTTTATCTACAGTTGATTTGCGATTAGTTTGAGGCCGGGCGGCTAGAGTTTTTGGGTAGAATCTGAGTCACTTAGCCATGTGTGAACCTGCCAAGAAAGTACGATTCATGCCTCATCCGAGAATCGTCAGAACAAACAAGCCTGTCGCTTCTACAAACATGTCGTTTTAGCGCATGGATCAGTATAATCCCCGTTTCTCATTAAATTGAAGCATCAGATTTCAAGCAGTATCCAAAAGCATTGCAGATAAACAGGGAACAGAGCGAGGAGAGACTGATTTTGCTGTCAAGGCCAAGCTCTGAGGAGCTGCTGACCGTCGTCATGTAAAATATCTGCAGTTTGCTCTATCCGTCTAATATGTATGGATAGTGATGCTGATTCTTTTAATGAAAAACAATTAAAGTTACTATGAGAACCGTTTCTTATCTGCGAAAATGTATCTGTAGACTGCATAAATGCACCCGGGATCAGAACTCATTAAAACTTCAACTTCAGCCCTTGTCCGTAATCTAAAACAACTGGTATGGTTTGTGATTGGTTCACAGATATGATGTGGAACGTGGGTGACTCATTTTCATTTCATTGTCATTTTATCTGTTGCTTAGTTGTGGATTAAGCCGCACAATCAATAAAAGGAAAACGCATTACTTCTGTGAAAAACATGCCAGGGCTCAGTTATTTGAGCATTAAATGGTGGTTTGAAGCAAAGTCACGCAACTTTGTTTCAGACAGATGAATGAATGTCAGATTTTATTGCTTAGAGGTAACTCCTCAGAGAGCCAGGGGATGCAGGAGAATCAATACTGCATATATATCAGTCTGGAGGTATCTAGGGTATTTTGTCCATTCTCTCTCTAGCGATCGCTGTAGCAATCAAACAAAATTGACTTCATTAAATCTATGAAATATCAGTAACCCACAATGGTGGGGAGATATGAGGGACCATAATTAATACAGATGGGCCAATCTTGTCATTAGCCAATGATATGTTTTGAATTAGTGAGTGACAGGGGAGGGAGCACTCCAGGGGCCAATCAGTTTTCAGCTGCAGCCCTATGGCCCTGTCCCTTTATACACCGCTGGCAAAAAGCCAATAAACAAGCACGCTTATCATATTCCCCTTAATTACAGTGAAATATGTGACTAGTGTTTTGCTTAAGGTGGGGTGAAGCGATGAGGCCCCCCTTGCCCCCTCCCTGGGTCCCGCCTCCTTGCGTAACAGCTCTCAGAATCACACAGTGTTTCTCATTACAGCAAACCAGGACAGCTTAACCGGTCAGGGGCAAGTTGACAGTCAGCTCACTCGCCGCCACTGTAAATATCACATGTCTTTATCAGAAAAAACTCAGCATCCTCTCGCTCTGAGAAACAGGGTTCAGACGAGTGCCGATGAAAAGAGGGGAAATAAAAAAACACGTCAGCGTCCTGTGGTCCATCCATCTTCCTTAAATGCACTTTCTGTCACAGTGACACCTGCCACGGTGGAACACCGCAGCGTTTGGCGAGAACGCCGACATCTGCTCATGTAGAAGGCAACACGCTTTTCTCTGAAGCGATGCAGAAGTCATCATTTATGCTGACATTTACTATTGCCAAGTAACTGGACAATGGAGCACAATTTAAAGATAATTTCCCTTACACAATGGCATATATCTATTTGTATGAGTTCTGACCTGCCACAGTACTCATCTAGACATTAATTATCACGACACATGTACTCGTTACAGGACCATATATTATACACAACTCTACATACGGCACAATATCAGACGTTAGAGCCTGAAGTACATACTATACCCAGAGGGAGATAATTATTACTTTATTTTAGAAGGTTACATTACAACATATACACAGATTCAGAAAAATCAGGGCCAGTCAGTCCCTGGTGAAATTGGAGGTTGTAGCCCACACTCCAAAGCACAATGGTGCATTCACTCTGCTGACTGGGGATTTGAACCAGCAACCTTCTGCAACCTAAATGCACAATGCCTTAACTTGTGGATTGACCTGACTCCCATTCCCTCCAGGAATTACAACTCCCAGGTGACTTCTACTAGACTAAGACCATTTCCTCCCAGTGATTTGTGCTGTGGTTTGCTGAGCCCTCAGCCAGCGCCAGTCAGGAGGCCACAGCTCCGACAGTGTCGCAGGGGGACATTGCAGCAGAATCCTACACTCCCACACAATGGCTTCCTCTTGATGCCCGGGTCACAAGGCCCACCATCTGCCTCATCACAGAGCTCAAGGATCGATCAGTGTCTGAAAAAGCGACCTCAGAACACAGGCCTGCTTCGGTTTCTTCCCTGTTCACAAACATCAGAAAACTCCTGTCTACCACCTTTTAGAGCTTGATTATTAAATGTGCCATTTAAAAATCTCTAGTATTATAAAAATCATTATTCTAATATACAGACGGAAGTGTGCAGCTCAGTGATAAGTCTATGTGCCCAGAAGGTTGTGGATTCAAATTTGTGGCTGGCAGAGTGATCATATCACCAATGGGCCCTTCAGCGAGGCCTTTAGCCCCAGCTGCCCCAGGGATGCTGGCTGACCCTCGTCTCTGACCCCAAGCTTTGGACAAAAGCTCCCATTAAATGGAAAAATGTCATTATGTAGCATCTATTTTTTGTAGATTGGAGTTGCTATTTGCTAATAAAACAGACCAATTATTCCCATATTTTCTATAATGCCATAAAGCAATGGGAATGTTTTTCACAATTGTGCCTCCTTTGTGTGTGTGTGTGGGTGTGTCTCATGTACATATTACATTGTAGGGACTAAATGTCCCCATAATGTGACAAAAACCTGCTATTTTGACATTGTGGGGACCAGTTTTTCTGTCCCCACAAGGGGAAACTCAATTCTATAAAAATCTGTAACTGCAACCAAAAAATCAAAAATGCCAAAAGTCTTTTGTTGGGTTACTTATGGTTAAGGTTAGGGCTTGGTCATTGTTGGGATTCCCACAAAAATTAATCCACTTCAGATATAATCACTTTAGAAGATGAATGCACCCTTCAGTGGCCTGTTTCAATTTTATATAAGTAAACACCTGGGCTCTGTATTCTTCCAATCCCTTTGTCACTTTCTAACACTTTCCATGATTCCCTTAACAGGGTTGTGATTTTCACTGTGAAGATTCAAAGAATTTCAAACAAAGACATTTTCTCATTTTTATATTTTAGAATAGCCACCTGTGTACGTTTTGTCTACAGTTGGTTGGCTGTGCCTCTCATGAAAAATTGCTTTTCCAGTACCAGGGAAGCTTTCTATTTCAAAACCAGTAGATGGAAATTCATAATTAAAGTGCATGACTTTATAAATAGAGAAAAACTGTAACTGCATATAGGGGCATCTAGAATGTAAAATGTTACATTATTTATTTAACAACTTAAATTTAAAATTTTTAAATGTGCGATATTCGTATTTAAGGACTCAGCATATATTTCTGAGTGTAAAAGATGCGTTTTTTTAATGAAAAAAACCACTGGCAGGTGCAATGTACAAACGAGTTTTCATTGCGCGGGTCACGGTAACCCGTTGCCGCAGCCCCAGCCGGTGCGCCCTTACACCGATCGCGGTGCTCGTTTTCATTTGCATTTAATTACAGGCCTCGGGTCGGAAGACTGAGTTCTGCCGTTCGCCGCCGATATTGACCAGCCGGTTGCCATGACGACAGCACAATCAAAGAGCAGACTGATGAATCAAGTGTCTGTCTAACTCCAGTAAACACGCGAATGCCGGGCCACTGGAAATGCTGACGGCGGATGCGATGACCCACCGTACCCTCCGTATCCCACCAGTGCCAGTCCTGCAGAACCTGCCTACTTAAATCAAGTAATTTTGTTACGTTTGTTAAATGACCTTCAGGTACCAAAAAAACATAACCACTCACCATTGTGCCCAGTGCTAGTCTAAATTATTAGATAATAACAGAACAGATTAAATAAATGCGAAGATGGGGAAACATATTTATTGGTGTTTTTCCAAATGCCCGTGGTCAGGCTCAAATTCAGCTCATGAGTGACGAGCATTTGCACATTGCGTGGGAGTCACAGTTTGAAGTGTGGTTCTTAGTAGGGGGTCCATGTCATGGGGAGGAGCAGCTCCTCATTTAAGGAGGAGTGCTGAGGGGGAAGGAGGCGAGAGAGGGGAACTAGCGCTTCAGAAGGATGGCCGCCACACCTCAAGGAGGCAGGTTGTTCACTTTAAGTGGATTCTTCAAATTCACTTGACTTGGAGGTGTCTCTTATTTGAGGAGAAAGGATTTCACGGAGGACAGGGGCTTTCACTGTAGGTGGAGGAGGACCTTAAGTGAGACAAGCTTTACTTTTAATCATGCCGGGAATAGAGGTGCTGCACTGCAAACAGGAGGGTGCCGAATGCAGCTTTAACAGCAAACTCCCATCTGAAAGATGTTAAAGGCTTATAAATGCTATAGAACACAGAATCATCCATTTCTAATAGGTGCTGCAGAGAGGTCAAGTGACGGTAGCGTAACCAGGGGATGCAATTTTGAAAACGGGCTTTAGAGGGCGATGTCCTCTAAGTCCAAGTCAGAGATGTTGATGTGAGGGGCCCTCGGAATGTTCCAAGCAAGTTGTTGTGGTAGGGGTCACCAGCTTTCTGGTGGCATTCAGTGAAGAGTGTTAATAATTGGAACCTTTTTTGGGAACGGCCTGGCTTTTATAAACTGTATGGTCTTCATCCTAATTGGAGGGGATCATTCATGTTATCCCAAAACATGGTGAGTGAATTACCTGCATGACTGAGAGCACCACCCAGGCGTCAGTGTTGCGATCTTAAATGATCTTAAAGCTGTTTACTCTCCCACCTTTAGATCATGTCTGGCCTTGACCCAGGAGCTCCACAACATCGCATCCCCTAACTATTTACAATTAGATTGGAATGAGCCTAGAAAGAATATAGTAAGTACTATTAGACCTAGACTTGGACCTAAACGCTCCACTGGGGGCTGCTGTGCGGATAACCTTAATATCAATCCTATTAATAAGATTAAATGAGCCACAACATAAACATAAATACATCATAAAATGTGCTCTATTGACCATCCGCTCTTTAGGAAGTAAATCACTTCTTGTCAGTGACATGGTTCTCGACACTGGAGCAGACCTGTGTTTTTTAACAGAAACCTGGCTCAGACCCACAGACACTATCCCTCTTGTTGTAGCCTCGCCTGATGGCTTTAGTTTTGTACAGAAACCACATTGCTTAGGGCGTGGAGGCGACTGGCAGCTATTTTTAACTCACTGTAAAAATTGTAAAAGAGTTTACAACATTTGAAGCAATGCTAATTCACATGGTGAACGACCCAGCCATTTATATCCTTATAGTATACAGACTGCCAGGATCAAACACTTCATTTCTGGCGGAATTCGGGGAACTTCTCTCTGACTTGGTTATCAACTTAGAGAATATTGTAATACTTGGAGATTTCAATATACATGTGGACACAGAGACTGACGCCTTCAGCTAAAGTTTCCTGTCCCTCCTGGACTCTGTTGAATGTCACCAACACGTAACGGGACCAACGCATGTTTACAATCATACACTAGACTTGATTATCACTTACGGTGTTTATGTTCATGTATGTGTCTGTCCATTGAATAAGTCCTTCTCTGACCATTTTCTAATCACCTTCATGACTGAGCCTCCCTCTTTGACTATGGCAGAGAAGATTATTACGACACGTCACCTAAATGATATAAACTCCTGACGATTTATTAATGCAGTAAGTAATGTGAACTTCATGTCTCGTTCAGATGTCAACAAAGTCACCCATGACTTTAATACAGTAGTCAGTCAGATTTTAGACGAAACAGCGCCTTTGAAAAATAAAGTTGGAAAAACCACCAGATACTCCCCATGGTTTAATGATCCCACACACTCTTACAAACAGGAGTGTCGCATATTGGAGCGCAAATGGCAATAGCTCATCTAACAAATAAGGCTGAACCTCTGCCACCGAGTAACTTCAGTAGTGAACATTTTATGAACTACTTTAATGATAAAATTACAAACATTAGGCTTCAAATATGTTCAAATGGCCCAAAATTAACTCCAGTGCATGAGGACTGTGAACACACCCTTAATGTTTTTGAATTAACTGATGAACAAGACTTAAGAACTATTACAAATAAGACCAAACCGACTACTTGTCCACTGGACCCAATCCCCACTAAACCTCTTAAAGAATCCCTGGGTGTTCTGGCAAGACCTATAACTGCCATAATGAATGCGTCCCTGTCATCAGGTGATGTGCCTGACTAATTTAAAGTAGCAGTAATCAAACCACTACTGAAAAAAACAAGTTTGTATCCAAAGGAGCTCAGTAATTACAAACCTGTCTCAAATGTACCATTTTTGTCAAAAGTTTTGGAGAAGATAGTTGCTGCTCAACTTCAGTCATACTTGAAGACACACAACATACTGGATAGTTTCTAGTCGGGCTTCTGTCCAGGATACAGCACTGAAACTGCCTTAACGAAAGTCGACTGAGGCAACTGATGCTGGCAGCGCAACTGTGCTTCTGGACCTTAGTGCAGCCTTTGATACGGTTGACCATTTCACCCTATTACAATGACTCAAATCTGAGGTCGTGTTGTGTGGAATGGTGCTGAAGTCGTTTAAATCGTATTTGACTAATCATTATCAATATGTTCAGGTGTCAAAAAATTATACTCCATCGTCTATGTCACCAGTCAAATATGGAGTGCCACAGGGATCAGTGCTTGGTCCTTTATTGTTTTCTCTCTACATGCT
>JAAGVU020000001.1:6850248-6876450 GCA_011763525.2 Mormyrus iriodes
CAAGATCCAGGTGCACACACAAAAAGCATACAGACAAAGAAACCAGTGGTACCATTATGACAGAGAATAAGCTTGTGTCAGTGTATGTTCTGATCACTCATGCTCTCTGCCTTCCCACATGTCCTGGTTTGGTCCCATGGATGGGTGACATCGTGGATGTGACTTACAAACTGTAACATCAAGGGTGCAACCTCTAGTCTGCCACCCTACACAGGCCAGTGTGGAGAACAGACTCATTGCTGGACTTTGGCATGACCATAATCACAGCTTGCACCTTGCTTTTAGCAAGTAAGCCCACTCTTTCCTGTACAATGATGTTATAATGCCTGGGGGGGTTGGACCCCCAGAGGTTTTTTATCTCCTCACTTCGGAGTTTTCTGTTCCTCTCCTCCGTTGTCATCTGGCCTTCCTTCTTTCTCAAGTTAATTTCTTTGTCTTTCCTTTTTCCTGTTTTATTCCTGACTCAATATCGTGTAAAGCGCTTTGGGGCGACTCTGTTGTGAAAGGCGCTATATATAAAAATAAATTGAATTGAATTGAAGAGCGGGGAGGTGGAGACAGTCTGATCATCAGACTTTGGTGTTGGGCTCTGAGCACCTCTGGCTGAGCCCATTATTAACTGATCTGTTTATGCATTTATTGATCTGTTGATAAAAGTGATGCCCACCGTGACTTTTAGCATATACAGTTAGACCCTTCGTAGCTCCTGTTTCATACGATTGAAACATCGCATGGAGACCACCGCTAGCTTATTGGGTCTTATCTCATTTAAATTGTGAAATTCACTCAGCCAAAAGGTTAACTAATTTAGCAGTTCAGCTGGAAAGACCCCTGTGGACTGTGAGAAGGTTAGGGGGATATGTGAAGGACAACGGAGCAGCAGAGCGGTGTTTTGTGAGTGAGGGATGGAGAGAACGGGGTTAGACTGCAGGACACAGGGAGAAGGGGGTCAGAATTTAGGGTCTGGGAAGCCGGGCTGCAGGAGAGAACATGTGACTGAGAGCAGAGGGAATAGAGAATATTGTTATTGTCAACAAAACTCTATAATAAGCTATAAAAGATATATAACATAAAAATAAATGTGAAAATTGAATAGAAAAATATATGTACAGTATAGATGGGCAATATCAGGTTGAATCAATGTGCAGCCTTGCAGTAGCATACTCTTTTACCAGCATTACACAGTGTGTCATGTGGATACGAATTAGCAGCACTATAAACAGTTGCTGTCTGGGGGAGCAGGTTGGCAGTTAGGTGCATGCGGAATGCTCATGGGGGGGGGCCCGCATTATTTCAGTTTGTTGCTCCTTGCTTGGTTAAGATGATTGATGGCTTTGTGGTAAATAGAACCTGGCAGTTAACTTTCAATTTATACAGCAAAACCGTGGGGCTTTAGAGAACAGTGTTAGAGAATGAATCAATTTTTTAAACAGATTGTCCTACAATCGTTTTCTATTTGTGGCTCGATACAATCTCAGGCATGCGTTCGTATCAAAGGCCTCCCGTATGAAGGACACATTTAATGGCCGAGGTGGTGCTGAGTGTTCTGGTCCTGCCGGCAGCCACGCAGTGATCAAGCTGAGACAGAAGCTGAAGGACGACAGCCCCTGAATATACAGACTCAGCGCCGTGCCGTCCAGCCGCACTGACACTGGCAGCCTGGCTTTTCAGGACACGATCTCGGGGCTGTTTTCAAATCAGCCGACTCTGAAACGCAAAGTGGCGTTTCACCCATCCGGAGCTGTTCACAGCCCCCACCAAGTCTGGCCGGTCTTCTCCGACTCCAAAGGTCACAGCATCCTGATTCCTGCGGCAAACCTGAAGCTCCGCCTGAACGCCCTGCACACGGTGGCATCCCAGCCAAGGGTGGGTCAGTTACTTACAAGTTCCAGTTACGCCAGTTCCTTATTTAATCATCCAATGTATGATATTTGTAAACATTTTTTGTCTGTAAACATTAAAGTAATTTTTAAAGCGTAATGCCAAAAATTCTAGGCATTTCCCCAAGTTTGGCCATTAGCGTACAGTTTAGTCTGTACAGAAATTTTAATATTCCCATAGTTTGAATTACACTGGAATATAAACAGAGGTGGATAGTTCAGGTCCAGAAAGTAAAATTCCAGACCAAGATTTTGTTTCAACCAACCAGCTGAGTACTTAGTGACTGTGACTCGTTACACTCAGCTGATTGGTTGATTTGTACTTTGTGGACCTGAACTATCCACCTCTGAATGTAAATGTCGGCCAAGTGCTTTGTGACACAATCGATAGGCGACAATCAGCAGATAATCTCATACTCTACCGTCATACTGAAACCTGATTCAAATCTCAAAGTCACATGACTCATATAATGATCATGTGATCGATGCACATAACGAGCTTCATATAATGACCTTCAGCGGTAAATGCCCTAATGTCACTGAACAATGTCATCCTCTTAGAAGGGAGTCATGTGGGGAGCGGACCAGAATGCTACACCCCCTATGAGGTCCTCTTACATGAAACTGGAGACGCTATTAGCTAAATGACACCAAAGAAGAAGGAGACACTTAGTAATAATGGTCAGTGCCGTGAGAGGGTAGAGGGTTATTAATCAGCTGGCACTGGTGATGACACACAGGGATAAAAGCACAATTACATTCAGTTCAATAATGTTTCTACCCCAAATGGCTTATAATTACTACCCAACTCCACAGTTTTACTAGGAGAACTCTATGCCTTTAACCACTGCGCCACCTGCTGACATTAAAATTACCCAAAATCTGATTAAATGCAAATTAAAACTATATCAGCATTGACTTTTCTGACTCTTTATTTTTTCCACCACTGATAGTTTAGGATAGAGTAAAAAAGGTACGTTTTTCTCCGGACATTATCCATCCATCAGGGCCACAGAACGGCCTACAGCTGGTCCCAGGTTAAAAAGGGCAGGTAGTGGGAAAACACGGTGGACAGGATGCCAGGCCAATGGGAGTCACCAGTACACCTAGATGCATATATATGGTATGTAGAGCTAGAAGAAGCGATCAGAACAGCGAGAAGCTGCAAACTACAAATACACGGGTGGCAGGATTTCACCCCCCAGCCATGGAGGTGCAGAGTAACAGTGTTATCCACCGAGCCAGTAATCCACTAGCCTGACATTACGCGACCCTTAATACAGGACACTGACACTATCAAAAGAATGGTACTGCAAGATAAGAAAATCCTAAGCTTTGAACTTAAAGGTTATATACAAAAAAAGGATCCCAAGACAAAGTACAGTGAACACGAAGAGCTCAGATGTCCTCAAATATCATCAGTGAGTGACTGAGGCCCGGCTTCAGTGAGATTCTATCACAGAGGCAGACTGATTATACAGCATTACACGACTCTGCGTTCTTTCTGTGGATTAACATGAAAGCTTTTAAAAGATTATTTATTATTACTGCTGCTGCTTATCCAAACCAACTTAACAAGTACAGCTAGCTTATGAATCTGCACCACTACGCCCCCTGCTGTTGCTGCAGCAGCGGTGCCAACTCCGGCCAGGCAGGGTGTTACTGTCTCCAGTCATCTCAGCCAATCAGCCCGATTTCCTACAGATCTGATTGTTATGCTAAAACACTTCCCACAAATCACATGATCAGAACGGCTATTTTTTGAATAGACAATGGTGCAATGCAACCGTTTTTACTCAAAAAATAAGAAATGTAACGGAGGCTTTTAAATAATCAGGAAATGCGGCGAAAAACCTGCATACACAGCTCAGTGAAGACTGACTTAAATGTCTTTGTCCTGTATAGTTTGCGGTTTAGCTTGCATTGCCATTGACATCCATTTAATGCTCATTTTCACAGGCAAAGATTCCAAAAAAGTCTTGGAATGGTTTTGTATTTAACGTCCCTCCATGGTTAAAAAACAAAGATATGAAAAAATACGAGCATGCATGCTAACGAGGCGCAGCGTTAAATCTGAGCAGGAACGCCACAGTAACCAGAATGATAACCCGAAAATGAGCGCTTCTTCACTGACATGCTCCTGAATATCAATAGGGATTTTATGAGAGGAAAGGAAATGCGTGGTGGCTTGTTTCTAATACTGAAATGATGGTTTTACAACCTATTACTTCAGACAATGAATGAATAAATAATGTTTATAGTCAGCTCAACAGGCACCCATTACAGTAAATGCATTTCTGATCGGTAGTTCAGAGACCATCTAAGTATCATCATGAATGTACGTTAAAGACTAATTGCAACATATATGCATTTCCTCAAAAAAGGGGCCTAATTGGTGTATCCACATTTTAATAAATAAGATCTATTTAAAATGTTAACCGATTCGCATTATTTAAAATTCCATCTCAGTTCCCTTTAAAACAATGGTGAAAAGAAAGGAGATTACTGAAGTGAGCTTTACAGGGGAGACCTAAAGCACTGATTAGTGCAAATGGTCCCTTTGAGCCTCATGCTTCACCTTTGCACAGTCAGCTGTCCTGCTGTTACACCCTGACCAAACATATAAAAGCTTAAGAAAACACCCACATGTTCTCTCCGACCAAGCGGCCCAACGCAATGCTACACCAGGCCTATAGTCCATCCCCAAGAGGGGAAAAAATGAAAGGGAATTTCAGAACATCAATTTGCCTGAACTGCATGTCGTTGGACTGTGGTAGGGGACAGGAAAGGGTGGAAGTAACCAGCATTAACATGGGGGGAGCGTGTGTTACCCAGCGGGGCAGTAAAAAGCCTCCCGGGTGGTGTGAGGCCATTGCACTTCCCTGCCCTGGGCCACCAGTATCTCCTAACCATCAGGTGCAGGAAGGATGGGCAAGACTTCTGGGAAAAAAACCTGCCCAGATTCAAAAGGGGGGCCTGATGAAGAGTGTGGGACTGCGTTTGTGCTGCGTACTCTACATTCGCTAACCCTTTACATCAACTGCATATTGCGTTCATAATCCATTCAGTGCACATTCACAGTGCATTTATAATGCATTCATAGAACATTCATAAGCAGCATGTAAATATATCTCAATGTGTCTTAAAGCATATCTTAATGTCATGCTTTCAGTGAACAAGACATGACAGCTTAATATTAATAACGAACATTATAATCATATAATTATATAATGTTTTTATTGTGTATTAAAGCTGCCATATCTGGTACTGATTCTGTATATCAGTGTTCTGTATATTTCATATTGTATGTCGTGTGTTTGTAATCTAGTCTTTTGCTCACCCTCTTCTGCTTATTGTTTTCTTTACAGTGTTCTGTTTGTAATATTTATTGTTTTGTTTACCGTTTCCTGTTTACTGCATTTTGTTTACTGCTTTCCATTTGTTTTGTCTGGTTTTGTTTACCATCTCTTGTTTACTGTGTTCTGTTTACTGCACACTGCAAGCTGTCTGCTGTCTGTCATTTACTGTGTTCCGTGTGCTGTGATTTTCTTCCAAGTGTATGGGTTTGGGTTTGGGTTTATAGTAAATAACATCCCAATAACTATGAGCAAATATGCCACCGCTGATGAGCAGCTTTATGCTTGGTTCCCTCTAAACAATAAGATGGATGGAATAAATATTTACTTTGGGACAAGTGACAGCTGCAGGGAAGAAACGAAAGGTTGTTTCTTTTTAAAACAAAAGTATCGTGTCCGGAAAGTAGAACAACACTAATCTCAAGGCTGCATTTTCTAAAGGTCATACTTAATGCTCAGTCAAAACCAATTAAATTGTTCGTCAAGGACAGCGTGGTGCGTCTTTCATCTTGTTTAGACAGAGGTTGTTTCCACATCTTCTTGTGTACTTCGAGTCCGGTCATAAGTGAGGTGTTGCTCTTGCTGCAGCTCCCCACACATCTACTTGGCATTTTAATTTGATGTGAGGATGCCATTGAGATTAAGCAGCATCCTCCACAGACATTGCGTATTGCGATTGCAACATTGCATATATAAGCAATCGTAACTCTTGGGACTTCGTATTTTTCACCCTCCTATAATCTGGCCACTTGGTTCATCTGAAATTTTAGGCTTCAGCATTTATGTTCATTATGACTATTGTAACTATGTCTATTGTCCGCAAAGAACAGAATTGTGTCATTAAACCAGTCATGGTATTATGGAGATATCACTTACTTCATAACTGAGTACAGACAAACTTTTTATAATTTTTATAGCACGGCAAAATGGCTCAAGTCACATGGCCGGTCTCCCAGCTGGAAATCATCCTTGCAGTTTACTTTGGAATTTTAAGGTTGTTGTATCAACGAGGAACTTATTCTCAGCTTGACACATTACATTAATCCTTCTGTTAACTGCAGGGCTGGAGCATCTGTAGATGGTCATGCAGCTTCCGTCTGGCTTGTTTTCATTTCAACATTTGTAAAGATTTTTACACAAAATCGCATGCATTTATACATTCCTCAGCAACAAAGCAAGCCATCAAAACAATCAACAGAATATTTCCATGGTTACTTATCTATCTATCAATAATCTAACTGCTCACGCGGGTCGAGTCACGTATCTGTCAGTCACATATCTGTGGGAAATTGGGCCATCCCTTCAGATGGCTTTAAGTATAATATGAATTTGTGGAATTAAATGTTCTGCTTGAAAATGCCTTTGGGTGGAATGGTAGGCGATAGAAAGTACTCACACCTCCACAGTTAGGGTGTCTTCTCGCAGTTCAAGGACAATTTGGGCATGTCTTTGCCTTCTGCCCCCTTCTGGCTGAGTTCTTTTTGCCCACTTAGCCTGCAATGGATAAAGAATTTGAAATTGGATGAATGAAAACACTTCCCGCTCATTTATAAGAATGTAAAGAAATTGCTGGAATCTGTGGCATTTCCAGACATTTTCGGCTGGGGGGGGATATATTTTACCCTAATGTCCTCCAAGTATTACTTACACTAGATTGGCAGCATTAAGAAGCAAAAGACGATTTTGAAAACCGATGTTATTTATACACAGCTTTGCAGTTACATTTAACAGTTTTTACAAATATGTAACTGATCCTGATTTTTTGTTTGGACCAACAAACAACAAGCTTGAATAATTTTTTCTGTCGTTAGCTTCGCTTTTCACCAACTAAAGCGACTCGGCTGCCCGGTGCCCGCGTTAAGAGTCTGTCAGGAAAATGCTACGTTTCTGTTTTGCCTGTTCACAGGGGGTTATTTTAGACCCAAGTACTATATATATTTAGGGGGACCATGGGGGGGCATGTTGTCTCCCCCCCCCCACCCACAAACCTCCCCTGGCTGGATTAATGCAAGGCTGCAGCCTGTAGCTGAGAGTGTACCATCCTGACTTTACATGAGACCAAAAAAAGCCATGTTTCAAGAGAAGGATGCAAATAAAGGATGTGAATTATCTGAATTATTTGTCTACAAAATCTTCAAACTTAATTCTGAACCTATTAACCACAAACTGGAATTACATGGATCAATGTCTGCAGGAACATCTGCGACCAGTGTGACAGAACTGAAGGTTCAGTATTTGCCACTCTGTCCTTCAATCAATGAAGCAATCTTCATGCTAAGTGAGAAGTGTTGGTGTTTCATACTTAACACAGATTCCACAAATGCTACCTACCCACTGGGTATAGTTTTCTCATGCATATCAAAAGGGCAGTTGCCATAAAACATAAAGTCAATCCCCATATTCTAATAAACAATGTGATTCTGATGAGATTCGTTTAGCCTTAAATCTCACAATAGCATGTGATCACTCGCTTCACAAACAAACTGATTCATTGTGATGCTCCATTCACTAGGCTTTGCTTTGATCTCAGCACATGTTGAATGGCAGAAAGAGGCTTTAATAGTAACCAGGTTACAGGAAAAGGAATGGCCATCCGTGTTGAGTTACAGGGAGGTCAATAAGGCAAGGGCAGGCAATCGCCTGGGTCCCTATGAAGGCAGAATTTCCAGAAGTTACATTTAAGGATGTAATAGGATCATTTAAATGGTAGCAACATGAATTTTAATCACATTTTAGCGACAGTTTTCAGGATAGACAAAGTTGCCCCCGTCCCGGCTGTAAAGGACGATTCTACTTCACGCTAAACACCTGAGTGTTGTTCTGCTGTTCACTGCCGAGCGGACCGGCACAAAGTAACAAGAAGAAAACGGTGCAAAAGTACAAGAGTAATATGACATCTCCTATGTCTGATACTGTCCCGCTAGAGTGGTAGACAACTTGTGAAAAGACGTGAAGAGAACACAATTAAACGATCGTGTGTAAAAATTCAAGAGTAACCTTAGCAACCGAGGGATCAGATAAACTTCTTACATTTGGCCGATCGATCCCCCGGCGCTATACCCCCCTCCCCCCAATTACCAATAGCATTTCCGCCCCGAACCTGATCGGAAAGTGTTACTGCTGGCATCCCGTACTTTGATTAGAATATTATTGATGTTCCATAGTTTTTGTTTCCCTCATGTTTCTCTTTCTGCTCTAAAAATATCTCCAATGGCCACTTAGGGGGGGGGGGCGGAGCAGTTAGTCCGCCCTACGTCAACGGGGTACATTTACACGGATTAATTCCGTTTAGGAATTAATTTCTCATACTTTAAACATCAGCAGTAAGTAGCTGCACCTGTACAGCCGAAAAAACAAACAAGAACCCAGCCTTATAATTATTCTGGCCTGAAAGTCATTTTAAGGCCCAGAATAATTTTTAAGTCCAAAACGGCAAACTGTGTTATCCATCCATCTATCCATCCATCCATCTTTCAGCTGTCAGTCTTCCAGGGTCAGCATGGGATCCAAGACAGCATAGAGCATAAACCAGGGGTAACACACTGGACGGGATGCCAGTCCATTTCGGGACAGACTGACTTCTTCACCAAGATTACAAGCCAGCAAATCTGCAAACTGAATGAATACTTAAATGGATAATAAGGACACAAGGACTGGATATATAACTTATCTACAATTATTATTAAGGTGATCACTCATTAAGACAGATATACTTTACTTGATGCGCACTTAGAATACTATTAGGTTGCCAAGGAGACCACCTGCCTGCGTCTCCGGGTTTCTCTGTTAACATTACTGAGGTGAGAGTCCTTCGCTCCCACCAATACTGTGCGATTCATGAGGAAGTCAGCGGGAGGCGATCACATTTATTATTTGTTTGGTGTCTCTGCAGAGGACAAACTGTTTAGTAAGGCGTAGCTCAGGAACATGACGATGAGACAAGGAAACACGTGGGGACAGTATACCGCTACTTTATTGGGTATTTTAAACCACTAACGATCGATTTGATGAGGAACCATCTGGCATGCTGTAGTGCGCATTTTCATCCAGAAATGCTTAAGGAAAGTGGTTAGTTCAACAATTTCTGTATTTTACTGAGACTTAAAATGTCAAAGCATTAAACGGATAAACGGCAAATGCTTCCTCAATGGCTGATGCGTCTGAAAAATGGAATAATTAACAAGGAGGGATGATCGGTCAGTAGGAAAGACAATGACGTCACACGAATGACGCCCCCCAAGTGAAATATATCTGCCTCTGGGGCATTAACTAAATAGTACTTTTTTCCCATGCTCTCACCTTTAAGACACCTTCATTTAGAGGAAATCTAAACCGCATGATGAAACTTAGCTTATTAAAAACCGGAATAAAAAGGCACTGTTAGGATTAATAAGTAGTAAAATTACGAACAAACTAAGAATATTGCAGTTTGTCAAACAAACTGTTTGATCGTTAATTTATTTACTTGCCTTGATTATGCTAACCATTGCGTAACACCTAGCAAAAAAAATGCTGCTTCAGACGTTTGAAATAAATCCTGTAAACCGTCTTATTTTAATCTTATAATGGAACAACTCATGTCTGACAAAATATTTTAAATATACGTAATAATAGATTAAAATTCCTTTAAAAGCCATTTTGAAGTACCAAGAACTTCAGTTTCCTTTGGTCGATTTACTTTTAATTCCGAAATCATGCGCTGGTCTCTAACAGCATTACGCCTAGATCCTCATTTTTAACTGGGGGCGCTCTGTTTAATTGGACGTGCGCTCCGGACGTCTCTCGCTCAGAAAAGACCGACATCTTATTGGACAAATAAAGGTATGAAAGCAGAAGAAGAGGCAAAACGGGCTTGTAGAAGGGCGGCTGACAGCGGGAGTGGATGGGGCGCCCGTGTGTTCCCACTGCCTGACGGACGTGAATGAGTTCATTGCGTTCCCGGAGCGGCCACGGTCAGATGTGAGCATTGCTCCAGCAAGTCAACACCTTAAGCAATCGGAAAGAAAGTCATGGCTTAACAGAGGAAATATGAGTATCCAGACGGAGGACAGTATTAGCCTGTGCAAAAAGGCTCTTCAAATAGTGACAGAACTCTGTCTGGGAGGGCATGTAGATCGCCAGAGGTGCTCCGACATCTTCCCCCTGGAGAGCTCCATACCAGGTAAAGGCGGCGCAGGTAAATTGGACTCTTATATTGTCTTTAGCTTTCCACTTCTGACTCCTAATTCCGTTGTTTTCTAATAAACTTAACTTCACGTGGTTCTCTGCAACAGTGTGAAAGATCAACTTTGGCTGTGAACCTTTCTGTGAATTACCGGTAGAAGATTTCAGCTTCGACTGAGTAAAATCTGCTTCAGACAGATGTTCAAGCGAATGTCACAGGTTACTATGAGCTGGATACGTGTCCAGTTTGATCTAATTTAATATTTAAACATGGTAGTGGGTATTATTTTAATTAGCCTAACGCAATATTTTTTTTAATAAAGAGGTCCATTAGTTTGCAGAAACGTATATAATTTAATACATTACATTAGGAATGTACATTAGGAATACATTACACTTAGGAATACTACCATTAAAAAAATCTGACGAGTCACCTGTAACTGCAGCGCAACAGGTTTCCTGTGTGAAGCCGTGTTTTATAAGTGCAGAAATAGAGACTGGAAATCAGAGTCGCTAATGCAGCAGTCACTGGATGTGTCTGGTTGAATCTGAAGTCCAACATCACGCTCCGCTTTGTCATATTCCGTCGCAGCGCTTCTGCTGCCCCGATTGCGCCGAGACCGTCCGTGGGTCCGCATAAATATTTCATTGAGTTTTTAGACTCGGGTCCTTGTCTTTACAGTTTACAAAGGCACGTCACGGTTGCTTAAACCGCCGCATTAAATGGTTCGGCGACAGTGAACGTAATGTTTTAGAAACAAATGAAGCATTTCGCATCAACTTTGATTTAAAAAGTGGCATCGATTTAAAAGAAGGAAGCCCTAAAAATAGAAAAATTGCTAATGATGTTATGGCATTTTCAATGATTAAAAAAAATTAACCCGTATTGACACAGATCAGCTAACTGGCTCCGATAAAGAGGAACGGAAGAAGCACAGCAGAATGGTAAATGAAATTAAGCAGAGTAGGGACAGGATAGCCATGTGATCAGTGCTTTTTTGGTGGGAGCGAGTAGAAACCTACCCTGGACCGCAGTACTGAAGGATGGAGGTTCGATCGCTCGGCGCAACTTCGTTTGTTTGACCTGCAGATCGGTCGGTTTTTGACCAGGGACTAACCAGCTAAGAAATCAGCAGTGCTGCTAAGATTTTCAGCCCTGCGGCACTAGTACCCTACATAGTACAGACATCCTGCCTAGGGGTAGTCAGCAGTGCCGCACAACGGGGATGAAATTGTAATGACAGCAAAAGAAGACGTCCTTTGGGGGTGAAACCTAAGAGAAGATTAGCCATTCTCAACATCGTCCGGAAGATTTCTTACATGAATATTAAATGTGGAATAGCGGCAGTGTTCGATGTATTAAGCAGCAGCTGTTAAATAACTGCTTTAGAAGAGGCAGGATATTAGACTCGGTAGCCATGGGGGGAGGGGGGTAATGACTCAGTGTTTCTACTGTACACTGTGTAACCAAGTCCAGCGGCAGGTTTGGAACGGTATCCCTCTTCATGGACGTTTTCTAGTGGCAGTGGAGTTTGTGTATCACAGAACATACTGTTAATTTAAAGGAAGTCAAGTATCTTAATACATTGTCCTGTATTATTGTACCTTTTCAACTGGTTGCTCATGCAATTGAAAAGTCAGTTGAGAATGGAATTTAAGTATATCAGGGGTGGAGGGACAGAGGTAGAAATGAAAATCAAGTGTAAGCATTAGGTGTGGATAAATTAAACAAAACACAAATATCTATCCAGAAAAGGTATGATGAGAAATGTATAGCTTATGTACCAGACGAAGGTTGATTGATTAGAAGGTCCTCAATCTGTTTTTCTCTCTTCTCTCTCTCTCTTTTATGTTTGTCTGTCACGCTTGACCATACTGCCTGTTCTCCTCGGTTACTGTCTGTCTGTCCGTCTCTCTCTGCCCCGGACTCCTGTTTGTAGACATCTCTGTCAGCCTCCTTGCCGTGGTTGTCAGTTTCTGTGGTCTTGCCCTGTTGGTAGTCTCTCTCTTTGTGTTCTGGAAGCTGTGTTGGCCAGTTTGGAGGAACAAAGCTCTCACATCTCATGCCAATAACGCCCCTCAGAGTGTCCCTGGCCCACCACCCGAGGCCATACAGCAGGAGGATAAAAAGGCGCCCGAAGTCAAGGTAAACGGAAGAAACTCGGAGCGCCTCCAAGAGGCCGCCATGAAGATCAGCCAGACCTCGCCTGACATCCCGGCGGAAGTCCAGACGGCTCTGAAGGAGCACCTCATTAAGCATGCCAAAGTCCAGAGGCAGATCACTGAGCCCACATCCTCTTCCAGGTACCACCCTCCGATGTGGCCGGCTCGTGTTCGCTAGGGTGAGAAGAGTAGTGAAGGTGATGAAATCTTTCTAGAAAATAAACATGAGGGCCCTTCAAACTGATTTCTCCTTCTCGAGGCCTTGAGGTAGCTACTTTAGCACAGGCACTAGTGCAGCAGTCACCAAGTAGCAGTTCCCGACAAAATTATAATTGAATCCGAACCGTGACGTCATCCTCCTTGTTTGTCATGGTATCAAAGCAAGACTTCTGTTGCTCCAGGTGACACAAGTGAAAGTATCTGCAAGGTCACATGATAATGTCCGTGAAGAGGAAGCTTTATTTGTCCCTCACTGGCAGGCTGATGAACCCTTTACAGCTGCACGGTCCCTATAATCACAGAGAGACCCATCTTCTATTTAAAGTAAATGAGTCATGGTGGCACAGCAACAGTAGTAAACGATCCTAGTAATTAAGCGATCAATTCTTTGTCGTTTTAGCACCACACACGTGTGTTTTGTGGAGCACGGTGTAATTAGCTGAGCGGCAATCTGGAACTGTCATCCGGAAAGATCCACCATGCAGCCGCACTGGGGGGGGGGGGGTTGTGTCTCGTGGCTTCTGGAGAAGTCCATTACTGCCACACGTTTTAGCTGGTCGTTAGAACTCTAGAGACCCAGACCTACATACTGGTAACACGCTTGCTTAAAAGGGTCATTAGGTTGTCGGGTCTCACTTACATACTAATAACAAGTCAGCATTAATCATTTAGGTGTTGGTACTTTGGGAGGGAGCAGGGTTCGTGGTGTGTGCTGGACAGCCCATTAGAAGCACATTCAACAAATGGAAGATCTATACATAAGTGGTTATGGGCTTTTCCCTAAAGGACCTTCATTAGATCCAAGACAGCATGGCGTATGAGAATACGTTCTCAGAGTCTGTGAATCACAGCAGACTCATAGCGTATTGTCAATACATCGCGACGCCCTGCACTGTTTACTGTGTTGTAATTGTACTGTGTGACCCACACATCCATTCATAGCCGTGTGAGATAAATAGTGCCATCCCCACAGCTCGAGACGAGGATTGGATGTAATTCCGCTGTGCCATTTTGCCGGCTGCAGGGGATTGCATTGGATTTGGTTTAAAAATGAATTTAATAAATCCCGTTTGTATTGATCCTTTTGGACATTTAGAACTGGTTTATCGATCATTTTAACCACTTTCTGAATCCATAGCTGTTGTCTAAATATCTTAGTAACTCAGACGTGTAAGGTGCCGACTGGCCTGTCTACAAAGTAAAGTTTAGTCTATCGAATTTAAATCCATAAAGTGAGGCATGTAACAGTATATCTGATCTGTAAAAATGTTACAGTATGTCCATCCATCTACGCATCCACCTTATCCAGTATGTTTGACTGGTAAATCTTACATTATTATTGGGGAAGGTTGGGGAATATGAAAGGTAACAACTTAAACAATGGCCAAATAAACCGGTAAATGTTTCCTATTCACCCTGCTGACTAGATATTTATTGCTAGTGCAAATCAATATTCTTTCTAGGTGAGAAGACATGTGATGAGCATAGTAACGCTGGTAAACGGCAAATATTCTTTTTCTTCATTTGTTTTCGCTGTCGTTGTGGTATTACCGGTACCGCAAAATGTACTGCAAGTTTTGTAGTTGTCATTATATCTGCTGTTTGTGGGAAAAAAGGTGTTAGTTGCTAGGAGACAGGTAGCAGTAGAAGTTGAGGCTGTGTTTTCAAAGTATCCGAATGTATACATAAGGGTAAAACACTTATGAGCCGAAGAGGTTTCAGTTTTTGTAGCGTGAGCCGGGCACTGGGGACCCTTTTTCACCACCTTTAACCCCAGACCTGAGCCTCGATTTTGTTCCCCAGAGCAGTGTATGTTTTTTTTTTATTTTATTTTGTGTCAAAATGTCTCCTGAAAGCCTCAAAAAGGGAAGTTCCTCCAGTAATGCTCCAGTCCCCCATGCAATGTGACTCTGCTCTTGATCCCCAAGTTCTAAAGTTAACATCAAAATAAATAGCAAAACAAAGTTATAGCCTTCTGCTGCCACCCTAACCTGCTGAGCCACACATCACCCCCAGTATACTCATATCAAGGGGAAGTTCTGTGTTTTGTCAAAATGATCAAGCTTCTCAAATCCAGATGCTGGGTATTGACAGTAAGGATGTATAATTGTGCTGTGTAACCCAGGTTTCTGAACAGTTAGTCAGCTCAATAACTTATGTATCTGAAATCCAGGTATTAACGTGATTTCTGCTCATGCCTCCTCCCTCCCGCCTCTCAGACACAACTCCTTCCGCCGCCACCTGCCCCGACAGATGCACGTGTCCAGCATGGACTTTAGCATGGACAGCCTCCCCGTGCGGCAGCCATCCACCAATCTGGGGCGCATCAAGCCGGAGCTCTACAAGCAGAAGTCAGTCGACTCGGAGGACGGCAGCAAAGAGGCCGTGCCAACGTGTGGCAAGCTGAGCTTCTCGCTGCAGTATGACTACGAGAACCAGAGCCTGGTGGTGAAAATCCTCAAGGCCCTGGACCTGCCAGCCAAAGACTTCACGGGCACTTCAGACCCCTACGTCAAGATATACCTGCTGCCAGAAAGGAAGAAGAAGTTTCAGACACGCGTGCACAGGAAAACGCTCAACCCCGTGTTCGACGAGACCTTCCAGTTTCCGGTGGAGTACGACCAGCTGTGCAACCGCAAGCTGCACTTTAGTGTGTACGATTTCGACCGCTTCACCAGTCATGACATGATAGGGGAGGTGCTGGTGGACAACCTCTTTGAACTGTCAGACCTCTCCAGGGAAGCAATTGTGTGGAAGGACATCCACTGCGCAACAACGGTGAGCAGGGCTGCATTTCTGCGCACGCAGGGCTTCTTTATGTGACTGGACTGCAGATGAGACACGTTTCGGATGTTTGAAAGGACACTGAATTTACGGTTCTTCCCATCAGGAAATTAGCTTGTTCACCCACATTCACCCCAGCAATAAACGGCAGCTGCTCACTGTAAACAGAGACCAGCGCTCTAATTGCTAAGACATCTGAAGGACATCAGATAAAATCATTAGCATTTACTGATGAAGGCATGTGAGTATGAGCATTAGCATCAAAGCATATTAGAAAGGATTAAGGTGGTATTAGCACTGGCTTTTAACTATTTTTCAAACTCAGAGATGAAGGCATGGGAGAATTAGTAACATTTCTAATAGCTAATAGCACTCCACATAACAGAATATCGCATAATTAAGATTCAAAATGAGAAATTCATTCTTCACTGTAATATGAGAAATATGTAGCGCTCTCTTTGAAAGGAGTTGCTTTATTTTATTTTGTGTTGTTTTCCTATTCGTTAGTTTCACCACCCATATTATGAAACGTTCATTTATATGCTTGTGTATTCTCTTTGAGGAGAAAGTAGTACTTAGTAGCTATTGTCTACACAATAGATACCTACTATACATCTCATATTCTCAGTTCAGCTTCACACTCACCTGCAGCCGACCAGCAGGATGCACCATCCGTTGTCACTGACACGACGTCTGTTTTGTACACAGCTTGGCACAAGTTCCACTAGTCTAAATGCCAGAACTCTCACTGATATACAAATACTAACCGGTGTCAGAAAGCATCGTGCCCCAGAATGGAATTCATTATCTGTGAGACAAAGGATCAAATCCTACAAGAATACTATGCAATCCAGGGTGGTCGGAAACAACAGATGAGGTTATTTAAGGAGTATTAGCATTTCTGGATAAAATCAGCAAGTGATAGCATTTCAGATACAGAGGTGACGACACTGCCATTATTATTTACAACATTTCAGATGACAGCATAGTAATATTAGTGTTATCAGTCGCAGAACCTCAGACAAATATGTGAAAATATTAACATTTAAAGCACTTCAAATGAGAGTGTGGAAGTAATTAGAAGCAGTAGCCCAATGAAGATTAAATACAAGTAAAAAAAAAGAAGCAAAACATTGCTACTTAAGTTTGCTGAGATGTAGGTCTTTGTGATGTGAAGACGCTACAATCCAGTGGTACCCAGACCTTTGCTCATTCTGCAAATATTCCATATATTTGCAGAATATCTGACTCTACTAATTGTTGACTTGTTGAGTAATTACTTGAATCAGGTGATGCTAGAATGGCCGTGGGCCCCAAAGGAGAGTCTTGAGAACAGTTATTGTAACACTTAAATGAAACACTGTATGCGGGTTGATGACTCGGTGCGTACAGGCTCTGGACACTTTTGGCTGTGACTGGTCATTCAGGGATGTCCGGCTTTGTATTTGGTACCAGTGGGGTTGCCAGGTGCTATTTTTTCCACCCAGCAGAACAGAATATTAACATTCAGGCTCAAACATGCAGGAGCAAACAATATGAACCTGCCTTTGGTTAGGGTTAGCGCCAGCTTTACCATTAGATATGTCACGATAGGCTGAAACAGAGAAAATGCCTGTATTGATACTGGTATCCACAAGAGGGTGTGTATGAAAATTGTGGTGCCATCCAGCAATCTATAGGATGGTAGGTCATATATATCTACCATTTATTGTGACTATAACAGCCTTGTTGTGTTGGTCATCACAGTCTTGTGAATGCTGGAAAAATTTTCTTATTGGTATTCCCCAGAAGCTATATAGAAGCGAAGGGTGTATTTAAGAATGAACTACATGTGTAGCAGCAAATGTTGGCCCCTCAGTTGTCTGCCCGAGGCAGGAAATTGTTTTCATCCTCAACTCAGGGTCTCAGTGGCCCGGTGCTGATTATCACAGTACGAAAATCTCTCTCGAAAATGCTTTAATCTCTTTGCCTAGAGCAGTTTATTGCGTTACAGCCAAGCTTGATAAAGTGGCAAGTTTTTCCTGTTCACGGAGTTTAATTCAGCCTGAATTCAACGAAATTGCACGGATGCTTTCATAGCCCGATAAATGTCAGAATGAGGCGTGGGGCGTCTTACACAACGATTCACATTAGGAGAGCAACTGCAGAAGAGGCCAGATAAAAAATTATATGGTGTGTCAGACACGGGCTTTGCAACCCATGCAGACAGGAAGAGGCAGCAAATATGATATACGTCAAATACTAAATACATATCTGGTAGTCTGTTCTGGAACATGTGTGGGCTATAATACAGCTTCAAGGTCTTACTGTTTACTTTCTTTTCCATTCACATTTGCCAGCTGTGACATGCGGCTTAACGAGTGTGAAACATTGATGAGCTAAAGGAAGCTGAAGTAAAACAAACCCACACAAGTTGTTAGTTGGAACAGCCAACGGAGTTCATGTGGAAGGACTGTGGAAATGGATTTGACCAGAGATGAAATACCTGACAAAATTCTTCATTTTGATACATTGTATCTTGAAGTACAGGATATTTAGCTTGATTGGTGCAATCAAATTTAACTAGTTTAGCCTGCATACAGTGAGGCATAGAGTCTACAGGAATATTGAATAATGCAGCACCATACTTTCAGAGGAAACTCAAGTCAACACGGGTTGATGGATCATCTGTCTCAGTCATCATTCTAGGCATCAGCGCCTCAAAAATTCTCTGTTGATTGCAGATCTAGAGACTGAGGGCTATGGAACATGAATACCATCAGTGTCATGCTTGTCAAACCACTGGGTGACTTCATGCAGTCAGTGGATGGGGGCATTGTCATTGTGAAAAGCACCCCCCCCCAAAAAAGAAGGGAAAATCAGCACTTTGAGAAGATGAAAACCCCTTATTCATTGCAACTTGACAGCAAAGCTGACAGGCCTGATGTTATCGTGCTTTAGTTTTTAACTCTTCTGTGGCTGGTCACCCTTTTTCCCCTAAATTTCACAATTATGGGTGGACTTTTGCACAATGTTGCTCATTCGGATGATTCCGTTTCCCTTAGTGTTCCATGACAGGTGTCATGACGGTGGGGCTGACAGCGAGGCATGACACAAGCAGGCAGGAAGGCAGACGATCCACACACGACTCAACATACAACAGTGGGGCTTATTGTGGAAGGATCGCACTGGAGAAGACAGGCTACAATGACCGGACAAGGGAGCACAGGACTAGGGAACTCTTATACACTGGAAAGACATAGGAATGAACGAGGGGCACCTGTGGTTGGTTAACAAGGGGGCAGGAACACAAGGTAACGACAACGAGCTACAGGCGCGGCTGATTAGCAGCCCCACCCGTGGGAAACACTGGGAGCAGACTTGTAGGGCGGGGCTGGACGTGACAACAGGAGCACCACAGGCATTACCACTTATGAAAATCCTCAGCTCAGCCTTTGTTTCCACAGAAGCTCCAGTGAAGTATGGCTCACTTTAGCAGATTGGCCACCAGGGATCAGTGTTCATACACTCGTTTTATTATGTCTGGCGTAGATGATGACAGCTCAGGTATCGGAATAATTACGCAGGTGCAGCATTTAACATTTATGTGTCTTTTTATGACACTATTAACCCTATATTACCAGACAGATCTGCTTCAGTCTCCAAATCATTGACATTATCTTGGTCATATGTGACATAGCCCAGCTGTGTGAACATTTTCCACGGTTTATTTCTGACAGCGCCAGCAAGACGGCAGTGACCAGAACAATGTGATGTTTGCCAAAAGCAATGCCATCTTAAAGAGAGGTGACAGCTCTGTGGAAGTTACATGGCACAGCCAGCACGATGCATCATACCAGATATTTATTACTGAGTTGGTATCCTAACGTATCGGTATTGCAACTGGAAGTTAGCTCTGGTTTGATAAGGTCGCAGACAGTATTTGCACTTTTTATTATTGATATTGTCAGCCAATCACTGGATCTATTACAGATAAACATAGTGATATCCTTTCGTGATAGGATGGTTTTTTCTATCACAGCGGCCAATGTGTTAAAGTCACTTTGATTATTCCCTTGCAGTCATGCTCGCCATAATTACAGAAGAACTATGTCTGCCCGTTTAATTCATGACCCCAAACACACTGGGAATTTTTTTAATTAATGCATTAATTGCACCTGGGTAGGAGCTCCAGCTATACAGTATATGTAATTAAAACAAAACCTTTCATGATACAGAATCTCTTTATTCAGTGAACATCAATTAAAAACCTTCAAGGTTATTTCATTATGTAATTGTGGTAAAAACATGTTTTTCTATCAGTATTTTGTAGTTTATTTTTATTACAGGATTGTGGTGTATTTTACCCTTTAATGACTGAAGACCATTCATCAAATAATCAAACTTTGTTTTTTAAAAGCATCTGAAAAGGACCCTATAGCCAACAAAGACCGTGTTTTGTATTTGCTCTCCTTCTGTCTCCAGACCATGCAAAGGGCAGCTGAGCTGCCTCCCCTTGCTGGACTCATGTTTGGAGTAATGGCCATGTGTCTTGCAGGAGAGCGTGGACTTGGGGGAGATCATGTACTCACTCTGCTACCTGCCCACCGCCGGAAGAATGACTTTGACCGTCATAAAGTGCCGGAACCTCAAAGCCATGGACATCATGGGGTCCTCCGGTACATCTGCTTCCACACCAGACCTGCAAAAGACAAATTTTCAGTTGTTGTGATTATTTTATTCATATGAGCTCTTTAAGGTTTGGCTGACAGCCAGTGCAGTTACATGAGGGTACCGATGCCTTTGAACTTCTCCCCAGACCCTTACGTCAAAGTGTCGCTGCTCTGCGATGGCCGGAGGTTGAAGAAGCGCAAGACGACGACGAAGAAGGGCACGCTCAACCCAATCTACAACGAGGCCATTGTCTTCGACATCCCGCCAGAGAACGTGGAGCAGGTCAGCCTGTCCATCATGGTGATGGACTATGACCGGTAAGGCTCGGTGCCCACCCCATCCAGCGTTTGGAGTAATGGCCACATGCAGGAGAACACCACCCTAGTGATCTGCTTCAGTCCACTCCATAGGTTGTCTGTTTTCCGTTTGATTAGTTCAACACAAAAACTTCTACCCGTAGAGACCTGTACATCCATCAGGAGACTTCTACCAATAAATTACAGCTCCCAGCATGTAGACCCACACTAATAAACCACAGGATAAAAACATGTTCTAATATATATTTTTTAATCTAACAATAATAAGAATTCTGGTATTCTGTTCAAAACATTTCTTTCTAGCATTTTTTTTAGTGTTCAACAATCCCACAGAGCCATATAAACTACAGAAATGAAGGTCTCTTTTGATGCAGCCAGTGAGATGTTTTTCCTGTGTTGCAGAGTTGGGCACAATGAGGTGATTGGGGTGTGTCGGGCTGGACCAGATGCAGAGGGCCTGGGGCGAGACCATTGGAATGAAATGCTGGCCTACCCTCGCAAGCCAATCACACACTGGCATGCCTTGTGTGAGGTACGGTATTTGTCGTTTATTATGTATATACAATTACGATTGCTACTGGACTTTCTCTCAGAGCTGTGTGAGTAAATGAATTTAAATATGATATGCGGGCTGATTGATAAGTAAGGTCTCCTACCACGTGGCATCTCTAGTAGTGGGAAAAATTAACGTTTGCTCATGTGTCCAGTAGCCGATACTGTGTAGTGTAAATGAGCTTAGTTTCAGTTCAGTGTTCGAAGGCTTTAAGCAGTAGGGGTAGGTAGTATGTGAGTGCTGCATCCAAGTTACGTATAAAGCAGCATTCACTAATAGAGTTTTTGACACTATAAGGTTTTGTGCTAATCGAAATTCATAGGCAAGGGGTGTGATTTACACGGAATTTCCGACTAAAGGAACGATGGTAAATTCTGAAAGGTTTTGTGAAACCTTACAAGCACTCAAGCAATGCTTCTGCAGAATCAGACCTGAAAGTAAAACTTTCACGACAAACCAAGGCCGCACTGCAGTGGACAAACGAAGGAGGCAGTGACGAGCCTGAAATTCACCATTGCTCCACACCTACCTTACAGCCCAGATTTGGCTCCGTCCGACTTCTGGTTGTTCCCAGAATTGAAGGAGACGTTGAAAGGGCAACATTTTTCCTCAGATGGTGATGCTGAAGCTGCTGTGCGCAAATGAATCGGAAACCAACTAGAAATTTTCTTCATGTACCGAATGAAAATATGGATAGTGCATTTGGAAAAATGTGTAGCAGTAAATGGTGACTATGTTGAAAAATGTTTAAGAGACATAAAATTTCCTTCCTTCTGATATTACTTTATATTGTGGAGGCTGTCTCATTCCTGTGCCTGTTTCCTCTACTCTGGAGTCTCAGTCTCATTACTGTGCCTGTCCCCTCTACTGTGAAGTCTCAGTCTCATTCCTGTGCCGATTCCCTCTTTACAATGGAGTCGTTCTCATTCCTGTGCCGATTCCCTCTTTACAATGGAGTCGTTCTCATTCCTGTGCCTGTTCCCTCTTTACAGTGCAGTCTCAGTCTTGTTCCTGTGCCTGTTCCCTCTACTGTGAAGTTTCAGTCTCGTTCCTGTGCCTGTTTCCTCTTTACAATGGAGGCTGTCTCGTTCCTGTGCCTGTTCCTTCTTTACAGTGGAGTCTACCTCATTCCTGCGCCTGTTTCCTCTTTATAGTGAAGTCTCAGTCTCATTCCTGTGTCTGTTCTTTCTTTTCAGTGGCCAGGAAGGGCCAGCAGCTTTGACAGTCAAGGCTCCTGTCCATCACCCAAGCCCCCCCAGACCCCTTAGTACAGCCACAGTGAAACATCAGCCAAGATTCCCAAGATCTCTAATAACGAATTTTACTTTTCTGTTTAAAGTATTTCAATTCAATCCCTTGATATTATTTTGTAATATGACTGTCCTGTGTCCTGCACTTTCAGAATGGTTGTGTGAATGTTTTGTATTTTTTCAGTCTAACCATGGCACACCTCACTCAGACTCTGAGAACAGACAAAAAAGGCTCTCAAAGACTATATTTGATTTTTAAAAATATTGTTTACTTGCTGAAATAAGCATTCAAGGTAGTGTACGTGTTCACCGCTAGTATTTTCTTTACAAACAAGTGAAATTTGGTATTATCTTTCTATGAAGTAAATTATGCTTGTTAATGGTAAATATTAATCTTTACGTTTTAAAATAAATTTAAAAATATGAGTTGATTTTAAAGTGATTCCAGTAATGCCTGTGATTGATATCAAAGTGAGATTTGGTCGCTGTGCCTCAGTTGTTTATGGGTGTTAACTTCCATACATGCTACACAAAGTGTTACACATATCATTGGCCAGAGAAAACCCTTCTAGTTGCTTTTTGAAACTTAAAAAGGGGTTTAAAACACTGGGGAATATGTAGAAATTAGTATGTACTAGAATTGATGTAGCATTTAACATACATGTTAGCTAGCTGCACTGAGCCAGTGTGCATTACATCTGTATCCTGGGCACAGGTAACATCATCATATAAGCTACAGGAGAATGCATTTGCCACATGAGTTGTATGTCAGCAGAAATGCAGCACATTCAATTAAAAATCTGAGGAATACTCTGGCAGCTGGTCTAAGTTTACTTAAAGTGCCGCATTTATGCATTTGCTATAAAATTCCTTCATGAAAGTCACATTTTCCATCCATTCACTAAGATGCTTAATGCCCAACCTTCTGCGGAGATGGGATTCATTCACGCAGTACATTTAATATGACAGCTCTTTACAAAGCCTTCGGCGCTATCGGGCTGCACCATAAACCTGGCATTTTTCCTCCAAATGTAATCTGAGTGTCTGTGTAGGAACGGTGAGGTCTGGTGAGCGTGCAGACTAACTCTTATTTACTGAAACTGAAAGGTATGTTCTCACAGTGGCATCCACAGCTATACTGTAATGTTTGAATTCACTTAATGTACAATGAAAATTGCCGATGAAAATTTCAATTTAATTTGCGGGGAGGACAGTTGCTGGTGCTGTGTGAATCTTTTTGTCTAATATTGTACGGATCATCAGAATAGTGTATTTTGATTTTCCTGGTTACACTGTCACATGATTCATGCCACATCCATAGGCATGAGTTAATTCGAGCTGTCATGCAGTGTGTGTTTGTGTGTCTGTGCGTGTGTGTTTGCGGCTTCTAAGGCTCTGTACAGTGAAGGAGCAGTAGCCAAACGATGTAGCCGATGTATTTGAGGACGAACTGGTAGATTGCACTTAAAAATTAATTAACATCAGGGTTATCTTGAGCAGTATGAATTCCCTTTTCTAACTCTCAGACAAAAAACCTTGGATATGCAGGTTTCTGTTAATTTGTACGGCGTTTTATGGGCCCCGGATGTATTGGTGTTTTATATTTTTAACCAATAACAGGGCTCTGGTCTCACACTTTTCCATGCAGATCTTTGATCCAGAACAATCCAGCTTTCAACAGCATGTAGCATGTCAAATAAACAAAGGTACCTGAATAGACATTACTGATCATTGATTTTGGGTGGATCTGATTGTGTAATGTGTTTTGTTACATTAATTTGCGTACAAACACCAGTAGGTGTATGTATATATGCACTGTTTATTTTTAAGGCTGTATTTAAATTTCATTGTGATTATTGTGAATTATGAATATGTATTAATAATGCTGTATTTTTGAGGGGTTGTTTGGTAGCAATGGGCAATTTTGCCGTGTGTTTCTGATCATTTGTATACAAACTTGACGTGTTCGTAAACAGAGAATCGGTATTCCTGTATCTTTCTTCCTCTATGTGTTTGTTACTTACGCTTGTGTATTTTGTCCAGCGTACATATATACTGGCACTAACAGCAGCAGTCACTACAAAAATGTTCAGTGTACAGTTTGTGATAACTTTTGTACAGACTCTGCGTTTCTTATGTATTTTAAATTAAAGAATATGGAAGTCAGGCGATTGTCTTTATGGCGTGGTCTTTTTTGGGAACGGATGTAATTGTGATATATTAGAAGGCTAGACAAAGGCTTTTGAATCATTTTTATGCTTCACACACAAGCTGTAATGGTATTTATACAGTGTCAATACATTTCTACTAATGTATAAGTTTTGTTTAAGAAATTGTGGCTTAATTCTTTTTCTAAATATACCACTAAACAGAGTCACTAAATGGTTGGACTATTTTAGCCATAAATTGTCATGCCAGCATATCAGTTCAGTGTCTCCAAAGAGGTCTTTTTTAACTTTCTGTTCACTGAGAGTTTTTTTTTTCCTTCAAGAACAAGACAGGAAACAGACAGACAGTGTAGTACTGGGTTAAACATTTTTTTTCCAGTATGTACTGACTTCCATACACATCTGATAGACCTTTGGTAAATAAATTTACGTGTAAGGTCGGAAAGACATGGACCATATTTAGTAATTGGTACAGCCATGAAGAGATGCGTTCAGATTAACAGATCACAACATGGGTAACTAAGTGCCTGGGAAGAAAACAGTACATTAAAAAAAAATGCGTCACGTTCATATTCCTTGAATTACCCAGAAGGATTTTTTTTCCCCCACCCATACAAGCGATTGTGTGAGTCAGAAAGAATCAGGACAAAGTTGAAACGCCAGTTCTGCCAACTATGTATAAATGACTGATACCAGAGGGCCAGGCCAGTGAAACTGAATGTATTCAGTACAGTAAAATACCAGCCAAGATATTGGCATAGGCTGAAATGACAAGCACGCAAGGTACGATTCCATTACATGAAGGGAACATTATTTGTTTTTATACTTGAAACCTATCATTACCCATGGCACTTGGACGTCACCCAGTCTTTATTTTGGTGATGAATGCCTGATAGAGCATGGTGAAATGTTGCGTATTCTGTGTGCAGTTTTCCCAGACAGGTAATGAGAACAGAAAGAAGTAGGACTTCACACACATTTTCCTGAATGATTGTAATGCCTTCCACCCTGCTGGAACATCCCTAAGCGGAATTTTCTTGTCCTTCATTCTCTCTCTCCGATCCTCATTTTTTTTCACTTTTCTTCATTGATTATACATTCCGTACTTTCTTATTCAATAATGGTTCTCCAGAGCAATTTAACTAAGCTTCTAAAATGTGCCTTATACAAAAGTTTAATTAATGAGTTTTCCCCTCCAAGCAATAAATTCTTTTTTTCACATTTAATCTGTAATTATGCTCCATTAACCTCCTTTGTGTGCAATTGTCCCGTGCTACTTACTCAACAACGAAGAATGATTATTAAAAAATGAAATGATGAAAGGCATCAAGAATGTTTGGGCTTTAAAAACTAGTCCAAGTAAATGGAATTCATTTTATTGAGATAGTATGCATTTAAGCATACCATTCACCTTGATATTATTAAAAAATAGGAGCATTATTAAATTTCCACCAACTTATCCCAGTAGGCATCGGTTTTCAGATACATATTACTCAAAATGGCTAGAGAAATATGTCATTGAGATCTAGGTAATTAAATGAGTTCTCTATCATGTGAAAAGGGAGTATACACTCACTGCCCACTTTATTAGGTACGCCTGTTCAACTGCTCAATGAAATAAATATCTAATCAGCCAATCGTATGTCAGCAGCACAATGTATGAAATCATGCATCATGCAGATACAGGTCAGGAGCT
>JAAGVU020000001.1:6882748-6898609 GCA_011763525.2 Mormyrus iriodes
CCAATACAGATATGCATTCAGGGAACACGTCAATGCGGATATGCATTCAGGGGACACGCAAATGCGGATATGCATTCAGGGAACAGCTCAATGTGGATATGCATTCAGGGAACAGCTCAATGCTGGCATGTATTCAGGGAACACGCCAATGCGGATATGCATTCAGGGAACACATATTAGAGAGCATGTGTTCAGGGAACATGCCAATGCCTGCATAAGTCACAATCTAATAAGCAATGTCGTCAAGTTTTTCCACTAGAATTTCCCTTGTGCATATATACAACACGCGACTTACCATTATGGTGTGTATCAGCAGAACCAACCAGTGGATGCACTGATCAACAGAACCGACTGATGCCAACACGCATCTACAGAACCAGTCTATAGATATCAATGACACACACGACATAGGCAAACAATAAGTAGTTAAAGAAATTTTTGCCCTCTGAATTTCTGGTTCTGTGAAACTGAACCATTTTCAAGCAGGCCGGGCTCCAAGGCTGGGCCAGACAGCACTTATTGCACCGCGGCATTAGCTACCCATGTGCAGGCAGCCATCAGGCTTCTGCTGCCTTCTGCCTGCGGCTGGCAGCTGGTCCTGTAGCAATGAGACATCCCGTGCAAATCAGAGAGCCAAAGCTCCCCCAACTGGCTGTATCACTCAATGTCCTTCATCGTGCAACCTTATGCTACCTATAACGCAGTCATATGCCAGTTCTCAATAGCCCTACTTTGACCTCACTGTAATAATTACACCACCTGGATGTCACTCTTAGGCCAACTGTATGTACCAACCTCAATATCTGCCCTCCCAAGACACCATACCACTTACTGCAGTGCCATTCCTCTGCCATCCTGACGATTGTCATGACAACAAAGAGGGGTCTCGGGGGGGGGGGGGGGGGGCATCATTCAATACTTCTTTATTGCATCCAGGCCTCTCCAAGCAACTCTCAGGGAATCTTCCGACATGCAGGCTGGAGGTGTGGCTCATATCCCAGGTTAGCATCTCAAGCTGAGTCACTTGCTGCTGTAGCCCGGAGTCCCGCTGTGGCAGGCTGGTGAGGACATGAATCAGAGGAGCTAACACCAGCCAAGGCTGAGAAGGTGCAGAGCTGCTGTGGCAGGTACGCTTTTAGAAAAAGAGCAACAGTGTGTGTGAACAGGAACCAAAACACTGGCGCAATTTCCTTGCGGCATCTTTACTGCATTTGATGTACAAACCGCGTGCAAATGTGCGTCTGTGAACAGATTCTCGGCAATTACCACTGGACCCATAAACAAACAGACTCTCGTCAAAAGGGCTCCTCAAAATAGCTCCTGTGGTGCTAACCCTTAAAACAGCCAGTAATTCAGCTATGAAGAGAGTTCAAAGGGTCATGGCATGGACTTTGTGCTCCTCACCGCCAACGCCTGTAAAGAACACAATATATCTGCGCGAATGCATCCATCTGGAGCTGGTTCGTTTATCACTGTATGAGGACAGTAACGCTGACATCAAAACGACATTATTCACCAGGCTTCAAGGAGTTTTCTCCCACGATTCCACAGGACGTCAAGCAGGCAACCGGATTAGTAGCGTGCTCAGCCCAGTAAATTCTGCTTATACCACAGGATGGTAGCCGGTCCCAGCTCAATTTGATGGGGAATGCCGGCGGACTGACGGCTGGATCGTTTGTTCCCAAATGTACTGGATTCTCCCTCTGGCACGTCCCATGCAGCAAAACATCTCCCAGCGATGTGATGCCATATCACGAGAGGGACTCAGGTGTAAGTGCACCACACAAAAAACACACAGCAGCAAATAACAGTGACTTGAAGCTGGCTGAGTTAGTCAATCACTGTAACAAGAGCAGCCTCACCCTGAACTGTATTTGAAGGCTGTTTGGTGGTTTCATGTGACGATTTGGTTTGCAGACCCATAGAGCAGTTAAAAAATAGTTTTTAAAGCTTTGATTTTTCCAGGGAGAAAGCGTCCCCATTCCACAGACATTTAATACAGTTTACATACTGTTCATGTGACCATTTCTTTTTTATTGATTTTGGAGTTTGCCTGTTATTTGTTTTGGAATGCCTTTACAATGGCATACCGACAGCAATCATGACAAACTGAAAATGATGACTTTAAAAGATACTTAACCTAACATAGGTATGTTAGTTACTTTCTTTCTGTCACATACCAGTACCGGGCATAAGGGGTGTTGACTTGGCTTCGTTAGTACAGATTTTACAGGGAAATTCTTCCACCAACAATTTATTAATTCTAATGAAAAGTCTGGGCAGCCATTTAAACTGTCTCACCCATAAAAATGACAGGAATAAGTAACATACTTGTGTAAAGTGGAATCTTGCTGTATTCAAAGGCTCCTGATAAGTGTCTGCCAATTGAATCAGGAAATCATCCAGATGTAATCTTTTCAGACTAACAGTCTGACGGCAGATCTACTGTAGACCAACACTCTGTGAAGGTTTATATTGCAAAATACCAATAATATCCACCATTTAGTCTTCCAACCATCTTCCAACTGCTTGGTCCTGGGAGGAAGGGGTGTCTGATGACAAAGGGCACGAGGCAGGGGTACACTCCGAATGGGATGCCAGTCTATTGCAGGGCATACATACAATACAGGCAACTTGGAGTCACCAATTCACCTAAAACACCATACCCTCTACAAGCTGACATATTCCTGCTAACCCTCTTTACAGGCTAACATCATGTCGATGCTAGCCACCTGAGCAACCTAAAAGGTTACCACTGTGAAGGGCAGCGTTTTGTAAAGGTTAACACCTTGGGAAAGCTAATACGCTCTAAAGGCTAATGGAACACACAGGCTATCATCTACGAGCTGACACTCTCTAGGACTGTTTGAGAGTTGTGAGCAAATTCCCAACAATTTTAGTTTGTCCAAGATGCCAATGCTGAAAGTACCTTGTGTGACATGCAGTACGAATGCAGCTGTGAAAACGCAAGTTTACAGCTAATGAATACAGCAGCGAAGCCTTCCCAAAACCGTGACCAACAACTTTACCTCGCAAGGCCGACTCCTTAAGCACAATGCACCCTGCAGCTTCTAATATTACCTTTAAGCTGTTTTGATGGAGGAGACAATTAGCTATAGCCAAGTGAAAATACTTATTTCATGCACCAGCCTTCATCACTCACATGCTAATGAGAAAGGATTATAAGCCGTAAATTTCACCATAAAACACAGTGTGCAGACAGGACTTCGCAGTACCTCCTAATGGTTTTGCAGGTTCACTAGAGTTTAAGACGTTTCCCTTTATCTACTTCTTCTTCACAGACATAATCTGGATCCTTTCTCCTCCAGCTCCACCCACACACCACACCACACGCCAATCTATCGGTTTCCCATGCCAGCTCGTTCAGTCAAGATGTCAATGGTTGAAAACCTGAGCTCCACAAAGAGCTGCATAACGTATTTATACTGTGTCACCGTTAAGACCTGCAGAATGTTGCAACATTCTGAGAAATATTTTTCTTTGCTGGGGGGACATTTCATACATCACATTCGTTTTGACAAATAAAATCAGTGAAGTCCCCATCTGGGTTTTCCTGTACATCTCTTACACCCGATCGTCACACATGACCCCCTGTTCAGTGGAGACAGAAATAGGAGACGGACAATCCTGCTATAGGCAAGAGGATGGCCTCACAAGCCTTAACTCGACGTGCTTGAATTTAATTATTTTTGCAGTACGTTACAATGGGTCCTAAGATTCATTCAACTCCATCTAATGCAGTAACACGACAGTAATGCTGATGCTTAGTTTTGTGATTAATATTCAGTAGTAAATGAGAAAATATGCAACAGAATAATTAACACCCAAGCTTTTGTTTGTAGAACTGCACAAAATAAAGATCTCGGCCGCTGTCCAATGGCAGTTTCACGGTAATTATCCCCTTCAACTGTACCGTTTGGGTGCCCCAGGCACCGTGAGCACCCAGCAAACACACAATCCTATAAGCAAAATCTACTTAAGGTGCCGGCTCCAATCCTATTTCGGGCGCCAGCTCAGTATCGATTGATAGCTCATTTCAGAAGAAATCCTGCGTCTGGGAGAAAAGCCGTATACCTTACAACAAAGAAGTACCAGCGGTTATCGGGAAATGGCGGACCGGGCCCATGAGGAAAATAATCTGTTGAAATAAACATGACTGCCTGCAAAAGAACTTTAATTCCGCTCGTTCACCCAGCCTATACATTTAACCCTTAAAACATAGCTAAAACACAAACATGTATCCTGCAGCCTTGCATGTCAGTTCCCTATTAAGTATTATGCCCAGGATATAATGTGCTCAGGATGATTAACCATTCCATTTCTCCCTGATGATAAGTGACATTTTAGTGTCATTACTACAGCACTACCTAACTGCATTAAGCGGCAGCTGCTGGGAGCACTCGCATTACACATAATATAATCAGAGCAGCTCCTTCATCCACAGAGATACCTCCTCAACTTCCTGTAGCACCTCTTCTGCCTGGAGTCCATGTTGTGATGCCCAGGTAACTATATCAAGCCACCTAATTAGATCTTAAGGCAGCTCACCAATTTGCTTTTTCCTTCATGACCGATTCGCGGTTTTCAGCGGCTAATTTGTGGTTTTTGTGACGAGGCAGGAATAGCAAGTGATATTTCCTCCCTTTTCATTAACCGCACTTCTTGCTTTTTAATTAGTGCAACTATTAATAACCTTAAATAACTTTCTTAATAACATTCTCACTGCTGATTGGCTGCCTGTGTGGTCCCATCCATACTAAATGTGACTGATTCCGCTACCCTCTGAAACAGACATACAGTGGGGGAAAGATCACAACACACAGCATAAATACACCACAGATCCTCAGCAGCATTTATCACGGTACTTCATGGGGCTACCAATCGAAATACAGCAGAAATGGATACTGTTTTTCCACGCTAATTGTATTTCTCAGTATGATTTGTGATAGCACTTAAGCAGTGATTTTTTAACAAAATTCACTAAAAAAGAAACTCATAAACCTCATGTTACTATTTAATTTCCAAGCATTTTAAATGTGACACTGGCGTTTTTTTGCGGCATATTTGCAGATTCTTTCTCCACGGGGATAAAACATGCAGGCAGATGATAGATTTAAGCAGCTCTTGCCAGCTACTTACATACTGCTGGCAGGAAAAAAGGACAGTAAATTTAATCTGGCCTGAAATAGCTAAAGAATTTTCAATTGAAAAAACCTCCAGAAATGAATGACATGTCCCATGATGATTCATGACTGGTACAGACACACAGACCTCAGCTTCAGTTGAAAACATTATGCAAAATCCCAGAACTAAACCTTTTGATAACATTAAGTAACGTGAGGGTAAACAAAGGTTGGAATGTACCAGATCACCAGTTGAAAAATAAGCTTGCCAACAATAACATGTGCTCAGCTAAGCTGAGCAACTCAAAACCTTTTATCATTAGTAAGCTGACAAGAGTTTAGGTCAAACCTTGTGGGACTGTCAAGCCCACAATGTAGAGTTCAGGGGTAGGAAGGTAAAGATGGTCGGGGTGCCACGGTGAGCTGTAGAATAAATGGGCACCAAGAGCAACCAACAAGCTGTTTGTCCAATTGGCACTGAGAGTAGTGTGAAAAGAGAGCAGCCCATCAGATGGGGGTGTAATGACACTAACACACAGGCACAAACGACACGCAGAGGCATGTAAGCCATAGGGTGAGTCAGAGGAGGATCACCCCTCCAGGCTTACAGGGGAAGCTGACTGCGGCAAGTAGAGCCGGCTGCCTAACATTTTGAGAGAAACTGCCTCATTTGTTTCTATGGAAATATGCCTGCAAACAGGTCCACCCCCCTTAGGTCCAACATGACCTGCCACTTACCCCCCTACACCCTGCATCACACATTAAGATCTACATGCATGTCTGAAGTTGCTTTGAGGACAGAATCCACTGTAAATCTGTTCTATTTTACCATATCTCTAACTCTGTAGGGCAACGTAACCCCTATCATTCTCTATGAGCTTGTCATAAAGATCCATCTTGATATATTGGTTAATATATGTCAAGGGAGGCTAATGCTGCATTCCATTTGAACTCAGAATCCGGAATTTCAGAGTTCCTAGTCGGAAATTTCAACTGGAAAGCCCCCTAAAGTCAGAGGAATATCTGCAACTCCCACTCAAAATTCAAGATGGCTACGCCCTT
The DNA here is from genome assembly GCA_011763525.2 of Mormyrus iriodes. Taxonomy (NCBI): domain Eukaryota; kingdom Metazoa; phylum Chordata; class Actinopteri; order Osteoglossiformes; family Mormyridae; genus Mormyrus; species Mormyrus iriodes. The sequence goes on from JAAGVU020000001.1 coordinate 6,888,955, forward strand.
CATAATCAGAAGTGAAAGATGTAGATATATGCTGGTTATTATCACTTGTCTTATTTTTGTTTCATTGCATGTATGTGCAAAATACCATATAATGTATTATTATCAACAGATATTGCCAACAATGGCCAACAATGGCAAACAATGAACCTGGCTAGAACTGGGGCCTGTTTCAGAAAGCAAGATTTCTTGCTTAGGTGGATAACTTGTCAGATATAAGGTAGTGTGGGTTAAACATAAGTGAACGGAGAGAAAGGCAATTTATACTGGGGTACCTTAAATCCAACAAGTTGTCCACCTAAACAGGAAATCCTGTTTTTTTGTGACAGATCCCTAGTATTGCTAAATAGTTTTCCGACTTCTTGTACTGGAAGGCCATTAATTCAGGAGTGATGTCATTCCCAGCTCCAACTTCCGACCTCCAAGGTAAATGTAACGCAGCATAAGATCAGTGTATTAAAGGATTTTAATCTGGTAAATATATGGTATACTTAGCTATAGGTAATGTGAGTAATATTCAATAGAAAAGATACATCTACCATTGACAGGATGAGCAGAGAAACTGCAAAGTTAGAACGATTCCAAGGGCCACCAAAAATTCTGAAAATATAATTAGATTACTCTGAGTTTGGGGTTCTATACAATTTGCTTTCATGGATCCGAAATCAGTACTGGCACCCATGAAGACATTACCTGACTTCAGCATCAGAAAATTCTCACAACAAAACACAGCAACACAAAACTGAACAGAGGGGCCTTTTCAAGGCGGCAATAAGGTTAACAGAAACTTATCTACAGTACTTCAGAAGTCAGAGATCCTTTCAAGGACCTCTATTTATCATGTGGCTGATAAATGATTTGACAAGTTGGACAGTCAACAGAATACAGCAGGAAAATTCAATAAATTAGAATAGAGGAGCTATTTCCTGTGTTTTCACCCTGTTGCAGAATATTCTCTTAGTTACACCTTCTTTCCTGTTCAGCATTACTCTGAACAAGGCAGCTATTGTTAACGGTCAGGAAATTCTCAGATTTCACATGGCAAAACCATATTCTTCTGAGGACAGGGCGTGGAGGCGTGCAGGTCATGCATGTGGTGCAGGCGCACTAACGTGTTTCTATGCATGCTGGGGGCTGAACAACAAAGGTGGGGGCAGGAGCTGGTCCGGGAAGTATCTGAGCTTCCAAAAAGACAGAGCAGGACTGAGCATGCTCATTCACATCAGTTGTCATCCATGTTGTGATGTTCCGCCAAAACTCCCTGTCCTCTGTCCATCATTTTCAAATGATTCCCAAAGACATTAAGCACCAAACGCTACGCTGCAGGCTCCGTTTCAATCTTATACCGAGTCCCACCATTCAACAAGATGGCACCACATAATTAATTTCTGTCTGGTCTACCTAATCTTTGGGAGCGAAATTACATTTTGGAATTCAATGTACTACATTAAATCAAGATCACAATAAAACAAAACCCACAAAATGTGCAGATTGCAGGTCTCGATAAATGCCACTATTCCCCGATTTTAGTGGTACAGCAAATTCAGCATAAGCTATAAATATTGGAATGGAATACATCAGCAGGTAACTGAACACACTGCCCTAATCAACACTGCAATAATGATAACGAAACCTTTGATTCTCCAAACACCAATGTTACAACATTATGTTATTATGCTGAGTTGCATGAAATCAAAAGGTACATTGGTAAACAAAACGCCCAGGTTTGGTATAATCCTGTGCACTGAATTCCCGGAGAAATGCGGATTAAGGTACATGGATAAACAAAACCACACTGGAATTATTTCCCCCAAATCTTCATCAAAACTACAATGTGCTTTCATTCAATTTTGTTATGGAAAAAAGGAGCCACTCATTCAAATAAACACTGAACAACCTAAAGCACTATCCTGGGGCCTGTATCACGAAGCCCTATTTCTTGCTTAGCCGGATAACTGTCGGATTTAAGATAGCCCAGTTTAAACGCACATTACCTTCGTTCGCTTACGTTCTGCCCAGACCAAATAAAATCCTACAAGTTATCCGAAAGCAAGAAATCCTGGTTCGTGATACAGGGCCCGGGCCCCATATCTATCCATTCCATTCATGGAGGACAAATCCTGCCCCAGCGCTTGTGAGGTATGCGAGCACCGTGCCATACTGCGGGGAATACCTCTGCAGCGCCGGAAACCCGCATTCTGCCGCCACCCAGTGAACAAGGACCAGTACGTCACTCGTTCGCGTCTGACTCCCAAGCCTTTCCTTCTGGGGGCAGTTACGGATCACGTTTACTTATACGGTGCTTGGAAAAGCAGAAAATACAAGTCTGCATTTCAGAGTTGCTCTTCGTTTATGCGACGTACAGTTAAAATGTCTCAGGAAGCTAGTTCACAACAGCGCGTTCAATGCCGCACTTTTTAAAAATGTAGTTTAAATTGATTTTTAAAAGCTTCACCAATGTAATTAAAATAAGGGGGAACAATTTTTAAATTAAGAACTCTAATTGTAGGATAATTACCATAGCTTATATAACCGGTTCCAAACACCTGTTGAATACTTAGCCGTTTGGGCTATTAAAACAATAGAAACTGTAGACTGTATTTCTAATGATGATGTCAATATACAAACCCTGCGGTTTGGGTCAGTCCCGTGTGAAACTTAACGATCAGGGACTCACCCAGCCTCGCGGAGTAGCAGTTAGTATAGGCGCCTCCGCCCGATACCCAGGCGCCTGCTGTGTGAGGACTTCGCGCCTTGATGGTGAGCTATCAGGACCTCTGCTTAGATGCAGGGATTTGCCCCTACACCGCCAGAACTCAGTTACTACTTTGCTCAGGGTGATAAAAAAAAAATTGAAGCGTTTCCTTTTCATGGCGATAGTATAAACTTTCAGTCTGTGAAAATCAATACACACCTGACTTCCTTGTTTAAATCAGAATAATGTAGTTATTAGTTGGGGGAAAAAATTTATGTATAGTATTTTGTGTTCAATAAACTTCCGCAGCTGTAAAATGATACAAAGGTTGAGCTGCTCAAACCACACCCACTCGATAAGAATCGGCGCAGCTCACTGCTCGGCACAACAAAGACTTGACGGGGAAAAGTCGATTGATCTCCAGTCGTAAACGTAAAGATAGCGCGGGAAAGGGCGGTCTGTGCTTTGTTTTTTCTTTTCCTAACCCCTAATTATCGGACGACCGTCCAGGTTGAACAGAGCGCCAGGGAGCCCGAAGCATGTCGGATACGCGCTACTTCAAGTCCGCCTTGTCCGAGCGGCGGCACCGGCCGAAGACCGGCGACACGAGCCTGGCGCTGCCGGCGGAGGGAAACATGGCTGTGTCGCGCGAGCAGTCGGCCAACGGGAGCGCGCGAGTCCGGCAGCAGGTGCAGCTGACCCTCGCGCGGAGGAGCAGGAGCGCGACTTCCAACGGTAGAGTGCGGCCGCGCCGGCGCGAGCCGTCAGCCTCCCTGTCCGGTTCATAGAAAGACGCCGAAAGAGCCGTACCTACCTGAGGGCGACTCGCTTTAAAGCAGCAGTGGTAAACGTCAGGTAGACGTGGCAAAAAAAGGTAGTTTTCAGGTTGGTAAGTTTTTCACTTTACCTACTCTGACACAGTAGGTATGTGAAGATTATTTAAAATTACGTAGGGAAAAATATACGGACGGGGGATAGGCTCGTCGCGAAACATGCAAAGAGAGTATGTCAATACTAAAAAACACAGGTATCATCCGCCCATCTTTCTAAGCGCCTTTCCCGGACAGTGTCGCGGATATAAACACTCTTCAGTAACGTTCAGATGGTTCCTCTCTCAGTACACAAGTCACAGTACAGACCAAGCGCACCATACCTGAAAGTCTTGATCTCTTGCGGTTTCTGACCATCAGCAGAAATTGTTGGCAAAACTTATTACGTGTAGAAAGCCGGCTTAGAAATAACTGAATCTTAGCAAAAAGGCACCGTAGCCCTGGCCTCTAGTAAATGGGGTGGCACTGATGTTTAATTAATTCAACTTTTTGCACTAGATGCAAATTTATAGTGTATTATCGAGTGGAAGTTAAAATTATTTCTGAATAAATAACATTGCAAGGGACAGTCTTTTTTTGAATGAGACATTTCTTTGATAATGTTACTAGGCACTGTGGCAATACTACAGCTGCCAAGTGAGTGCAGAGTAGGCTTGGTTGTCTCCAGTTGTCCAAATTGTATGCTGCTATCTCGCCATGGCTGGGTGTACCCTTAACAACCGATACTAGAAGTATTGTGGCTTGTGTAGGATTTATCGTGAAGGATTACTTATATAGTTTATTGCCACTGCCAGGAACTAAATATCCACACAGACTAAGCTTTAGTAAGCTCCAGAATTTGAAAAGCGTGTCTGTTATGTATTACACACATGTTTATGGATAATTAATTTATTGTCAGGAGATTTAGGCTGGTTTTAATTGTAGAACTGAATGGCAGTAAGAAATCTGAAGTGGGTGAGAAATGTTGCACTTTATAGATCAGCAGTGGGAACGCTGATATATAAATTACATGAACGTGGATTTTAGTAACGAGTTAATATTAAATGTTTGGGTTAAATAAAGGTACACTCTTATGCTGTGACCTGCCCTGTGGCTTTCTGGGAGCTCTTTAACATGTATACCACTTATATCTCACGTGTACATGTGTTTCATACAACCTGAGAAATGATTTATCTTCACATAGAACTGTTTGTTTTTTAGGCAATGTCTACTCTCAGGATTCCACGATTGGCTCAGGAAAGGGACATCAGTACTCAGTTATGGTAAACTGCATTCATTATTGCTTATGTGTGATTGTGGTGGGCAGGGTGAGACAGGGTGGAGTAGAGTGGGGCGGGGCTACTACTGTAGGCAAAGTATTTTGGCCAACAGATTGCAAATGACTCAGAATTGCCATTTGTATGTAACTGTGTGTGTTTGAATTACCCTGCAGTATATAGGCATCATGTGTAAGCGTTATCTAGTACCTTTCCAAATGACCAACAGTCTCTAGGTGGTTGTTGAAATTCGATACACGTCATACGTGATATTGAGGGTCACGTCAATGTATTTCCAGCTAAGAAACACTTTGTAAAGGTTTCATTGTTCTGCACATGGCCTGGCTGTGTGTTCGTCAGCTGGTACCTTAGTATATAATAAAATGTTTGTCTCTTCAGTACTTGAAAAATGGCCTTAGAAATGGCATGTGCCATGCGGTTGGGGTAGCATTTTAAAAAGTCAGACATGTCACTGAAAATGGTCATAAACTTTGTCGGATTTGGAAAGGTCTGGACACCAGGTATACAAATTAAGGTCAACTATTATTACTTACTGGAACATGTTTTCTTTTGTTCTTTATAAAAGGCTATTGTCAAGAGTGACAAGCTTCGCAATGTTGAAGTTGTGTCATTGTCGAGCAGTAATAGTTTTATATGTTCACTGTTTAGGTAAAAAAATTTAAGATACACCAGAACAAGCTGAAAGGTAAAAGGTTATATCAGTTTTAGTAAACTATTGTTTTCCTTTTTCCTAGCAAGTATCCTAGTTTCATTTTGTACCTTTGCTATATTTGCTTTTCATAAAGGGATCTAATGTTGTGAAAGATGGTGTAAAAAAAAAAAACCTTTTTTAAAAAAACAAATTTCCTATCTATGCTGAATTTAAATCACAGACTGAACTAAAGAGTTTCTGTCCTAGTGCTGTAGTGATGGTTTGCATATTTTTGGACTAAGTTCATCTGTCTCAACAAGGTCTCATAATTAAGTATTGAATTTAAAGCACTTCAGAAATTTTCCTGAAAACTTGCGTGAGGCAAAAGAATGGCAGATATTGAGAGCATTTAAAAACTCTTATGATTTGAAAACCTGTAAGTTGGTCCATTAAATGGGTGGACCAAGTGAATTAAATGGGTTAACCAATAAAAATAATCAACCCATCTGTTCACAATGAACATGAAAGAAAGTGTTTGGTAAGTCAACAATGTCATATATATGCCACAGGGCTGGATTATCCAGGGTAAAATTTGCTACTGGAAATGTGACATTCAGTACACAAGAAGAGGCATAAACCTGACAGTGTAAGCATCCTCCTTATTGTGCAGTATGGTGGTGGAAGGATGACGTTTTGGGGGTGCCTTATACCAGTACGAATTGGGAACATTACGAATGAAGAGGAAGCTGGTCATAAAACCAGCTTTACTGTTTGTTACTTAAGGATTCAGAAATGACCTCCTATGGATCCATGGGCCACTGGAGCTATTTTTACAGTCTTAATGCGTCAGTATTTATTGTCCTGCCTGATCCTTTTGACTTCCTGTCTGCCTGGCGTTTTGTTGTGCTGGGTGAACCTAACACATCTGCAGATAACTCATTTTCTGTATCATATTCTTGGAAAAACACAGCATGTACCTATATATATGCTGCAGAAATCCAGTTACTGATACTAAATCAATAATATTTGCTAAGTCACTCATTAGCTAAAAGTATTATGGCAGATTATGCAGTCTTTTATTTGGGATGTTAGTGAAGGTACTGATAACTGGCGTCATCCTGAATTCTTGTTTTCCTGTTAAAAATAAGATAAAACTCATAGTTTAGATATTGTAAATTAATTTGTTTGGTCATTATGTGTGCTGGGAAATACATTAGGCACCTCGCAGACTGGAGAGTACTTCACCCAGATGGACGTGGAAGTTCAGACACTTCCCCCTTACTTTCTAATGTACAAGGTAGTTTAGATGTTGATGAAAGACAGCACTTATTCATATGCCAAATATTCTTCAAAACAGTAGATATTCTTCAAAATGGTAGATTGTTTTTTTTTTTTAGCAGCGCTATGTTAAAAGGTAGTCAAGGCTAGATTGTATTCATATGAACGAAAGTGAAACTGCAGTACCGTACGCCACGCCTTCCTTCATATGTCCAATGTTGGACCTGTAGGACAGGTAACAGAAGGTGCTTTCCAGCACATGTAGCAGGGATTCCAGCTGCTTGCAGATTGTGACAGGGTCTGTACAAGAAGGCAGCAAGTCTGCACCTTTGCCAGGCTTCTTGTTATGATAGAAGAACTGATGTCTGTAATGTGAGGCTTCTCATTGTACACTTAAGGACAACTGATTGGATTCTTAACGCTGATCTGTCACACTGTATCAAGGCTCTCCATTTATTGGTTTTCATATTGTCACTTTTTGTTTTGTTTTCTTATTACTTCTCTAAAGATATATCAGTAAAAACATGTAAAGGTGCCACCTGTGGTAAGCTGAAATGCTGAAGTGCCTGTACACATGTGATTGTTTTAAAGGTGCAGTCACCTCCGCATCTAGGATCCATGGGGATGCACAGCCTGAAGAGGCTGACACGCAGAATGGAGCTGTCCCGCACGTCAAGCCCTGGCATTTCCCACCAAACACACTTTGGATCGCAGGACTCTGGAACAGGCTCTCAGGGGGCCTACACTCTACCTGCAGCCACAAGTTTCAAGCGTTACGCTCACTCAGAAATGCTACCCAGCCAGAGAGTACAGGGACGTCCCCAGGAAAACCAGAACAAGGGCAGCCTGCAAGGATCTTATATGGAACATCAGAGAGCAGACTCCCTGACCATCCTGACCGCAGTCCGAGGGAACGGCAGATGCCAGACCAGCAGGCAGAACTCCCATAAGGCTTCATTGGCTAGCATGGAGCTGGACGGTCTGGTGGGGCAGACAGGCGGTACACTGGCTGCTGCCAAGCTGAAGAACCAGAATGGTGTTCGTGTCATGAATGGGTGGTAAGGGCTTCATGAAAAGTACATTTTTTGTTGCCCTCTGAGACTGAGGTGATGGCCTTAAGGGTGTGTCCTTTACCCTACTAACATGCGATTGGCCCTTATGCAGGAAGCAAAAGGGCCACGAGCCAGAGCTGACACTGGAGAGGGCTGTGAACCAGCTCTCCCACACCAACACAGACATGCAAGTTTCTTCTGCTTATTACATTCAGCACCAATGCTTCATCAATCCATGGTGTAGGAAGAGGGTAAGTCAACCACCAGGATAACCAGCTAGAGGGTCACTGAACCAAAATGACACAGGACTCCCACAGTGTTGGCACTGGGCCCGTCAGTGTTGACTGTGACAATCTATGCACAGTAATGTAGTAGTGCAAGCTTGTGTCTCAGGTCATCCTGACAATGTAGTCTCAGTTGGAGGCCTGTTCAGACAGGAGACAGATTCCTTTACTGTGCCTGGTGAAAAGCCACTTATTATTTGACAGGCTTTCATGCAGAAGACCTAGAGATAATTCCATGTAAACAATGATTGTCATCGTTCTCTGCAAGGTACAAAACATGACAGGCACAAAAGATGATAGATCTTCAGAATTACTGTTCCATGAGTATGCTGGCCCTTGCAGACACATATATTGACATGGGCCGCAACCTCTCTGACATTCTTCAGAATGTTACTTTCTTTCGCTGTTATTGACCCACAGCTGCTGTTGCTACATGGAGATTTTCACATCTTTACTGTATAAATGTGCCCCTCATTGTTGCCTTTGTCTGTAGTCCACTGTCTTCATTAAATTAAGCCACATGATTTGCTGGCTTGGTTATCTTATACAGCAGAAGCTGTGCTCATAGTCAGCCATCATAGAGATTGACAGCTTAAAGGTTGACCCTTCATCTCTCTGTGTGACCCCAGCTCTTGCACCTCGGCGGCATTCCCAAGCTGCTCCAGGTCCTGGAAAGTGACAGTGAGGAGCTGCAGAAGGCTAGTGTCGGCGCGCTGCGCAATACCGTTTTTGAAAACGATAACAACAAGATGGAAGTGAAGGACAAAAATGGCATTCAGTGCCTGCTTCGCCTGCTGAAGACCACCCGGGACATAGAAACAAGGAAGCAGATCACAGGTTAGTGGGTGGAAACAGGGCCAACGGGAATGACCCATTGGTGGGGGCTGGAAGCCAATGTAACTCCTTAAATTCCAGGTAGTTTATCATAATGCTGCTTTCGATCATCCTTTTTTCACTTTAGAACTACAGTCGCATAATTTATTTGGGGTGTTAGTATGAGCAAAACCATGTTTGTGGCCCACATGGGTCAAGCCGAAGATGTTCCCCGAAAAGCTACATTCTTCTAACCCCAGGTTTGCTGTGGAACCTGTCATCCCACGACCTTCTGAAGGATCATCTCTCCAGAGAGGCCCTACAGACCCTTACAGACTACGTCATTATACCCTGTTCGGGCATCGCTGAGGGGGAAAATCCTAAAGACGACCTTCTGGCCCACCCAGACATTTTCTACAATGCTACAGGCTGTCTGCGGTATGTAGCCTGCATCGAGGCCTCATCCTCAAAGGGTGGTTTATCTGTCTAAAGTGGGTATCTCCTGTTGATCCCAACAGTAACCTGTGAGCAGGAGTCTCCATGCCCCACTGCAGTGTGATGAAGAAAGAATCATTTGGGCGGATTTGAACATTTGATAAGTCACTGGATTCAGTCGGCTTTTTCTTAGGCCAAGGCTTTGGTACAGAACAAAGTAATATGTTTTTAGGTCATCTTGTATCCAGAGGTGTGAACCTCCAAGCCCTGGGCAGAGCAAGGTACAGACAGTATGTCACACAGATAATGGGGCACAGACAGTATGAAGCACCGTTAGTACATCGCACAGATAATGGGGCGCAC
>JAAGVU020000001.1:6898709-6978653 GCA_011763525.2 Mormyrus iriodes
AGATAACGGGGCACAGACAGTGTGGCGCACAGATAACGGGGCACAGACAGTGTGGCGCACAGATAACGGGGCACAGACAGTGTGGCGCACAGATAACGGGGCACAGAGCGTAAAGCACAGCTCTGATAGATTTCTGTGGCTGCAGAGTATCGAGCACATCATCCATTTTGACTGTCTTGTCTGGCCTTTAGCTTAGGAGCTTAGGAGTTTATCAGCTGGCTGGAAAGCAGAGCCGATATTGAAAAAATGGGTGTCTGTTGACCCCAAAATAACAGCAAGGCAATGTCACGCAGCACTGCTAATTCTCACAAAGCCACGATAAATTGCTGTGTCTCCAAGTGCACTCTGAACTGCAGAGAACGAAGCTGAGGGAAATTCATGGTCTGTTGGGCACTGGTATGTTTAACTGACTGTTTCTGCTTTTCCGTTGGGTGCGAGCCAAGGAGTTTTGTTGCATTGAGTTTACAGCATTTCCCTGTGTCTCATGGGTAACAGGAACCTGACTCCATCCTTAAATGCACCTGCGCTCCCACGGGTTATGGTTGCTGAGCAACCTTTCCTATCGGCGACCTGCTCTAACTAAATAATTCAGTAATTGTGTTTATTCCTGAGAAACAAAATGTACTACTCAGAATAAGGGCGGTACCAGCCAGCTTGTATGTATGTATGTATGTATGTCTGTCTAATTATATATTTGTTAGCTTTCAAATAACGCAGTGTTGGGTCTGAATGTACATACTGAGTTTTTTTTTATAAAGTTATGACAATTACAAAAGTAGTTTTTAAAAGTGGTATTTTAAGTGGGTATTTTTTTTTAACGTGCACGGTTCTTTCCCATTCACTTTTAGTAGCCTGGCAAGTGGGAGTCAGACAGTGTGAAGCAGTTTTGTTGTTTGGAAGAACCTGATGTATTAGTTATATGTGCATGTGAGTGAGTGACGCACACCCCCTTGGGTGCCCATGAAGGATGCAACCAGGAGAAGCCCAGGTGAAGGTTTCTGGTCTAGTTTCATGAAGGGGCTCTAAAAAATGTGTGCGCTTGTAGTGATATCAGTGATGCAATGCAGTGGGCATGTTCTGATTGGCTTGGGGGGAGAGAATGTGTCTCACTGAAAGAGAACAAGACAGAGGGCTACTTTAAAAGAAAACATCCGGGTTATTTTTATGAAACGTACACAAGACTTTACCACATATTTTTATGAAGGATATTAAAAGGAAGCTGGGCCCTTGCTGTTAATGTTGATGGATGAGTTTTTTAAAACGGTTATTGCTGTGAGTATTATCTATCATAACAAAGGAATAATTAGGCCCACAGTGTATACATCGCAATATATAATTAATAACATTCCAGCAATAGTAACCAAGACCCAAGTCTATACCTCAATGGTCTGAGTAATCTGGGTAATAGTGTCCAAAACTAGCCAATCATACCAGAGCTGAAGTTTAACAGCAAGCACAACTTATAATACTTGACTGCCTGACTGTTGGCTTTGATTTAATGCCTGAGTGTAAAGGATATTGTCTTGTGTGCCAAAATGTGTTGTGTGCTTAATTTCTCTGCCCACATAGATCATTCATATCTCAGCTGAAACCTACAAGCTGAACTCGCAGGTGGAGCTGCTTTTATTGTCAGTCCAAGGGTCAATGTTTTGAATGAGTTTTGCCTGCATTCTCTCAGTGTATTTGCATCTGTTTCACCTGCAGTAACCTCAGCTCAGCCGGGCCAGACACCCGCAATGCTATGCGGCAGTGTGATAACCTCATTGATGCACTGGTCCATTACGTGCAACGGACCATTGCGGATCACAAACCTGATGACAAGGTACTACCATTCTGCTGCCGCTACAGCACAAGCATGGGCTGTAGCAAACCAGGTGGCTCTGCAGGATCAAAGCATACACATGGGTGCAGCAAAAGGAACCATCCGTACTGAAGGTTGACATTAAAATAATCTAAAATGCTACATGCCCAAACAAATTCGATGTTGGTAGCCAGTACAACAGAGAAGAACTACGATGGTGGGAAATACTGAAGCAGAATTCACTAACCCGTGCATCCAATTTTCTGTCTGGAGCATGTATAGGAAAGTCCATCTTTAGGGTAGATGGTGATGTTGTCCTTACAGTGTGCATTTCATTCACATGCAGGTTACGATTCTATTACGGTTAAGTATTAAAGCAGAGCTGGCCCTATCCTCCTGGCAGATGGGTCAGAATTTTGGCCTAATATATCATGTTTTATTAGTGTAGTAAAGCGGGGGAATCGGCAGTGCAACACGTTGTTCATCTACCCGCTGTTAGAGGGCCACACCTCCTCAGTCAGCACAGAGACATGCTTACTGCTCCCCGTTAGAGGCAGGAGGTATGGCTCCTCATGTATATTCATGAGCTGTTAACCCCCCCCCCCCCCCCCAACCTTGTAAATTTCACATAAGCCAAGAGCAAATCGATTCATGGCTTGATTTATGTATCAAACTTTATCCCAATATAAGCTGGAACCAAGACTGTAAGTTTAAAAGAGCAATGGTCACAGGGCAGATCCAATATGTGTTGAGCCCTAATTAATCTCTTGATGTACCATCCAAGTATTTAAAAAAAAAACAGCAATAAATAATAGAGAATGCACCTAGATTTACTTATATTTTTAAAAAAAATCTTAAATAATCAGACATCCATCCCTCAAAAGTAAACTACTGAATTTTACATTCATTGACTATTAAGAGTTGTAGACAGCAAAGACCAAACCCTTCCCTTCAGACCGGTGAGGGACTCTGTCCCCCAAGACATGAATCATACTTAACACTGTCTCTTAACTTTTAGAGCATCTACTGAAAACTACTATTTTCAGTAAGACCATTTGTAAATAGCCCATATATTTATTTTCCCAGAACCATTTGGATCCTATCCCAAAACACACAGGGCACACCCTGGATGGGATGCCAGGCCGTCACGGGGCATGCACGCGCAAGCACTCACACACCATTATAATCGGTGCCCTGCGATACATTTTTAAAATTAACCTCTTGTTGCATACCTGAAGAAAAATCGCAGAAGTTAATGCCATATCCTAGGTACGAACAGTTTCTGCTAAGAGGAACAACAACTTGTTATAGTATGTTTTGTTACAACTTGACAGCAGGGGAAACTACATGATTCAGTCATCCTTAGCTGTGAAAACGGCTCCTTACGCCCACTTTTCTGCTCCCAGTCCACAGAGAACTGCGTCTGCATCCTGCACAACCTGTCCTACCAGATAGATGCGGAAGTACCCCAAAGGCTGCCCGCTCTTCAGCAGCGCCCGGCCCCTCTCGTTAAGACGCCTGGCTGTTTTGGATCACGCAGCAATGAGATTGCGCATGTCGCACAGGTAGAGGCCGCGACCCCGGTCCCCCTACAATGCCATTCTTGGGTGTTGGATGTATGACACATCTCATACTTTTGGCACACAGTGCTCTGGATGGTAGCAGTTTTTCCGAGTGTCAGTTTACACGGTTTACGCCTTCGTGACCAAAGAAAATGCTCTTTTGGTGGTAAAAGTGTGTTTTCTCCATGCCCTCAGTCTATTAGTACACCTCACATGAGCTGCTTTCATGTGTATTTTAAGTTGAAAGCTGTGTGCTGTGTCAGGATGCTGGTGAACGGTGCCACAGAGGATTGATTAGCTAATTAATGTTCCTTCGAACCTAAGTAATACTGATGCATATCTCAGGATTTTCAGACTCACTTATTTCCCTGATATCTAAACATTTCAACTTTTTCTACCCCTGGCAACAAATCGGGTCTTACAGGTAGCCATGCCACCTTTGTAGAATGTAATAAAGCTAGTAAACAAGCTGACAAATAATGAACCTACTTTTTTTGCGCATTAATGAACATACAAGTGGTATTTTTCCTTTTAACTGGCTGAACTTCTGGCCAGGCAGTGACTGAGTCTGCTGTTCCAGCAGCTCCCCCTGCTGGAGGAGAAGAGCAACCCCCAGGGCAAGGAGTGGCTGTGGAGTCCCATCGCGGTGCGCTTGTACCTGTCGCTTCTGGCCTGCAGCAACAACAGATACACACAGGAGGCGGCCACCGGGGCACTACTGAATGCCACTGCCGGCAGTGGGATGGTAACCATGACAACAGAATTACACATAAGACCTGAGCTGACCCACCAGTACTCCTGGAGTGCTCATGTACACTATACGGCCCAAAGTATGGGGACACCCCAACCAGAGGAATTTCTTATTTAATCCACACCCACTACTGACACAGATGTATAATTAAGCACACAGTTATGCAATCTCCCGCAACAATCATTATCAGCAGAGTGAGTGGTTGTTGTACAGGAGAGGTTAATGACTTTGCACATGGCACCAACATAGAACGCCATCTTTCCAACAAGTTGGTTCTCCACATTTCTGCCCTGCTAGAGTTGTCCTGGTCAAACACAAATGAAGGGATTTGAGAAGGACAAAATATCTGGGAACAAGTTCAGTTGTGAAGTGGTCGGCCACACAAGCTCAAAGAAAGGGACCTGATCACCCAACGTCAATATGCAACCAGAATGGCAGCAACTCCAGCAATGTTCCAGCATCTAATGGAAAGCTTTCCCAGAAAAGATGAGGCTATGATAGCAACAGTGACTGATCAACTTCATATTAATACCCTTGGTTTCGTAATGAGATGTTAGACAAGCTGGTGTCCACATACTTTTGGCCATGGAGTGTACCTACTATAGGCTGACTGTTGACCTGTCATCATGATGAACACAAAACTTCTGTTTGCATAATACAAATAAAAAAACAATAAGCCAGTAGCTTAAATATTGATATTAGTAAAACATGTAGTAGGGGATGTATTATGGGTCTGAAAAATGAATTAAGGGCTCTCTAAATAATTTATTGGGTGTCATATTGACACAGCAAAGGTGACCGTCAACAGTCCTTACAAGTTCAGCGCTGTGTTGTGTGTAAGCGGGCGGCTCAGTGCGGCGTCTCCGACAGATGCAGCAAGCTATAGCCCACACAATCGTGCAGAAGGAGAAGGGCCTGCAGCAGGTGAAGAGGATGCTGAAGCAGCCGGAGACTGACGTGAGGAAAGTGGCGCTGTCCTTGTTGAAGAACTTGTCTCGTCACGACGAGTTGCACGGCAAAATGGGTAAGCTTCCCAGCCTAATGGACGGTCCCATGTTATTTGCATATGACCATCGTGGGATTTTACATTTATCAGATGATGTCCAAGCATATCTGGAGCAGTTGGAGTTAAGGGCTTCCAAGGACCAACAGTTTCATGTTGACAGTCAAAATATAAGCAGAGGTGCTTAAACACTGATAAAAAAGTATTCCAGCTACTGTGACTGTATCTGCACCTGTGTTGTGTGTCCATAGGTTGGGCCACAGCCCACATGCTCCCTTTTTGAAATGGAAAATTAGGGCAGTAGGAAAACTAGTGACCAATAACTGAATGGCTTTTTCTGCTCTGCAGTGGATCAGGTCTTACCTGAGCTGATCACCATGCTGCCAAACTCAGGGCCTGGTGCAGATGTTCCCTTGGACATCACTGTGCAACTATGTAACATCCTTAACAACCTGAGCCAGAGCAAAAGCGATCACGTGCGAGCCATTGCCAACCATGGAGGCCTGGGCAAGATCATCGGCATCAGCTCCAGCGACAACAGGTACAAGCAGCCCTTCTACAGGCCCTGTGCTGCTAACGCTATCATCCTGATCTTTGGCAATCAGCGCTAATGCTAACCCTTCCACTGCTGCCCGTGCTTCAGGATCGGCTCTACCAGGGCCTGCCAGGCTGCCTCAGCCCTGCTCCACACCATGTGGCAGCACAAAGACCTGCGTCTCTCATTCAACAAGGTAAGGAGAATCAGGGAAACGGGATAGCAGATAGCCACAGTCTTTCTGTTTGAGCCTGCAAGAGCTGGAAATCAAATGGTGGTGCTGTAAGTGCTAATTGTGTCCAAGAATCCAGTTAATGTATTTGTAAGTAATGAATGACTGATGCAAAAATGTATAGTTTTATATGTCTGGAATTAATTATTAGCTACTGTTATGAAGAATAGATGGACAAAATGCTCTCATCACTCTGTCTTAGTGGATATAGAGGGGTTAGGCTGAAAAAATTGAAGATGCATTGCCAGTAATGAACCGGTAGTGTTAAGTGTGAAAATCTGTTCTTGCTAACCCCTGTAGCCTTTGACTCCTTTCTGATTTGCTGTACGAGTGCCTGACAAACTCTGAAACTGTTGATTCCTTTATTGGTATCAAACGAAGAGTTATCATTTAGAGTTTGTAAAAGAGGAGCTGTAATTTTGAGAAATGTAAATTGTAGACTGCCATGTTAGAAATGAGTTCCTAAATGGCAACCGAATGATGCAGATTTTGTTTTTACGGACACAGTTAGACTAAGTGTTTAGGAAGCATGTCACGCATGATGGTGAATGGGACGTTTTCACACAATGAACCCCATTGTGTGAAAGGCTGTTTCCTATAATATAACACGAGCCTGACAGGCCTGTCACTGCCACCGTCAGTGCTGCTGTTCGGGCTTCCTGTGCTGTCAGTTTTTGTTCTGGTGATTTTATCATTCATTGGTGGTGTTTGTGGACAGGTTATTTGAATTCCAACTAATTACTTTGCCTCCTGGCATTCCTACGTTTGTCGTCGATATTATCTGGTTCAACTAGTTAGCTGTAAAAAGAAATGTAAATGTCTTGTGTAAACCAAAACCTTCTAGATCACATTATAATTAATTTGGTTCGGCTTAAAAGGTAATAACCTTAATTGTTACCTCACCTTATCCACATTTTGGGTGTGTATCCTGCAGCTCTTGATATGCCAGTCCTTTACCTTGTCTCAGTGCTGCCCTCCTGTGTTCTGGATGCTGAATCTCATGTAAGCTGCCATTCATACGGTTTTCTGCTTTAACCGCTGTGTAGGCTGGATACAGGAAGGAAGATTTCATCAACAGCAGCACAGTGAAACCCGTCAGCTGGGGCACGGGACGACGCAGTAAACGGGATGCTGAAGAACTAATCACGGACACGAGGCTGCCAAGAGGGACGAGGCAGATGCCATCTAGAGGCAGTGGAGAGCTGAGCGACTGATTTAGCAGCTCCAGCCCTTTCTAATGCCCTTAGTGCCTGAATGAGTTAAATTATCTGTTGCTGACATTGAAGAAATACAATTTACAGGGGCAAAATATAATTGTGAAAGAGTGAGGTAGGGCATCTCTGGGAGAAAGATGGTATGTTTGCATGTTTGAATACTCTTTATATTAATGAAGTTTACAGCTGAACAGCCTTCACTGTCGGTTTGTTGATAAATTGCACATGTAAATATTGTATATCTGGTACTGGTACCTGTATCAGATTGTACCAGGCCAAATATCAGGCACCTGCAGCCAACACAAACATGAAATTTTGCAATAAAACTCATACAACCCAATCATAATTCACAGCCCACAGAGACACCTATATATCTAGAGCAGGAGGGCCCTTTCCATATTGGCTTTACCCAAACACACAATATAAGCTTCCCAATGAAGACAGAGTGTTTAGGTTGGTGACAATGACAGGAGTATGAGGACCTGACTTTGGCAGGAGTGCTCCTGAGCTGTGAGCGACACACTGACGCAGTTCTGCTTTGTGATGCGGTATGTAGCTAGATTAGGGACCTGGTACGTCTGGAAGGACCTGGGTTTGAATCCTGTGGCTGGCAGAGTACCATGTCACTGTTGGACCCTTGAGCGAAACCTTTAATGATAACCAAAGAATTCTTCTGTCCTATGTTTATGTAAATAAATTAATAAAATAATGTTTCAATGAATAAATCTTATCCAAAGCCATAACGCAATAGCCTTATCTTATCGCCACATCAGAAGGAAGTTCTAACACAGGACCCTCACTACTCCTGTGCATATGGATTCTACCATTTCAGAATAATGTGCCCCCCCCCCCAACAATTTTGAATGTAAATGTTTAACAAATCAAGTCTACAGCAGCATAGAAATAACGATTGGATTGCATAGCTCACTCACACAATATCCTTCACTCATCTGTAATGGGCAGGAACAGGTATGAGAAACATGATGTTCTGAAATTCTGCCCGAGTCACCTTTTCATTTAAAACCCGAATATGTCCTGTTACTAAGGAGTGGGTTCCCTGGCTCCACCATATGGAATAATTATGTACCGCTTTGCCCTGCACTTGATGGGTGTGTATCAGGGAAGTATTGTAGAGTCTCTACATGTCTGAGAACGTATAAAGC
The DNA here is from genome assembly GCA_011763525.2 of Mormyrus iriodes. Lineage (NCBI taxonomy): Eukaryota > Metazoa > Chordata > Actinopteri > Osteoglossiformes > Mormyridae > Mormyrus > Mormyrus iriodes. The sequence continues at coordinate 6,906,971 of JAAGVU020000001.1, forward strand.
GCTTTATTTGTATTACAAGTGCTTATAATTGTGCTGTAACCATCGTGTGGGACAATATGGTGCTTTAGGGGACAGTAATGTTTATTCGAAATCTCAAAGGACAGCCCACTAGACGGCGCCTCTTAGCAGCAGCAGTTACGTCACGATGAGCGTCTTCATCCATGAGAGCATAACAGACAGCCAGGGCACTCCTTGAGGTCCGCCCCCCACCCACCCCCACTCTATCAGCATTTGCCAACAAGCATTACCCCGGGGTGCAAAGCATTGTGGGATAGCAGGAGCAGAGCATAATGGACAGGAAGGGCGTGTATGTCATTCACATTGTCCATTAAGGCAAACACCCAGCTTTTCCCCTTAAGTAGAAAAGAAAACGGTACAAAAAAGCTGCATGCAAAATATTCAGACAAAGGGGATAAATTTTCTACTACTACAAATCTCTCCACTTCATATTTCAAGTCTAAGCTAGAGGTTGCTATATTTAATTTCAGACTGGATTTATACAGTGGGTGCCCTGCAGATTAGCGTGTAATGGTGCACCACACACCTTTGGTGTCCTGGGCACCCCACCCAGAGCACACATGTACAGTACTTTAACTGAGAAATGTCTTCTAACCCCTAACTCTGTGCAGCATGTACCATAATTATGGCACATTCTGATATCTCGACTGCCTGGTTTGGAAAAGGCTTTTGAAGTGAAGCACTTACATACTCCACAGGGGGAGCTGTCAGACACTACAGTTTAAGCCTCAAGTATCCTCAGGTGGCTGTTAAACAACCAGTGTCTGCCCATTGCTAGTATTAAAATAGCTTCTGACAGTTTATCCCAACACGGTGCTGCAAACAGTCAAAAACCCTTTCAGGTATTTACCCCTGGCTGTCAGGGTCACCAGTCACGTGCTGTGAGGGAAAAGGTTTTGGTTCCGGCGGCACAGGTCATTCTGTGTGCAGTGCGGGGCAGAACGTTTGCAAGGCACGTCTGAGCAAGGCAGGGCCTTCGTCTGTTTCCAGGGCCGAGAGACCCAGGACCAGCTCCTCTGCACCAGTTCCAAAAAGGCCCACCTACAGTAAAGTGTACTGGCACGAATACGATTTTAAATCCTCAGACGGAGCAGAAATATGGAGGTAGACTTGAACACGGAGCAGCAAACGGAACATAAAATGAGACTTTCATGAGGATCTGGTATCAAGTGAAAAACCACCCCTCCCACAGATATATATGGTTCTCACACTGTAGCAGCAGACTCCACTACCACAATATTAAGCCAAATTACAGCTCAGTGTCTGCCTAATGCTAGAAGATCCAAACTGGTCATACCCCATGTTAACTCTATTTTTCCTGGATTGCATTTACCAATGTCCATTGTTAAACTGTATACTACCCCCACTTTTCCATAAAATCCATAAAAATCCATAAAAATACAAACACAAACAAAATACATACAGGAAATCCGATGACGCCCGCATAACAGATGCTGGAAGCCACGTTGGTCAGTCCACACTCATGGTAAATTCAGTTAAACACAGAAGTTTGAGGTTGATACGCCCGTGGCACCGTGATGTGTATCTGATCCATTTGGCCCTAGCCATTCACAGAAGGGGGAATAACCAGTATGGAAAGCAAGCAGAGTTAAGTACTGGTCCTTTCCTTCTCATTACCGCTCAGGACATCCCATGTGAAGCCGTAAGCTGGATCAGCCTTTGTGAATCATGGGCTCAAGCCAGACTGGCAGCAGGAAAGGTACGGACTGGGTTCATACTCATGCGAACAGACACTGCCAGGACACAGCCTCAGAGGTATACGATACCAAACGCCCGCGGTAAACAATTTGTGTGATTGGCAGGTGGTCACCGCCATCCTGCTGCTCCCTGAGTTAGACACCTGCCGCGTAAAGGCAGTGCCATTCACATCGCAATGCGTGTAATGTCCTGTTTCCAGGCAACTCTGCGAGCTCTGTACCCCACCGCCGTCCTCCCGCTGCCAGCTGTGGGTCGAAGGCCAAGGTACATGGGAAGCCGGAGGTTTGCTGGTAGATGCTGGTGGTGTGGGCTTACGTTGGATTCACGTGGCTCATTAGGTATCAAGCTTAAGGTAGAGTGGGGTTGTTGGTGGGGGGGAGCTGCCTTTTCTTAATGAACACTCACCACGCCTGAAGTCATGTGACACTCGATCCAGTGGGTCTCCAGGACCTGCCCTATACCTGCCTCAGTGCAAAGTATTCTCCCATTCTTGTGCTTTGCTACATATCTCCTTATTTCAAGTGGGGAACCGGGGAAGGGGGGTTTGTCCCGTGTCCTGTGTGTTTAACAGAAGGGTCCATCGTCATGCAGGGGGCGGCCGCGGCCCAAAAGTTCACGGTCTGAGAGTGAACATAGACAAGTACTGCATTCCAAAAGGAAGAGCTGGCTATTCTCACCTGAGGCACAGCTGTGCAGTCCAGTCAGGCTGGGAGAGGGCCAACACGACCGCTTTGCTGATTCTCTTTTAACCCTGCCATCCTTTGGAATAATAAATTTAAATTCTACCCCTCCCCATTCAAAAACAAATAAATCCAAATTCTTAAAATGGCAAAAAACCACTGGCCGCTGCATAGTGAAGACTGCCGAATACTAAAAGACTATGAAGGAACCCAACAGCAGAGCAGAAAGTCAAGTTCTAGAGGGACCAGTGCATCTCGTCAAAATCCACGGCTTCGCCCAGGTTTCCATCGCTCTCCAGTAGGCTCATGATCACAGCCATGGCTGCCTCATCGTTGTTTAGCGTCCCGAGGCCAGGCCCCACCATGCTGTCCAAGTCCAGCTGGGTATGATCACCTGAAGAGGGAAACCAAACGTGAGACCATGTAAGCAACTGGAACATTACAAACAAGGCAGAGCTTCCTGTGCCTTTTTTAGAAGGCGATCTACCCATGAGAGCTTCCGATGCAGGAAACTGCTGCCCACGAAGCTCCCCATCTGGACCAGACTTTCCAGGGTGCTCCATGTCTGTAAGCTCTCCATTTGGCACCTGGAGGATCACAGGGAGCAGAATTACAGTAGTTGGAGAGAGACTGGCTCATGGTAGATGCTGTAGTTCAGGAGAAAATGACTCTTTTGAACAATGCAGCTTTATAGCAGAGCTTCTACAACAGTGGAAAGCACACATTTAGTTGTCCAGCTGGATATTTTTATAATTCGATGATAAAAGCCAGCTGGGGGCCACTCACATTAGCACTGGTAGCTGCAAGTGCCAGGAGGCTCTTATCCTGCATCCTAAAGGGGCTGGTGTTGCCACTTAATGGCGATGAGTTCATTCTGTGGGTCATAGGGAGGACAAAGTGAGCAACCCCCCCATCTTTCCAGCCTTTCGGAAGGACAGAGTACATAAAGCTGAAACGCCTTATAAACTGCTCACAGGGCTGGTATAGAGACATGGAAGACCCACCTGTTAAAGTCTAGCAGTTCATTAGCGATTTGGGTGCCAATGCTGCCAGCGTAGATCATGGAAGCAGATCCGCTGGAGATGCCCGGAATGATGGGAAACACCCTTTTGGCATCATCTAATGAACAGTTAAGCACTGTGTAACTAACTTGGAGAACGCTGGGTGGGGCATCTGCTGATGCAAAACTAGTCTGGTGGATCTACAATTGGCAATGCCCGTCAGCTACTCTTGGACCTGGGTCTTTGCCTGAAGTCAAAATAATCTTTTTACATTGAAATCAAAGAGTGGTTACTCTCTCCATGGGAAAGGGTATACAGGAGAAAGGAATTCATATATCTTTTTGAAGTTATTCAATAAAAGAGTAGGGTGCTGGTTAACAGAACCAAACACATATTTTGATCTAATCATTCCCTCAGTCTTTACTCCACAACCACCCAAGCCCATGTATTACCTTCCGAAGCTTTTGGCTGAGCTGGCTGGTCCGATTTCTCCCCAGCTGCTCCTGAGTGACCCCTGCAATATTAACGAACATCAGCAACGCACAGTGCAGACCACAGACATGGTGATATTCCAATTATGAAGGCTCTTTGAAGTCATCATGTCATTTAAGTGACATCCTTTTGTTAGAAGGACAACAGATAATACTCACGATATGACAGTATTGGTTGATACTATGTATTCCACTTCTTTGGTCCAGGGATTTATAAAACTAAACCACTGACTTTGTAGAGTGACAAATGAGCCGTATTTCGTTTTAAACTTATAGCAGTTTGTTTCAATCTTCTCTTTACTCCTCAGTACTGTAGGAAGGAGGGGAAAGAACAGCCTGAAGACAAGCAGATAAAGGCTTCATCAGAATCAAACTGTGCCCAACAGAATGGCATGGGACCAAACTAGGAAATGTTGCATGCAATGTGCGAGAAGGGCCTCATTAATTTTGTTTATTTTAGCACCACCCAAGCCGTGTTATGCAGGAATTGGGATCATCTGCAAAGCAAGCAGACATTAGGGTTTAGTATGTGAAGACATTCCCAGGTCTCGCTTACACTATGAACTCACCTTTCCTATGTCTGTCTGCTAAGTGTGCCAAATCATCCTGGTGGAAGTATTCGTAGCAGGACGTGCCAAGCAGCTCCTGGGGCAGGTAGCCCAGGACGACGGTCGCTCTGTGGAGATAAGAGTGGGGAGGGCAGAAGGTGAGTTAGAACAGCCAAGCTGTCACGAGCTGTCTACTGGACCTCAGATATAGAGGGTGTTTTGTGACAATATTGAATAAAAAAAATGTCATTTAAAATTACACACTTCTTGCCTTAAGTTAGGATAGGAACAATAACTTAACAGTTAAAGCCTAATACTTCAACCTTTATCAATACATGCCAGCCTTAGCAAAGTGATGATAAGCAGAGGAGTTCGAAAGCATTTCACCCTGTGCTGGTGTTCTTGAAGGTCAGCCACCGTGCGCAGAACAAAAACTTTCCGATTCCTCAACTCAAGCACAATTCCTGTAGTGTGGTATCTATGACCTGACCTGCTGTCCTGCACTATTCCATCTCCAGGATGCTGCACACCTTCTGTCTTTTTCTGCCTGCCCCTGACAGTGGAGTCTTCTATAATTTTGTAGGCGTTTTACGTACAGTTCCGCTCAAATAACACAGCTAAAATCAGTGAGTAGTCTGCTTCTAACAAATATAGAGAAAATGGTCACTATCAAAATGTGAAAATCCTTCGTTAAACAGATTGCAGCTGTACAGTGCTGGGAGTAACACCTGAATAAAAAAGACTGGATATGCTTTTACCGTTGGTCCACAAAGGTGAACTTGCCATCCATGGCACAGCGGGTGATGAATACAGTGGGCTGGACCCTGACCTCTCCGTTGGCCTGCAGAGCCATGGGGGCATGTACCCTGCCCACTGCCACCAAGCAGCTGCAGTGCGAGCTCTCTTTATCCACGTCGCCCTCCACCTCTGCCTCCAGCTGACTGGCTGGCCAGCTGCGCATGTAGCCTGTACAGTGCACGGTGCAGTACCGCTGGGAATCTGCAGGGGGAGACAAAGCACAGGGCTTGCAAAGGTGAAGCAGAATAACTATTCAACAGGGGTGTCCCCAAAGCAGTGCCTTTGTAGGGACATTAAAAAAAATCATTACAAAGACCATAACCAGATGAAAGCACGCAATAGCCAGTAACTTGCCTTTCTTCTTTGAGCTGCTGGCTTGGAAGCCCTTCTCTTCCAACTTGACCACCACGCGGTTGTACTTCATGCGGCAGAAGAAGGATCTGCGAGCCCCAGAGCAGAGGCGAGCCGCCCCGACCGGGATGCCGGCCTGGACCTGGAGACCCGCTGCGGACAAAAGCGACATCGTCACCCGGTAAAAGCCCCAGCGGACCAGGGGCCTCATGACGTAATTGCATATGGAGCGGCTCAATGGTAAGTCTGGACACAGCCAAAACCCACACAACATTCTCATCTACTAATATTTACATGAGATGTTGTCAAATGTGTGCAAACCCCAAAACTCATATCAGTGAGGCTGCATGGTAGGGCTTCCCCTGCCTTCAGGAAGCGCAAAAGAGACGGTATCTACACAGTAACACCAATAATAAATAATCAGATTGATTGTTTAACAGACTCCACCCGTAAATATAATGCATTTATAAACATCATTGCCCAGCCTCAAAGGAGTTTATTAAGCTCATCTATACTGGTGATAAAATCATTTATGTATTGATTATCTATTGATTTTTTTCCTACACAGTAAATACTGATGCTAACACAAATGGCTAGAGAAAAGTGTTCATGTTGTGGAGATGCGAACTTTGTTCAAGTGAAATATTTGCTGGTGGTAAAGTGTTACTTATGCCTGTGTACATTTATATAAATAATTCTCACATATTTTACAGCCCTCAACTCAGCATGAAATACACTGTTGGTAGAGGAACCATATCCTGATTTCACATCCCAAATTGCCAACGAACTGCTAGACTTTAACAGGTGGGTCTTCCATGTCTCTGTACCAGCCCTGCGAGCAGTTTATAAGGGGGATGAATGGCCTGTTTCACATCACAACACATAAGCCGATGATGTCACAGAAAGGGGGCTTGGCAGGGTGCCTGTGGGACGTACTTTTGGCGTCTACAAGGCGATCCCGGGGGTGGAGCTCACAAGCCGACAGCTGCTCCTTCACCTTGCCCATGTCCTTCGGGTGAACATAGTCGAAGAAGCTCTGACCAATCCAGTCAGTCTGCCAGAATACGCACAGTCCAGCCACAATTGAAAAGCACTGATGTTAACTTGAGGGTTCAGCAGAGCCTGACCTAGACAGAACATAAAGTCTACTTCCCCATAAAAATGCCATGAGGGTATTATGATGTCCCACATGGACCATTAAACATTAGCAGTCGAAGCTGTGATATTACCAATGACCCATACCACATTGACTGGCTGGGTCACTCACCCGGCTGTAGTTCAGGATCTTTGAGACCGTCTCAGATACAAAGAGGATCTTTCCCCGGTCACAGCTCACAACAAACAGGAATCCGTCTGCAGCCTGGTCAGAGGCAACCACAGGAAGGCAAGGCCAGAGCAGAGAGGTCAAGGGTCAATGCACAGGCAGCATCACATGACACCATAAACATAATAGTGTGCTCTCTCCTGACATCTATACCGACAAGTGTCACACTGCAGGCTACAGTCCCTGTGTCACCACTGGGATCAGATTTGCTACTTCTTCATCAAGAGATTAACAGTATGAACACACAACATTTAAACATTTAAGATTTCACCAAACTCATATGCCCCATTTAAGAACTGAAATTAAACTGTGACTTAACCTCAAAAATTACGAATAATACCTTTGCAATAAACCATAAGCGCACATTTACAATGTTTTTTGTTGAAGAGATCAGTACTGTAGCTATAGAAAGTGCACCAGGAAGCTGGGGGTCTTACCCTGAGAACTAGGTGTTTTAGTTCATCATCAGGCAAGAATGAACGCTTATAGCTGGCTTCTGCAAAGGAGCCGGTGGCACCTGGGGGGGTGCAAGAGAGCTTAGCTTAAAAAGGCAAATTACACAACCTACTATTGGACGCGTGGAAGGAGTTATACAGGCATCCAGATCAACACCACAGTCTCAGCTGCCAGACACACAGAATCAGCCATAGTTACATGAGTAGCTAGGCTACTATTCACTTTCTATAACCTCAACAAATCTCTGCAGTATTGGTGGAATACAGGAGCAGCTAAAAGGTTGCCAAGTGAGGATGCCTCACATCGGTACGGCCAGAGATGGGCAGACTGTGTTGTGGGAGTGGCTCTCTGACCACAAAGGAAACTCTGATTGCCTTGGGAGGAACCGGGAGGAGGAAAAGTCCAGGAGGGGACATGCATGTAGGCTGGAAGGACCAGTACAGGGGAAAATGGGAGAAGGGGAAGGGGAGGAGCTACCTCTTACGGACTTGAGGTGCTGGACGGCCATGCGCAGCACGGTGAGCTTATCCAGCCGGCGGGACATGGGGTGGCACGTGGGGATCATGGCCGACAACTCGTCGATCAGGCTGTTCATCTTGTCCCGTCTGCGTTTCTCGATTTGGCTGTGGGGCTCCCTGAAAGGTCAAAGGTCAAAACCTCACTCAGGGGTCAAGGACAAGGAGTTATCAAGGACTCTAAGGCCCCAATCCCAATTCCCTGAACTCTTACAGACTTAATTGGCATCCCCTGGTAAGTGACAGAGTGTAAAACATGATCCTTACTATTATGGGTTTTGGACTTTTTATTTTAAGATTTGCACTTTCCTCATGGCCAAGGCATTAAGGGACTGACTGCCTAATGTTAACGTCTTCCAGGCTCTTGTCTTACAGAGTGGACGAGAATGTCAAATAATCAATTAACTCTTTTTTTTGTCAAAGCAGCATCATTAAGCAATAACTTAAAGAAATGGATTTTTTACCATTTACATTTCTGGGCTTCCCACAGTAACCCCGTGTTTCACGCCACAACACTATGAACTGTGTGTAATTCCCTCAGGTAAAGTCTGCAGAAATGCAGAATTACAGGAAGTGTGCGCAAAAGGCTCAAAATGTCTGCAAGTGAGCCCTCATGCGTTTGACTATTAGACAGTGGGTCAACCCTAAGCTCTCAAAGACTTAGCAGGAGCACACCTCAAAAGTCCATGAGTATGGATATTGGCATTGGGCTTAAGAGACATGCAACAGATAAAGGCAGCATAATCCAGGAGAACTCTCTCAATCTTTCTCAATCATTAAATCGAGAGCCTGGCCAATGGCATGTCGAATGGAGCGAGGTCAGTCCCCGAAGGTCACCCTCTGTATCATCACTGGCTAGGACATTACACCACTGCCGTACGCAATTACACTCACACCACTGCAGCTCTCAACCCCAGAGGTGGGTGACTCAAGTCACATGACTTGACTTGAGTCAGACTCAGGTGTCAGGTGACTTGAGACTTGCTTTCCAATTTATGGAAAAGACTCGACTTGACTTAGATACTGATGACTTGAGACTTGACTTTGACTAATTATAAATAACTTATAAAGTCACAAAAATTACAGCTTGTGACTTTTCATATTTAGTTTTCCTTTAAAGTTCTGGCCTGTTGATCGTCTGCGGCTCGTTGGCGCATTAACACTGCGATACGGGTGTAACGTTACACAAAATTCATGGGTCGGTACTATCCTCGTTTTCTGGGTTCATGGCTTGGTTCAATTTCGGGAAAACAGAAAAAGAACAAACACAACCCGGACCAGCGGTAAAGCAATACGTCTGTCCATGAGTCTGAAGAACAAAACCTGAGAGAAACCTTTTTGCACATTGTAAAAGTGACAGAAATTTAAAAATCAAAAACACAACATAATAATCTTAATGAACTAAATCCCATGTTCTCCAATATAGCATAGAGTCATACATCTGGAGCAAAAAACACCCCTATAGCTGTAATCTTTTCAGCCCGGTCTGAACCTTAAAAGCCAAGACTAGCTTGTTGAGGCCGTTTCTGCCCTGCTCTCGTCGTACAAACACCCGGATGATTTTGTCTCAAATTATTTAGCAAGTTAGATGCGGCTCAGTATAGCAGGCGAAGATCTTGGTCTTGTTACACTAACTGCTCTCTCTCCAGTGTTGGTGCAATTTATTGGGAAACCAAATGTTCCCAAAGCACGATTATCAGTGACCAGCATTAGCTATAACCAACTCATAGCCACCATTAGTATAATGATTTCCGTGTTGAGCATCCGTTTGTGAATTTAGGTTCCTCCTGTGTCAATAAATGTGTTCATTGTTTAATTGTGGGTACTGAACCGAAAATGACGTACTGAATGGTACTCGACAAATACGTGTACCATTACAGCCCTAGACGACAGGCACTTATTTTGTCTTGTAAAATCATGTTAAACATATTTTACACCATTACAATCGAGTATCTATTTTTGCCGGGCTATGAAGTGTCGTTTAGTAATTGGGATGCTTGCAGGTACTTCATTTGCTCATTATAACAGAGCAGCCGTATTAGGTTTATAATTAGATGACTTAATTAGTGCTCCATTTTCAGATATAAAGAGTACTTAAGGTTTAGTATTTGGCTACGGCTAAACGACAGAGCTGTGAAACACTCTTCGGCCACTAAAGTGTGCGGCTAAGCTTAAAAACTCTCGATTTGCAGGATTTGCAGAAAACTGAATAATAAATCTGCGTTTTCATTAGAATTGTTTTAGGTGTGAATTTCTGAAACTTGATAGTTAGGACTTACTAGTGACTTGTGTATGTGTGACTTTCCATGTCTGCTCAACCCTATGCTATATAAGTGAAGGTGAAGTGAACAGGAAGAGGAACAGGAACAGGAAGAGGAACAGGAAGAGGAACAGGAACAGGAACAGGAATGGGTGCGTAAGGAGCCCAAGTGTAAATACCAACATTATTATTTACCTGAAGCATTTCACCTTGACATGCTGGTCCTCCCCGTCGGACCTTCATATAAACATACAAGGTATAAAAGAAACAGAATTTTATTCATGATATTTAAAATACATTTATTATCCCTATTAGCCTCAAGTTCATCTAGTCCATCTTCACTGCATTCACTCCTTAGCATTTCGCTAAATTGCGCACAGACACAGGTGTTCATGGGCCATTTTCCCAGCAGAACCAGAGCACCATAATAACCCGCGACAATTTACTGTCTGCAGTGCCCCTAACAATGCCTCTATTCCCACCAGGGTCTTCTCCGCAGTTATTATTTATAAGGCAGCTCAACTCTTCACAATGTCTGCACGAATCTTTTCTTCAATGTGGGAAAAACAGACACACGAATCAACTCGCAAACAAATAAATGGGTCAATGGGTTTCTTTTTTAGGAGTGAAACAGATTCATACATGGGTATTCTGGGCTGTTTTGGATCAAGCGCCTTTCAAAACACCCTGACCGGCACGAGCAGGTCAATCAAACGAGCTGCATGAGATCAGAATGAGCTGCTCTGTCCGCTTTGCCAGCTAATGAAGTCCTGATATAAAACACACAAGATAAATATTTAAAAAACAAAGGAATCAGCCAAGAGCTTTAATGAGATTATCATGCTAAGCCTTTAACTGAGAAGTTGCTCTCAGACATCCCAAAGATACCATGTGATGCAAAGAGTCACAGTCGGGTGATGCCAGGTTTAAAAAAAGAGCAAATAACCCGGAATACTTGTCTTGGTCGTCCCCCATGTCCACCTCCGCTGGATCTCTGGGAAAGAAAACAAGACTCAGGAAACGTGCATTCAGCATGGTGATCTGGGCCCCGCCCACCACACTGGATCAGAACAATTGACAGGGAGAGCTACGGACAAGGGTGGCGCACTCACTGGAGGTCTGTGCTGCCTTTGCGTTTCCGGGGCATTTCCGTTACTGCCCCCTGGGAACCCGATGCTGGGCCAACGGCTGAGCTGGGCGCGGAGGAGCCGGCGGGCGGCCCAGCGAGGAGGCAGATGGGGAGGCCCTGGTTCTCCTCAAGCAGCACATCTCCTGCAAGGCCGGATGCAGCTGATTGGTCAGTGAAGGAGAGCGTGCCCAAAAGCACAGCGAGGCTCCAGACTGCATCCCACATGACCCCAGGAGAGTATAAACAACATGAATGAAAACAGCAGGACGCAGGGGATTTGGCAGAATTCAAAACAGCAGCTTTGAAGACCAGAGTAAGCATTTACTATAATACATTTACCGTGAATACATTTACTATAATACATTTACCGTGAATACATTTACTATAATACATTTACCGTGAATGGCAATAACAAACCACTGTGCACATGAAACATTCAATTAATGGATTAATGCATCCGATGTTTCAATAGCGCTCATTGTATACCCTGCTTACGAAACACCACATTCTGAATTATTACGCAAACATATAAGGCAAAGTGCGGTTTGCATCCAGAACATAGAGCTCTTCATGGTAACATGCATAAACAAAAGCTGAATTCGGACAAAATAAAACATTACAGACATTTAATATTAGGTACAGAATGGAAAAAAAAAACAGCTCATTTCAGGGTTATATCATAAACACCAGCGGGCATCACAAAAGCCAATTTTACTAGGAATTTGAAAAATGTATCTTTGGCCTAACCTGGAAATTAGTGTCATTATAAGCTCAAGTGTAAAAAACAATAATTGAATAATTAAAAAATCAAAAAGATTAATTTTAACTAGTAACAGGAATATTTTTACTGAAATAAAATACTATGAAATCTAAAATCTAAAACAGTAAAGTTAATTTTATAGGGCCTCTTTTCAGTGGCCTTCTCACAAACATTAGAAGGCCACAAATACAACAACCAAACATCCATCTTTGTCAGCCTCAGAAGTGACAGTATCTCTTGGGCTGTCAGCAATGCTGCCTCACACTGAGGCTGACTGCGTATAACCAAGGCTGGCTTACATTTTAAGCATAAACTTCATAATGTGTCCTTTCATATTGTCTTTTTATCAAACAGGCTTTCCCTTTCACAGCTATAAACCCAATCCAGTGCATCTGATTAGAAAAACAGACCCATAAATAATGCCATTTCCCCCCCCCAGTCCACTAAGCACACTTAAATGCAGCTATACTCCACAAAACATGGACAGTAATCAGCGAATCACCGTTTCACCTACGAAGATCCAGTGAACTTTTGATGGCCAATCTGCTAGAAAGGGCCAATGGAATCCCATGTAGCGTTCTAGGCACGCTGCACTGCCTGTGCCCCCTCAAAAGATGGCGCTCTAGGCGGTCAGCTATGTCGTTTATTGAATGAACCGCCCCTGCAGCCTGATCCCCTATCAGCTCATCCACAACCGCAGCGCCTCCTGCTAAAAATCCCTCACTGCACTGCATTGTGCGTCTCCTCGCCCTTTCCCAACAATGCTGGTGCCAGCTGGCCAAGTGGGGCGGGCCGGCGTTTCCTGGCACCTCCATTTCCCCTCTGGAAAACGCCGCCTCCCCAGGCCCCCTCCCCGCCATTCACCACGTCTGCCCAGCAGCTGCCAGTAGCTAAGCCCCAGAGAAGCGTCATCTATGGACTTTCACCACCGTACAGTTTGTTTAAAAATACAGCAGGACCTGTGCCGCACATTGAGTTCTTGGGAAGCTTATGTATGTCAGACATGCTGCTGATTTCAATACAAATTTCCCATAACAAATCATTCCCTGGGGTTTCAACATCTGGCAAATTTGACACATAATGTCACACACCCAGGATTCTGTTAGTGAAAAAGTAACGCGAAATGACAGTTGGAAAAATGACAATTTCCTCTGAGTAGCTGTGAAACCAGTATCTGCGCAGTCTGACCTTTCGATATGAAATCTTCAACCACAAACCCATGTAGTTCAACGCTACTGGCTTTCTGTAACACTTGGTATCACAGCACTGTTTGCTCATCTGACCATCGAAGTCAGCCAGCACAGAGTATCGACAGAAAGTTCTGCATCTGCAAGTGGGGACCAAATATCTGGCAGAACTTCCTTGGTTGTGTGGATCTGTCCAGTTGTGACAGCAGATGTTTCATTTAGATGCTTTGTCTCTGCTAAGAGTCCGTGGTTTGTGCGCTTAAAGTGTTTATCCACCTACAGCCATCTCCACACCAGAGATAACCATCTTGAATGGGGGGGGGGGGGCACTTTATTACTTCACACATTTAAAATTAAACAAAAATCCATTTGGACACATGAGCTTGAGCTTTTGCATCCAAAGATTATCATTCTGGGAGTGTCCCATCAAATGCCGCACTAACCAAGGGGTCTTCAATGACGGGAATATGGATGTTAGCTGTATTTGGGGGGGGGAGAAAAATGTGCTTTTCATATTTTGCTACTTTTTGCCTTTTAGTGGTTTCATTTCATCCATCAGTGACCATGTTTGCTTATAGCTATCAATGGCAGAGGTAGAGGCTCTGCCCATGGGCTTATCTAACCAACCACGCATCAATAAGCATAAAAAGGGAATATTACTCTTACAAGTCCCTGACACAGAGCTCACATTACACACACTCAATGCAAAAGATACTTGGGTAAAACTGGTTCACGCATAATTTTCCAGGAACGCTGACTCCACAATATCCTCAAATGCAATAATTCTGGTCACCCTGCCACAACCTGCGCATTACAAGTTCTGTAAACGGATCTGCATTTCATGCTAAAACAGGCTCCCTTGTAAGACTACGAAAATCAGAACGGCGAATATGAATGTTGTCATATGACTAACATGCAAAATGCCTCCACGTGTAATGCCTAGGAATGCAGATTATCATCTCTTGGCATGGGTAACCTCAAAGGTTAGCGCTAAAGCTTATCTACGGCGTTTACCCACATGTGGAATGCCACATTAACTAATGGGAAGCCAGTGAGGAGGATTACTTTTGTTAAATGCCTGTGTTACACAGAACTTACATGTGCAGTATATAAGCTTTTATTTATCATGTATATGTCCCAGAACTGGCTCTGAATTCACACTGTATTAGAGAAAAACCAGCTTATTAGAGGATGATAAAAATGCCCTGTTTATAAATGCATAGCATACTGACTTTGTGGCACCCTTCTATCATCCATGAATGTGAATCCATGCAAACTATAGGGTTTAATCCTTTCCCTAAAAAACTCACATACAAACATTCACATACAGGAGACCACTGCAGCACATGGGCTGGTCAGATTTGGGCTAGCATGCTAGCATGTTGGCATCTGTATTACCAACTAGCATGACACAGAACACTGCATAAAATCAATATCTAGCATCAGACTACAAGCCGCGGATTCCTTCTGCAAAGACACTGTTCAGTTAAATGACTAAGAATGGTTACCATGGAAACATTTCACAACTAAGGCACTATATAGTCAAAGGGCTATGAAGATGTTTTGTGAAAATGTGGTAAAGTGGGCTGGCAGGGCCAGGCCCTCCTCCCCTTGCCCGGCCCCCTGGTCTGGCTCAGCGCCGAGGAACCTCTTTCTACACCCTTTCTGTGTATGCTCTATATACAAGCCAAAACACGGTGCTGGGTAACAGAGCCTGTTCTGCTTTCTCCTCAGGTGAGCCGTAACACAGGCTGTGGTGTACCGTACGCGTGTCCTCATTCAGGCACCACGACCTCCCGTTACCCCAGAAACCAGCCCTAATTCTAACACAAGGCTGACGTTGCACCCTCAGCACAACACTGACCCACAGATCTGTCTTAGGGTGAAGGTGATGTTCGCTTTATAGAACAAACACAATATCGGGTGACCAAATACGCCACTTGGCTTCAGTATAAGGATGACACAAACATGTCAGATTTACAATGCTGTAAATGTAAATGTAAAAAGGGTCAGAGAAGAAGTGGGGGAAAAAAATCAGACCCTAGAGGCAATTGAACACTGCAAACCTGCTAGTCTGCACTCTCCTCTCGTTATCTGTGTAAGCGACAGGCAGTTCGCTGGCCGCCCGTGACCTGAAGCCTTCCCACACCTAAGTATTTATACCCTGATCTACAGACCCACTAACCTCAATAACATCTAACAAACCTGCAACCTGATTTTTAATCCCAAGTTTTGGAGTGAAGACCCAGAGCAGGATTATGAGCAGGGCAGCGGGGGCATGGATGGCATGTCCACACCGGAGGCCGCGCAGAATTCAAAAACAGACCCGAGCTTGATGACGTGCAGATGATACTGAGATCTGATGCGACGGAAACGGAGCCAGCAACAGCTGGGGATGGGCAACACGTCTGACTGAGCTGTAATTCTAACACCATTGCAGCATCATCCACAAAACTACCGAAATACATGACACATGCAGCGCTGATCTATGATCAGCCAAGCTAAAAAGGTAAATCTTTACATAGCATCTCGTTTCCTTACTGGAAACCTCACTAACAAGGCAATCTAGGGACACCCGAAGCAGTAAAACCTTTCTGCTGATTCACCAGAAGATGGCGACGCAAACGCCCACACAAGTCACAGTCGGAGCGTGACGAAAATCCTCGCCTCTTTGCGGCTGGTGAACAAAATACCAGGAACTGCACAGAAGAAAGCAGAATCCTTTGGGTGTTTGCCTGCCTACTCATTCACTGAGTGTCTGGGTACCACACAGTTTCTAAACATGCTTCATAAAACAAACCAAAAATGTTGGCCTTTAGCTTGATTCACTAAATTGGTCCATGTATTTAAGTGAGAAGACCGGACTAGATAAGGGCCAACATGGTTCAGGGGACCAGAAGGCCAGGGCAGGTCCAACCCAGAGAAGCTTGAACAAATGCCCTAGCTGCTGCGCCAGGCCCACACAGAGCCAAACCCAAGCCCACGATCAGCTGTTCCTCTGACTGCAAACAGTGTCAAATATTTATTTAGCAAACATTTCAGTTCAAAGCGACACATAAGTGAATGACAGAGACAGAAGCACTGGAGCAACTAGGCATGGCTCTTTTCACAACTGTGAAGCCGCTGGATTTGAACCAGCACCCTTCTGGGTCGCGAACACAGAGCTTTAACCTGCAGGATCATATCCATCCATCCATTTTCTGTAACCACTTGTCCTATTCAGGGTCATGAGGGATCTGGAGCCTGCGAGCACAAGGCAGGGAACAACCCAGGTTAGGGCCTCAACCAATCGCAGAGCACACTCACTCATGCAGGCACACCTACTGGCAGTTCGGTAACTCCGGTTAACTTCAGCGTGTTTTTGGACTGTGTCGGGAAATCCCACAACAACACGGGGAGAGCATGCAAACTCAACACACATGAACCCTGGCCTCAGAGGTGTAAGGTAAAAGTGCAAACCACTGTGCCACGGTGCCACCCCCCGCAGGGCCACACACCAGTTTAAAGTTCATAGTCAACTACACACTCCGATAGCTCCAGGGGATACAGCAACGGGCTACACACACCTGTGACTGCAAAAAGCCAGAGGAATGTTAGGACGAGCGGTCCTGCCTTCACACTCAGCCAGCCATGAATCCACCACCTGCATTTATGAATGAAACTCTACAGACACCCCCAGCGGGAAAGGGAGACAACATGTAACCACATGGTGTTTGTACACACGCAGGTGTTGACGAGGCACCGACCCACGTCGGAGGAAGTGATACTTCTACACGTCGAGCACAAATCCAAACGAGTGCCAATGGAGAATCAAGCAGAAAGCCGGTCTCCTTAGGATCAGCATTACACCCACCGCAGTATCAATTTGTACCTTTCTTTGTAACTGGGGCTGTCAATTGTACCCTAGCTGTAGGTAAATGCACCCTTTAGTATAATTTAACTCTGAGGAACGTCCCCAAGGTATAAACAATATTAATTTACCACCAATGGTACAAAATTGTTCTCCAGAGTCCATCTCTGTACCTTAATAGGTACATTTACCTACAGCTAGGGTACAATTGGCAGACCATTGAGGGTACAGCCCCAGTGACAAGAAAAGGTACAAACTGGTACTCTGTCTTCTGACAGTGCAGGTCAAATGGAGCTGACGGCACCAATGTGCCCCTGAGCAAAGCCCTTAACCCCCAGCCACTGCAGAGATTTTGTTATTGTTAAACAGAGAGATTAAAAGTGATCAAATGATCCCTCATCATTTTTAAAAACAATACTCTTTAGTTTTGGAAGTGTGAAAGTGATCTCCAAATGAAATATGGCCAAATATATCTACACTGACAAAAAAGGTATTAATTTGTACCTTTGAGGGTAACTACTTGTCACTGGGGCTGTACCCTTAAGGGTCTGCCAATTGTGCCCTAGCTGTAAGTAAATGTACTGTTTAAGGTACATAATCGGACTCTGAGGAACATTTTCATACCATTGGGGGTACATTATTGATGTTTGTACCTTGAGGTTCAAAACTGTACCAGGGCTGCACCCTTTTTTCTGACAGTGTAGTGGGATTCATGGTAGCCCAAGGTGGGTTCAGTGTATCTCGGGGAGGAGGAGATGTGGCCACGATTACTGCCACTGTAAATGGGCACATGCTGATGGAGAACGTGGCTAGACAGCCAACAGATCCTGGGATTTTTAAACGCAGAAGATGCGTAGTGAGTCACACTTCGACACACGATTACCTCACCAAGTATTAAAAAAGCAGTGAAATAAGTTTTTTAAAAAGACCTTAAAACGGTCTCTGGAATAACACACAACTAAATATTAAGGTTCGTTTTACTTTATTACAAATCCTCCCCATACAAACGGGGGGTCGATAACCTTTATTAAGCTATAGTTCCCAAATGAAGAGAGAGCAGAAGGAGGTCCCGCTGAGAAGCGATGCGTGATTTTTATCTCCAGTACGGTGACCTTGAATCATTTTCACCCAGGTTGAAAACTCTTGTTACACAACTGCCACGTACAACCCGGTGTATATACCCAAGCCAAACAGCACAACAATTTTCCACCAACAGAAAGATGGTTGTCTTTTACGAGACATTTTATTGTAATATACAGAGCAGCCCACTGTTATATCAAAAATGGCATTTCTAAATCTTTGCTTCCCCCGGACACCTCCATGAGCACAAAGCAATGCAGCAATAAGAGAGAGAAAAAAACAAAGTACAACGTGAAATATGCAGCACAATTTCTAGATCCTAACGGGACCTCGCCTCACACAGAACACTGACGCAATAGCAATTATTACTGGCGACGGGGTTTATTGCGCAGATGTATTAAATGTACATGTATGTATTACTGGTGCATTTGGACTTGCTGAAATATGTGACTTGAATGAAGTGAAGCGCAATCTGAAGGCAGAGGCGAGGCCAAGGACCGTCGTGCCCAACAAGTGTGCTGCTAGTTTGACCTACATATTATATAACCGTAAAACTGTTCAACTTGCATGTTAATAAACAAAATCACAGAAAGGAAGGGTTCACTACCCACGAGATCGTTTTAAAAATTATTGCTGATACTTACCGGTGGATTTAGAAACGGGACTTCGGGTTTGACATATTTCGGATTAAGATTGACCAACTACTGAACTCAGTATACTGTGATCAAAGTTAGACATTTTACGCAAAAAAATGCCTGAAAACCCAACAAAGAGAAAGATACAATCCCCATTACTACACCCACTCTCACGCCTTCATTTTATGTTATTATATTCAGGTGAACAATATAATGTGACAGAAAAACATAAGTAACCTTCATTTCCCAATGAAACCAAATAAATGAAACATTTATTTACCACCATTTACAGTGTAGATTATTTACATCTTTTGGACTGAACTGTAGGCGTATTGTGACACTCACTCAGGACTGAAACGATAGGGATAACGGGAAATATTCTCAGTACTACGGTAAAAAAAATTTAAAAGAGCGTTCATTTAGAGAATTCAGACAGGATTCATCATAAAAAATGAAGCAAAAGCAAGACAGCTACATTTTCGCTATTTTTTATATCGGCCACAAGCTATACAGGCTGTTGTTGTTGTTGTTGGAAAATAAAAACCACATCATGCATTAAATCAACATACTTGTGCGACATACTTGCGATTACTTGTCAAATCGTCGCAAATAGGCACTTACTACTGACAATTAGGCTTTACGACAGTAATAATATGAGAGAAGGGAAGTGTCATGCGTTCAGTTTTAAAAAACACCTCGATTAACCTCAATATGTCAATGGGAAAAACCCCAGATAAAATCAACGAAAGCCGACGGTAAGTCGCATCTGTGCACAAAAGGGCCTAGTCAGCCAGCCATACGTCTCCACGCGGATATAAAGATACTTTAAGTATTAAATATAAGCGAGCCGGCGTGCGCGCCCGTACCGGCGACAGGCGCCGATCGCAGCGGCACTCCGCTCGCCCAGCTCGCCGCATTTCGGTCCTTTCTGTCCCGCTATCTCGCTCATATTTTAAAAACCTTCCGGAGTTTGTTCCACTGAACTACTGACCTAGTTTTGGCACGAACAGTCTGCAGTCTAGCAAAGAGGAAGTGCACCCACAATCCAGCCCCCCTTCCTTCGCAAGACCCCCCAGCACCCACTGTAATACCCGGCTTTAACGCGTTTAACCATTTAGGGCGCCGGGGGTTTACCTGCCCGTTCACCTGCCGCTCCGTCGCCGCCGCCGGCCGCTGCATTCCCCGCCGACATGGCTGGAACCGGTTCGCCGGGGCCCGGGACTGCAGTGCATGTGGAGGGGAGGCGGCGGCTCTTGTGGCGAGAGGAAGGAGCGAGAGGCGGGGTATAGCGGCTGTTGTATAATTGACTTTATTTTTCATTTATTTATTTATTTTCTACCAAGGAGGGAGAATGGGGATGGGGGGCACCGAAACGTGCGAAGGGAGCGTCCTGTATAATCAGGTCACGGGGATGGACCCCGGGAAAACACGGAAGGAGTCGTTTCTCCATCCCCGTCCCCTACCTCTCCAGTCCCTTTAATCAGACGCGTGGGACTCCAGGCGCCTAGGATGCACACAAGCGCACAGACCCCGAGGCTCTGCGGGCTTAAGCCAAGCCAACTTTGAAGAAACCGGAGATTTTTTTACATTTCCGAGTATTTCTAAAAATAAAGTCATATTTTATCAATTATCATACTGTGAAAGTTACATGAAAGAACGGTAATAATGATGCACCTATAGCTCTTGCTTATATTTCTGCAGAGCTTTTTATTTGTAACATTGTGGCCGTCCCAGGAAAGCGCGTCTAGCACTCCGACACCAGCAATGGCCGTCATTTCCCGCCCTTAACCTGAGCCCGGAAAACGTGGACTACCCCCAGGATGACTGAGTGCCGCTTCTGCCAGGCTGGGACGGGTTTATCCGAAGCCGGGACCCTGACATCCCTTGACACATTTTTATCTTTCACCTGGCCAGCTGCATGTAATTCAATTCCTTTACGTAAAAGGAGCGCTTCACGTGCCACTCTAGGAACGTGTACTAGTTCGACCTAGTTATTATATAACCCTACCCATCATCACGTGCGGTGTGCGCATTAACCCCTGAAGCCCACTGGCTGCGCTTCTCCGGGTACCCCGGGAGCGCTCTGCTTGCATTAAAGCCGCCCATGACAACTTTATTAATGATTTCAAACCCCCATGTTATTCAATTTTATGTCTCCTTATTGATCGCTAGATGAAATGCCGATACAATATCATGGTTTTGTGTATTTACATACATAGCATAGTATTCCATTATTACACAAGGCTGACGTAATGAAGTATTAACCGAGGTACCTGGAAATTCTCGTATACATAGCATTTCATCACACGTGTTCTTTGAAAGATTAACATTAGTAAAAGTTAGAAATGTTCAAAAGCAAACAACTTATTGTTCCGTAGTCATTCTGTGGACACCCTGTTTATAATGTCAGTGACTGCCCAACGCAATTAGAGGCCTACATAGTATTACCATGGTTAAACCTGGGACTTTCTAGATTTTGACTTTAGTACAATATTTCTTTTACTGTTAAGAAAGCTTAACATTTCTTCACTGTTGGTCCTTAATTACATCTGGAAAGGCTTCTTTTTTATAATCGAATTTCTTAACTACATTAAAAGGACATAGTTTGGAATATTAACTTTAATAATTCGGAATTCCATCCTTCAATTCATCTGCCGAATGTCTATCACAATATGAGCGAATTAAGAGACCCGTTTTTTCAGCTGCATGTTTTTTCCGCAGAGTAAGTAATCCAGACAAATATGGAAAAATGTGCAAAGTCCACGCACACAGAGGCAGGGCCAGGGCTGGAATTCCCAACCCAGGAGGTGTGAGGCTACAGTGCTGATCAGTTAAGAAATATCAATCCCAACGGCCTGTCTTTGGGCTCAGGGAAAATAGCAGAACCTGCCCAAACCTATGACGACGCGCCCAGAGGTGGGGTAGGAATTAACCACACAATGCTACCAATCAACTCCCTATACTACCCTGAAAGTGTGGATTTACCAATGTATTGTACAAATAAACAGGTTTTGGTGCAGAAAAATTTTACACTTGGATAATTGTACCCTCTCTGTAGCTATAATCCCAACAGACCATCACACACACAAGACCCCACTTTACTATGGTTTATCATCTAACATTCAAAGCCTTATATTCCAGTTTGACTTCATAAACTCTTCTGTGATACCTAAATTTCAATAAAATTGTCCCAAATGATCATAATTCAGCAAAAAGACATTTTTCATTGACAGATTCCAAGCCGTACCTGGTGGCCAGAACCTGCAAACTGTGTTTTGGTTCATACCTTCCGGTTGAAACGAGGCCAACTCATGAATATCGCCACCTGCAGGCACCGCGCCGCCCAGCAGAACCTCGCTGGAGACCTATGGCAGGTGTGTGTCACTATGCTAGGTACAAATAAATATAGCCTGTATGGGGTGGTGTCTCCCTTTGGAAAGGTGAGAGGTATCATCCAGTGAAGTTAGCATACGTGGAACTGCTTGAAATCCAACATACTCAATCGAATGTTTAGTACATGTTACAAGGTCCCTAATCTGACAAGGGCAATATCTGTGGTTCATGTTATTGTGTAGCTTCTCAGCAGAAACCTGCCAATCTGGAACCTTCCCAATACATGCAGATAATCAGACACAGTTAGATGTTTACTTTGTGCACATGACACTGACTGCCAACACGTAGCATCTACAGAGGGACCACTAGAGATTTTGGGCCCTATGAAAGCATATCATACTGGGCCCCCAACCCAGATCAATCCAATTACGTTCCAGAATTTTTTATGGCCCCTATCACTCACACACTCACACACACACACACAGCTTGTATGTAACAGCACACACTTCCTGTACCAGCATTCTCCATAGACAGCAGCGTCCTGTGTGTCACTGTTTGCTGGCAGTTTACCCCTTTCACGGTAAACAGTACAGGCAGCATTGGTGGGCGACCGGTTAAGGAGGTCGGGACACGCAAATTTGATACAACAAATGTCCAGAAGACACCGCACGCTGTTCCTTCCTGGTCGAGGGAAGGCCACCCATAACAGGCAGCTTAAACAGGAGGAGGTCAACATGGATGTCCAATGGTAAAAGCACGTTTTCTGCTGTCAGCCTGTGGGAGAGAATCACGTAACTCCTTAGCTTTTAATAACATACTGGGGGGGGGGGGGGGAAAGAGTGTTTACCCCAGCCTGCCCATTATAGGCACATTTTCTGTACAGATTTAAGAAAATGCAGAACTACACTCATCTAATATGTGCCATGTCGATATAATTTTGAAAATAGGTTTCACTTAATAACTACTTCATTACCTTGTAAGTAGTTCACGTTTACTTTGGCACAGACATACCCTGTATATACCTGATATTCTGGAGTACATTTCTGCACAGCTGCTAGGCAGCCCCTGTTCTTTAAGAAGCAGAAGGCGACTGAAATTTTTCCATTAAGATTCACCTTACAGGCAAAGCAGTATGTGCAATTTTAATGTACAATCCTGAACAAG
Source organism: Mormyrus iriodes (assembly GCA_011763525.2). Taxonomy (NCBI): domain Eukaryota; kingdom Metazoa; phylum Chordata; class Actinopteri; order Osteoglossiformes; family Mormyridae; genus Mormyrus; species Mormyrus iriodes. The sequence continues at coordinate 6,930,270 of JAAGVU020000001.1, forward strand.
GAACAGATCCTCCCTGTCTGTACTTAGTTAAAATAAGTCTTCGCGCTCATAGGACACTTCTGGGAAAGACAATGAAAATATCTATACACCCCAGCCCAACACAAACATATACAAATAACAGCATCTGCTTGGATGTCGTGGCCTGGGCCACAAATAGCTTGCGCTGCTGTCACTGCTGAAAATATCCTCTCTTTAGGACAGTCTAGCGAGTACGTTCCCTTTTTCCCCGCGTCATCACTCTATACAGCACAAATGTGCTTTATAACCATGGACCAGTAACAGCTGCCTCTACACGTAAATATGATAAAGAATTAACGTTATAAAATTACTTCACAAAACTAAAATTTTGGACACAATTGATGAAGCCCAAGAGTATTAGTGCCTGATACAGTGTCTGTGACCTGCATCTCTCTCTCTCTCGCTCTCTCGCTCTCTCCAGTGATGGATGACCTCAGTACCTTCACAGTTCAGTGCTTAGACAGACATGGGGCAAGCGAGGTGGGGAAAAAAAAAAAAAAACTGCATCACTTCCTGCCAGCAGTGATGGCAGTAGCCCTACGGGAGCAGAAGCAGACCCCCGTGTGCCCTGACAAGTGGTACAGTCCACATCCCCCAAACAGCCCCCCCCTAAATATGGTACAGTTTGTTTTACTGCCCAAGAGTTCTTGCACCAGTTGGGGTCCATATGCTCAGCATTTGAACACTCGGCCCGATTCAGGTCCACCCTGGCTGCGGCCCTTCAAGCCTTCCCTGCCTTCATGTAAGACGGGATGGTTCCCCGCTGGGTTAGCCCTTCGAACCTCTTGTAGGTGTAGTTGAGGAAGACCCAGTCCTTGGATTTGTAATCCGGTTCTGTGGCATTTGTCACTGAAACGAGAGTTGGACATTAGCACACAGCAGCCTGACGGCAAACGCCAACACATTACCTGGGTGAGGCGGCATGTGACGGCGCCCCCACCTGGCTGGAGGATATCTGACTCCGGGAAGTCGTCGAAGTTCGATGTATCATCTATGCTTTTGATCTCGATCGATATGGCAGCCGGCCGCTCCCTGTGAGGGCGGCAAGCAATGAGTTAAGCATCAACCCCAACAGATCTGTGTACATTCACCAGTATGCTTCCACACCAGCTTTGAAAGAAACAGGAAGTTAAATATATTTCTGACACTAATCTTAGTGAGGGGGCATCAAATATATGACAACTGGCAAGAACAACAATAATATTGATAATACAAAGGATGACAATAGAAATAAACTCGCACCTGATGTGCTCCCAGTCCACAGACTCGAAAAACGGGTGGCTCTTGATCTCCTCCACACTTCCAGCCCCGATCCGATTCTCCGCATCAGTGCAGTACCTGAGGGCCAGCAGGACACGGCGGTGGGCCCCACGCTTTCCCCGGAAGAGCGGTCAAACCGCACAGGCACCAGTACAGTGGCACATTGTTTCAGCATATCTAAACCCCCCCGTGATATTTACACCTCCCTGGTGTTAATTATTAATTTTGCTGTTAGATATCTCATGGCTATATAGCTGTAAAGTCTGGAACATACTGAAAATTTTGAGAATGATATTTATGATAGTGTGTACAAAAAGATAGTAGATATGCTCGACAATATTATCGCATTAAAATAATTCCCATGAACTTTAATGCATAGTGGATGTATCATGAGAAACAGGAGAAATTATTCTTATGTGCGTGGGGACAAAATTTCTTAGCATTTCACATAACCCTTATAGAACCTGTGAGGATACACGGTCCTCCAGCACCGACCTTAAGATCAGGTCCTTGGCCTTCTCCGAAATCGGCACCTCAGGGGGAAAAACAAGAGTCTCCTTCCAGTTCATGACCTTCCTGTAGGTTTCCTGAGGCGTTTCCGAGCAGAAGGGGGGGTAGCCTGAAAGAAGCAAGAGTCTCAGTGAGCTGAGCACCACTGTGAGGTTGAGTGTGCATGTGAGTGTCATCGTGTTGGCGTAAACTCACCTATCAACATTTCATACATGATGACTCCCAGAGACCACCAGTCACATAGCTTGTTGTAGCCGGTCTGCATGAACACCTCCGGGGCGATGTAGTCTGGGGTTCCCACAGTGGAGTACGCCTGAGGAAATGTTTACAGGGACTCAGAACCCAACCTCACCCACTGACACGGACACTACCACTAATGAACAGCTAATCCATTAATATACAGCCAACCCCAGTGGCAAACAGGCCCTCCCACTGACACAGCCCCTCCCACTAATGTACAGCCAACCCCAGTGGCAAACAGGCCCTCCCACTGACACAGCCCCTCCCACTAATGTACAGCCAATCCCGGTGGCAAACAGGCCCTCCCACTAAAATATAGACTGACTGACAGCCCCTCCCAGCATCACACAACCACTCACACTAACATAGACACTCTCACTAACGTAAAGCCCCTCCTACTCAGCCACGCCCATTAGAAAACAGACCCACCCACAAACAGCCACTCTCACTAATGTAGTCACTCCCACTAATATTCAGCCACTCCCATTAACATATAGACCCACCCACAGATGGACAGTACCACTAATGAATAGCCCCTCCCTCTAACATATAGACCGACCCACCCACCAATAAAGACACTCCCACTAACATAAAGCCCCTCCCCCTTACACAGCCAGATCCACAGAGTAACACACCAACTGCCTCCTGTTCTTCTTCCACGTCTCCGCTTTCCGCTTGGAGTTCATGTTCTGGAAGGCTGTGGGAAGCAAGACACGAGACAGAACCAGCCCTTATCACAGAGATGCTTAAAACCCACGCTGATGCGATAAACAAAGGCCCTGACAGAGCAGAAATAGCTCAGAGGCTTTGATGAGGAAGGCGCCCAATCAGGGCTTCCCCGGTGAGGGGTGACCAGAAGAGAAGGACAGGAAGCGGTCAGGGAGGGTGGCGTACAGAAGTCACTGGGTGGGTTGTGGGTCAGGTTCCGGTAGAACTCAGTCCGGTGTGCCTTCTTCAAACCCGTGCACAAGCCAAAGTCCGACAGCTTCACGTGGCCCTGGAGCCAAAACCAGGAAAATGTTTTGAAACATTGAGGAGTAGTGAAGAAGACAGCATGTCAGACCGTAGGATCCACATCCACAGGTGTGCCTAAGTGTGTCTCTCACCCTGGAGTCCAGCAACAGGTTGTCAGGCTTGATGTCTCTGTGGATGAAGCCCAGCTGATGGATGGAGTCGATGGCCAGAACGGTCTCAGCAATGTAGAACTGGGTGGCCTCCTCAGATAACGTGTCCTTCTTCATCAACAAGGTCATCATGTCTCCTGAAACAGGAAGGAGGGGCCGTTTGAGGACTCGGGACACCACACCCTCTGACCAAGAAATGTCAGCACTGGCCCCTGTGCTGGTCGTCACCTCCAGGCAGGAATTCCATGATGAGGTACAGGTTCCGTTTGTCCTGGAAGCTGTAGAACATCTTCACCACCCAGGCACCGTCCGCCTCCACCAGGATGTCTCTCTCGGCACGGATGTGGGCGACCTGGAGAGGGGCGATGAAGTGAGGGACCTTAGAGCCACAGTGACAGGCCAATCCAAAAAAGGGTGACAGGATTTAAAGTCAACCGGGGACATGAGTGTGGTTATCAAATCCAATGAGGAGAAAGGAAGATGAACGGCAGAAAGTAGAATTTAACTGAATAACTTTAGTCTGTGAAAGTCGGATATTTGATTAGATAACTAATTATTCAGGGGGGCTAATGATAAAAGGCAGTAGTGAAGTGGTGAAGTAAACTATCTGGTGGAGAAAACCAGAACCCCTGTTCTCCATCTGACAAGCATCAGCAACACTCAAAGAAAATCCCCAAAGCAATGTTATTAAATTGATGGACTCCACGTCGGTGGCCCTACACAAGTGAGCCCACCTGCTCCTTCTCCAGCATATCTGCCTTCCTCAGGATCTTCATTGCATAGATGTGGCCCGTGTCCTTCTTCTGTACCAGACGCACCTGAGGAAACCGGCAAAGGTTCAGATCCCTGGCGTGAGCCCTGGCACGGCGTGTAGGGGCGCGGCACACGGGGGCATGTCTCACGGACACCGCTGGGACGTACCTCCCCAAACGCGCCCCTCCCGATGACCTTGAGGGACTCGAAGTCGTCCAGCCCCAGCCGGGTGCGCTTCAGTCGCAGGAACTCCGTCTCCTTGCGGGCGTGCTGCGAGCGTCGCATCATTTTCTGCAAAGAAGATGCGCCGAGAACCGCGTGAGCTCCGGGCCTGTCGGAGGGAATGGTGGCGGCGGCCAGGGGCGGGGGGCAGGGGGGAGGACGAGGAGCGTCCCCCAAGCGGCGGGAGCAACTTACCTCATCATCCAGCAGGCCTTCCTCATCCATGGCTTTCTCCAGCTTCTTCTGTCTGCGAAGAGCCAGTGAAAAACCACGAGAGACCATGAGACACTCGTCAACCCGTGCTGAACAGCTACAGGGGGTAATTAACTACTCATATTTAGAGATTTAAAATAACATTTACCATTTGGCTGGCAGTGAACATCATCTAAACTATTTTCACAATGCAGAGAAAGATAAGTACGGAGACTTGCCAATTTGCCTCAAGATACATAAAAAAAAATGTTTACCATCGCACACTAGTGGGTGTGAGAGGGAAAATGTCACCCCCTATCGTGATATCCTGGAACTGCAACCCCCAAAAAAAATAGATTTCCCAGATCTCCATTAACCTAAGTTGTAAACAACTGGGATTATTGAACACTTGCCAATTAAGAGTCTGGGTGCTAAATATCTAAAGGGCTGAGTGTCCGTGGGTGCTGACCTCATCTCCCGCTCCTCATGCTGTGTCAGCAAGGTGCTGTAGAAGTTCTCTAGCGTCAGCTTGGCCACAGTGACTCGCTCCCGCGTGTGGTTGCTCATGGGAAAGGGCCCTGCCGTGCCCCCGGTCATGGCCATGCTAACCTGCAGGAAAAGCAGCATCTCTGAGCCCAGCGGCCATTTTCCCCACGGCTCACGGTCATGTTTACACTCTGTTAATCTATCATCTCTTATCCCTTAGATATCATGCGTGTTCTGTGACACCAGCCCTTTGAAGAACCGCTTACTGATACAGGCAAGGCAAGTTTATTAGTACAGTGCGTTTCCACACACAGGGGTCACTCAAAATGCATTACAGAAATAAAGACAAAAATAAAACAAAATATCAAATATTAAAAGATAAAAATAAACAAAAGTGCAGCATACAAGATCATTAAAATGCAGATTTAATTCAAATTAACTAAAGCTACAGAAAATACAAAAAGGTTTTCAGCTTAGCAGACACCCCCCCACTCCCAGAAATTCCCAGAGTCTCCCCGCAGCTCCCGGACACCCGCCAATGATGTGCCACGTCCTGGAAATCTGCCCTTCAGCTATTCAATGTCCGGGAAGATGTTTCCCCGCCAATCCCACCTCACCCGTTTGGTAAATTTTACCGCCATTCGCTAACCCCATACTGCAAATTTTACCGCCATTCCCTAACCCCATACCACAAGGTTTACCGCCAGCACCTCCCCAACCTGCAAAGCTTACTGTTGGCTCCCCAACACTGCCTTAGCCCCCCCCCCCAAGATATTAAAATATTTTCATACCATCCACACATTATACCACAGTATACAGTATTTAGACACGATTGTACTAGATGCTGAAAAGCAATGCTATTCCAATATTCCATGGTTTGTGGGGGGGGGGGGTATTACAGTAATACCGCCCAAGCCTAAGCAGCACCCTCCTGTCTCCCATTTGCCCCTTATCTGCCTCTGTCTGAAATCAATATGTCTAAGGTGGGAAGTCTGGTTTACTCATAAAGCTGGTCCATTTCAGATATTCAGCGTAAGCCGGTTCAAACAGTGTAGCTGCATAGTAACTAAGGGCGCTTTTCCACTGCACCAGGTACCGTGCAGTCGGTACTTCAACAAAGTACCAAAGTACGGTACTTCAAGCTGGTGGTTTTCCACTGGCGTAAAAACTGGTACCAGCACTGAGTGACATCATTCTGTTTTCAAGGCAGCGTCTGTATTGTGTTTTAGAGGCAGGCTATCTGCATGACCAAACAAAGAAAGCGTTTCAATTCCCACCTCAAAGTACCGAAGAACCAAAGAAGTACCCCAGTGGTTTAGCAGTTTAGGTACTGGGACTTTTGGTACTGGAACTCGACCGGAAGTCAATGGCAAAGGGAAAGTACTGAAAGTGCGCTACTTAGTGCGGTGGAAAAGCGCCCAAAGTGCAACTAACGATCTAAGAGGCCTACTGGCCTTGTAATGCTCAAGCATGTCACAACGTCACACGTCACTCATGTAGAACCCGAGGTCCAGCTAGTATCAAGAATACTGACAGTACAGGTTGTGCGCAGTATGTGCTCCATATATGACCTTGAGCATGATAAGTAACACGCACAGTTACAGTGATGTCACATCAAATGAGTCAGAAAGCGCCTTGTGAATTGCACACACACGTACCAGGGAATTTTTTTTCCCATTTTTGAAAATGACATCAGTCTGTTTAGTCTGCAGACACCACGCTATTTTCACATCCCCAGTTCGCATGCCTCGGCCATTGGCTTTCCAGGAAACCTACTGAGATGCCACGGGTCGGGTGGCAGGTCGAGGTGTGGAGGGTGAGTGGAAAGCGTCCACGCGCAGTAGGAAGAGCTCGGAGGAATGAAAAAATAATTCCCAGAAGTTCGGAAATGTTCTCGCTCTCAGCCCGTGGTGGGGTTTTTAGCTCAGTGGCATCCATTCTCCCACACAAACATCGAGTGGCTCAACTAGCGATCCAGGAATTTCAACACTTTGCAGCTCACTTTCCTCCAGAGCCTCCCCTGAACATGCACATACTAAACGACCTGCCCAGGGCTCCAAAAACCCACCAAGCAGATCACAAATATAACCCTAGCCCTCTCAGATCCTGCATCGATCCTGGTATCACCCTCAACACTCCAATTACTTTATCCTACAAAAAATTAAAGACTCTCTCTTGTTGTTGCGTGCCATTTTCCATATATTTGCCATCTAATTGTACATTTTAGTCTGATGGAAAAAAGCACTTCTCTAAAAGCCATGGTGCTTCTCTTTAAAAGTCAGTAGTTCACGTACCTGCTGCCTGTCGGGGTGAAACTGGACACCAGAGAACAATTCAGAACTGGTTATTCTGCTCGTATTTGCATATTTAAAGGGTGTGGCATGGATAGGTCTTCAGTTACCCAAGGTGTGTCTCCAAAACTGATGCCTGACTCCTACCTGCTGAAGGCCATACTCACCCGGACCCCTGTTCTCCGTCTGACGACGAGTATCAGCGACACTCGAAGAAAATCCCAAAAGCCGGCCCCACCCCCAGCCAATCAGCTGCGCACAGTGGAGGGAGGGGACCGCGGAACCACACCCTGGCTTTAGTTTCTGGCACCACTGGACTGTTAACAGCCCAGTCCCATAACCGTTCCTCTGCTAATCTGAAAGAGGTCCCTTTTTCAGTTCGGCTGGCTCAGTATAGCTCTGGCTTTCGGAGCCAGCTGTATGCTCACACATCACACATTTGTCAGGTATCTGGGGGACATGTCCTTTGTAAACAAGCTGTATGAACCAAATTTTCTCTCACTATACCTCATTCACTAGAGCAGCATTTCTCAACCCAATCCTCAGGGACTCCCAGACAGTCCATGTATTTGCTCCATCTCATTGCCTAGGAGTTCGCAGTGGACTGAATTGACAGAAGTTTCACTAGGCATTTTTGCCTAGAATGCCTAATAAACAGTCCAGTTCAGAGGCAGCAATGCATTGTGGGTGGAACAGAACGGCACTGCATACTGTTTCATCTACTCATACACCACAACGAACCCGCGCAGGGGCTGGCATGGGGTACAAGGTTGGCATGACGGTGTCCCTGAGGGCTGCTTAAATGCAAAGGTCAAATGTATCCATGTATAGTTTCTTAAGTCCTGCCTCCTAGCTCACAGGAAGCTGGTCATTCACCCACCAACATGGTTACCCTGAAGCTTTCCCTGTGCATGTGTACAGGTAGGAGCAGCCTGTGCGGAGAGAGAGGAGGTGGACTCTGTGTCGCTTCCCTCTGCGCCTCCCAGCCAGTGTTCTAAGTCAGGAAGCACACGCTCAGCCAGACTTCCTCGCTGATGAGGAACGAGAAGTAATGAGCTGGGGGCTATTAACAGAATATGACATTATCTGGTAAACAAGGGGCCCGTTGACTAGGCCACGCCCCTCAGGCAGGAAACTGCTCCCTGGGCTCAGAGGTGCAGGCAGTCGCTAGAGCCCATGCCAACCCAAATAAGACAGGGCTCGGACCCACCCATCACCCTCCCAACTCCGCCATCACCACGACGACCAAGATCTGGAAGGGGGCAGTGCTGCTCCTTCCCAAACTGAACCATTCAGAGTGTGTGTGTGTGTGTGTGTGTGTGTGTGTGTGTGTGTGCGCGCATATGCCGCACCAACTTGAGACACATGGGCATCCAACATGCAGCTGTGTGTGGAAAAGTCCAGGATCCAAAGTGAGGGGTGGGTGAGGGCCCCCCCCGGCAGATGACTATAAAGCGAATAATAGCCTAAGTATAAGGAACAGACAGCAGCCAGATACCAGCACAACTACCAGCAGGAAAACACGGCCCCATGAACGCAGATGGTTTCAAGTACATTTGGCTTTCAAATTGGCCATTTCCCCTCTTTAAATGCTCTATGATGCATCTGATTCATTCCATAAGCAGCACAGACATACCTCAGACGGAAAAAATATATCAAGCAGCCCTTTCAAAGGGCACGTGTATGAATCAAGCGCCTGAACCAAACTATCCCACGGACACGGGTGTGAGAGCCAGCCCCTCCTACAGGACACTTTCAAAGAGCTTTTTGTGAGATAAAAATAGGAAACCGTCCTGCTGCTGGCCGACAACCAAAAGCAACACCGAAGTGCGAGTGCATGCAGCCTGTCCCAAGCTGCGGCCGCCAAAGCAGGGCATGAAATCAATAAAAGAGAACCACCCCGCAAACATTTTACTGAAGGAATTAAATGAATGGGCCAATGGCTCGCTTGCACTGTAACACGTTTTTACCCTGGTATAGAGGTGTGAGTCCACTTAAAGGAGCGCAGGCAGCCAAGCCAGTCATTTTACCAACACTTTCCTGGACCACATCTGATGGAAGAGAATCAGAAAGTCATTTCTCTCTTCAGGGTTGGGTGGCGTAGAGATACAGATGCCGGCATTTGAAAGAGAAGCCAACAACATCAGCCAATCCAACCGCAGAACAACATAATGAGGATGTAGACACATTTACACCATCTTTCAGTGACCAACGCAAACGTATTTAAATTGAGATATGTTTGCATTTGTATTGTGAGCCACTGGATTCTTGTACTTGCACTATGAGCCACTGCATTCTTGCATTTTCAGTATGATTCACGGGTGTTGCTTTTGTGTTATTTTCCTATTAACTGTGTTTTGTCTTACTGACATTGTACTGTGATTGACCAGCCAAAGAAACATTTCCCACTCCGCAAACACAATAAAGTCAATCTTATCTCTTCTGCAACCGTATTTTTCCTGTCCGGGAAGCCATTCCCTCATTTCAGTTCATTACATCCTGGTTCTCCGTGTCAGCGGGTGATGGGGGACCTGGAACAGGGATCGTCGAGATGGGTGCTATGTGTGGTCAGACATGGGAGATCAAGCGTGAAAACAGGGCGCCTGAGACGAAGTCTTCAAATAATGTGCAAGGCACTTTCACTCGACCACTGTAAACTTCTAGTAAAAGCCTCAATTCAAAGGCATGATGTCCCGTGGAACCAATGTGTGACTGGGAAAAAAGGCAGGGGAAAGAAGCAACAGAGGGAACAGAGTGTACAGTCAGGGTGTGACTGTTTGGTAAGGGTGGTACACATGTCCAGGAGCTGGAAGCCCTCAATATCCCAGAGAAACAGAGAACTATTCTTATGCATGAAAGTTCAAGGCTCTCCTGCTGGTCCTCACCACAGTCCAGCCCACGCACGCGCACACACAGACAGACAGACAGACAGACAGACACACAGCCAACCACCAACCACACTCCCCCATCTGAGGTATTGAGATAACGTCTGAAGCAACTCTGGTCTCAAGCTGGGAAGCTCAAGTACAGAAAGTGAACTGGAATCACACGGTATAACTGGCAGACTCTTGAGGGTACAGCCCCAGTGATGTACCCTAAAAGGTACAAATTGGTATTTTTTTCTTGACAGTGTACCCAGACTCTGCAATACTTTGCACAGTAAGGTTTTCTTAGGAATAAAACTAGTAACCTTGACATTACAAGTCAAAGGTGTAAACAACCACTGGTACTGATCCCTGGACCAATGATGACGACTTACTGATTGAGTAATGATGCTCTAGTATAGTATCGGTTACTGTCAGATGATTTGGGTATAACATGATTAGAAATTAGCAGTGAGTCTTCTGCTATTAATGCACTTGTCTCTCCACTTCATCCACATCTCTGTCAAGGCTGATTAAGGAGCCAAGCTACAACATAAACCATTCCAGCCTGGGGCTGCAGCGCTTGCAAATAAATACAAAACTGGCCTCTATCGACAGCGCGCAATCATGAGTTACCGATTGCACCTGACTACTTGATTTGTCTCCCAGACCTCCATTCGTGCTATTTTTAGAAAGCTGCTAGCTTGTTTGAATTGTCCCCCGTTTTCAGGTTTCATGCTGAGATGAGTTTTGTCCCATTTTCATGCTTTATAGTGGAGGCAGAAGATCGAGCATTTGCCAGATGTCTGCAAAGGACAGGGCACCACCACAGAGAAAATCAGTTGTAACCCATTTAGCCAACACAAAAAAGTCACAACGTGGCCCAAAACAAAACATTAAACTGAGGAATTTGCAAAACGTCATAAGTGATGGAGGACAGGTTAAACAAACCGGAACCTGATTTGTAGGAAAATTATTTTACCCCATACTTTTGTTAAATAGGTACACACGCGCGCTGAATTAACCTGTCAACTTCACTGATATAAGGCGCATATAAGGTGCAGTCTGTCCCCGGCACAGAGTCTGCCACATCAGTGACGGACGTGTCGCCAGTGACGTCATGGCGTTGGTCATATGACATCACGCTGAACCAGGTAAACAGGTGCGAAGGAATGCACGCTCACGCGTCAGCAAGTCATGAAAAGCATGGCCTTGTGCGCGACAAACGAGTCGCAACGAAGGACCAAGGTGCCCGCCTTTAATAAACACACTGCCATCCAAGCGCTTGACTTTAAAAAGCAAGACGATCACATTCACCCTAAAATTAGACAGTGAGCCCCCAGTGCAACATTTGCGCTGATTTTTATAGCAAACCCAAAAATACGTCCCAGAGACGCTGTTTGCCGGTGTGCATCGTGTCGTTTTACGTCCACGACATAAAAAGTTGCACGGTCGTAACAGTACTCACCACGGTGTTGCCCTCCGGTGTGCTTGTCCTTTACTTTCTCCCGTTTGTTTACGTTAAGTTATTACTGTAATGTGAATTACAGCTGTTGAAATACCCAAAGAAAACCACTGTTCAGACAAATATCCCAGGTTCAGGACTAATTAATCAGTCGCTATTATTCTACGTCCCTCTGTCCTTTTTTGATTGGCTGTCCTTGGTTCAGCCTAAATAGGTACTGAAAACACTGATATAAACAAAACTTTCAATTTCTGTTTGTTTTCATAAAACAACCTCTAACCTTCTAACCCTCCTCCGAGTTCGACACAATGTAACTAGTCTTTCCTGTTCCTGCTAACATCGACCTAACGCGATGAATCGCGTGGCGTTTAAATGACACGTCAAACAGCCAATAGCAGCTTGAAACGGAGATGCGAGCGTTCCTTTTGACCAATCAGAGGTAGAGGCGTTGGAGGGTACGGCCTCGCTCTTCGTTTATGTGACGGAGGTCGTTGCAGTTTCTTTCCCAGCAAAAAATTGCATCGTAAAGATGTGAAAGTTCGCGACAATGAATGAAATACTGGTATGAGATAACAATGAATTAAATTTCAAAAGGCTAACTGTCTATCTCCATTAGATTTAAAACTAAGATATTTTATAATTAGTTTGCATGAAAACGATTAAAGAATTCTCTCTGAGTTTCGTGGGAAATATTTCTGAATGAGCGTTACTCAGAACGACACTTCTGTGGCTAAAACCAGAAAAACAGAACCGTTTCTTAGCCACAGCCCAAGTACGTTAGACATGAGTAAATAATAGAGAAAAGTGTTACAGCTACGTTTTTCTGAGTAGCACTGCCTGTCTACCAGCGGCTTCACCTTTTAGGGACTATTACGTTGCAAAGATTACTGACCGGAGGACTAAAATATCTCCAACACTCTCAGCTATTTGTACAAAATGACGTTTTCAAATTCTTCACACTCCTATGAAAAGCAAAGTGCTGGTCCAAACACGGAGTTGTCAAAGAACTGAGAAGTAACTCTTAACGAAAACGCCAGTTTTCTTGTCTGGATTTTAGGTTTAAAAATACGCAAAATATGCAGTCGTAAAAATATGCACATGTAGAACTTTAAACTGTATGAAGATCGTTTACAATTTACACTTGTTTTATATATTTATGTTTATGACTGGTACCAAGGAAGCAGAGGATTCACGATAGTTTACTCCGGTCAAACCCTTGGTGAGAATGGTTATTCAGATCTCCCAGGGAGACACGTTGTTTGACATGGAATTCACACAAATTAAATTAGTACATATCTAGGTGCTACAATGGACATTTAAATGAGAAACCTTGTAAATCACCTCGTATTAAAGTCCCTGACTGCACCATGAATGACCTCCTTTCTAACAGCCATACCCATGAGCAGATTGTGTTACAAGCCTATATTGTCCTTTATTTAGACACCTCTGATGTCATAAGGGGAAGGGAAAAAAAAGATGGCGAAACACAAGTATAGCCACTTAGATGAGCCTCAAGTTGAACGTCCTATTTCACCAAATTGCATCATTGTTCAGGGTCAACTTGAATGGTCTGAGTCACATTTTCAGCTGACGCCCAAATGCTTTCTACACCCAGCCATTCACGGGTGACTCACAACCACCTCACTTCCTATGCTGCTGCTAGATCCTCAGACAAGACAAACCTCACCACATTCTGGAAATGACAGGAGGACATTAACCACTTGTTGAAAAAAACTGACTTCATTTAACCATGGAAGAAACAAGGCAGGTGCAGAGAAGCTTTGTGGGCTGTTTTGCATGGGGTAAGTCAGGGTGTGTACAAGTGCATCACCCATCAAACAGCTCTGATATGACGCCTCGTAATTGTCGAGTTCCGTTCTCTTTACCTAGCAGGAAAAGATCACTTTTGCCATCCACCCCCAAAGCTTACCTTTTCCACCTAATTTTTCCTCACTCTCAGGAAAGACCCTCAACTTACCACCATTATGTGGCCAATGGTGACGTCTCTACAGGGCAGTGAAGGGATAAAAATGAAAAATCCACTCCTGATGGAATCGAAGTAGGATGTGTTTGTATTGCATAGAAGGGGATGGTAACAATGAAGTCAATGAAGTAAAATGGAAAAAAAAAACATAGCTTAAATGCAAAAAAGATATTTAATATTCTGTACACCCCCCATAAGAAACAAACTCAGAAACAAAGCAAAATTACATTTCATAATAAAAAAGGTACATTTTTTTTCTGCGTCCAAAGCTGACTGATGCCCCCTGGTGTCAGGAGTCCAGTACTGCAGGCTGGCTGGGTGCACCGCTCCTGGTGCGGAGCTGTGACTGGGCAATGTCAGCCAAGGCGCTCTGGATTTTCTCCAGCAACATGTCCCCGCGGTTCACCACCTCCTCCAAACGTGCAGCGGCCTCGTGGTTTTCTTCTTCCAGCTGTCTCAAGCTGGCTGCCTGGGAGACCAAGAGGAAAGACAAAATCAGCCTAGAGCCTCATAAGACTGACGTGCAATGCAAGCGCCACCTTTGCTACTTCTGCTGGCAAACATCTGTAATATTCAAACACAAACAGACCAGAAGGTAGTAGGCCTGAGATACCCCCTGCTACCTGCAATGCTGCCGTAGACTCCTCACTGGGCAGGGAATCAATCAGCACATCAATGTCCTTTGCTGTTCTGGCAATCAGTGCAGCAAACAGCTGTGCATACTCTGAAAGAAAAGTTCGGCATTTAATACGAATGAAAAAGTAGCTATATACACACACATTCAGTAAGAAACATTACAACAGACCCAATTCAGCAGAATAAACACACAAATCCGTACAAAAGACTAGTAGTTATGTTAAGAACAAACTGCGTGTTAAACTATTTAAATATTGTATCAACGTTTCAAAAAAGCAATCACATTAACACTGCTGATTGGAGCTCAAGTGTGTCATGCTACCTTCGGTTGGGTTTGACGGCTGGTCCTTGTTGATGGTTGTCTGGATGTTGTTAAACGATGCAGGCGGCGCACATTGTTGCAGCACACCGATAGCGTTGCAAAATTGGTCTGCGAGCTAAAGGAGACAAAAAAGTAATAGTTACTCTCATTTCAAAACACTAAACAGTAAATTTATTATTTGGTATAAAAATCAGGACAACCCCAAGCCTTTTATTTACATGTAAACCGCGGTAAAGAGCTAAGTTTGCGTTGCAATAACACGCTATGGCATTCCAGTTAGTTACGTCGCCTACACTACAGCTACACACTTAACGACAAATCCAACAACTAGCCAACTAGTACAAAATGTGTACCCGTAAAAAGGTTAATACTCATACAGAATTAACAGCATCCTGCAGTTGCGTTAACCTGTCAGCCATTTTTCCTGCGTATGCACCGGAAATGACTTTTATTAAGATCGCTGGAGAGCCAATGAAAACGGGCTCCGCAAACCATAGAAATCAAACCTAAAGCGTTTGTTGGGCTTTACTAAGTGCGTTGGTGTACGAGTGTCAGAGCACATTCACTGTAACTGTTCGTTTTGTTAATTTTGTTGAGTTCTTGACTTTATCCAATATACAGGCAGAGAAAATTTAAAACCTAGCTCTCGCCCTTCTGGAGCGCTCCTGTAAAGCTCTGCACTGATCCCTACCGTACTGGTGGCAAGTCAATAAAATGACAACTTTTCTCTGGTGCCACTGCATACTGTTTGATCCCTTTATGAGTGTATTAAGAGTTGTCTATATAATTGACGCATAGTTGACAGTGTTTAAAGTGGATTTTGTTCTCCAGAAAGGTTGTGTACTGCCTGTGATTTTTATGGGCAGAATATCAAGGCACAGTGGTGGCCAGAAGGGTGGCCAGGGTATCAGAGGTTAGAGGTGACACTCCAGCTATTTGTATATAAGGTTGTTCATTTGGCTCCGTCCAGCCAGGACTTCCAAAATGCACATGAGGAGTGTGAAGTGGGGATGAGAATCAAAACCTACAGATATGGGCCCACAGTACTTGCAAAGAAACATCTGCCACTGTGACTCTCATAAGGAAGTTGGGGTGAAGATGGATGTAAAAATTCTCACACTCCACTCATAGGATTACTACTGAACTCAAAGTAATGTGTTTGCTATGGGGAAGTGCTGGTCATGACTTGCACCCAGGTTTCATACTCAGGACTCAAAACATAGGTCTTGTAAATATTTATTTGTTCAAGCCATTTATTTTATGTAATTAATAAATTTGATTTAAGAAGCTGCTGGGTAATTCAGTGTAGCCTTCTGTCAGTCTGTTTTGCTATTTTGTCACTGTAAATATTTCCTTGCAGTGGTCTGGGTGGCTCCAACTGCTATTCATAAACAGGGGAGTTTCCTGTGAAGTACCTGCGTGTAACCAGTTAGGCACTCTAGTACTCGCAAAGTTTGACAAAGGAAGTATATTTCGCGGTGGTCGTTGCTAAGAGAAATTAACGTGGAAGATGCAGCTGTTTCATGCTACACTCCCACTTCTACAGAGAATGTAGGCCTATTAATATGAACATCTCAATAATAAATTTGATTCTTTGTTTTTTTAAGGAAAGAATTATATTTGATGCAGTACTTAAACATATTAATCATCATTAAACATATTCATAATTCCAAAATTCAGCATTAAGAAGTAGACCTAAATAGTTATAAACGTAGGGTGATATAAAGGTCATTGGTGGAAAACGTGACAGGATGGAGGCTGCATTTTCCTTTTCGTCCATCTCTAGTTAAAAGATGTGCGGTGATACAGTGTACGTGTGCTGGACGGACGATTTTCAGTGTTTTCCTACGCGGTTAAGGAGCGCGCAATCGGGCGCCGCTTTGACAGTTCGTCCGCGGGAGCGCGCAGCAGTCGAGCTGGGCGGTGTTTGCTGCTGCGTCCCGTGGTCTGGGCAGCGCGGCAGAGAAAAGCTGGCTTGTGACTAACACATGGCACTAAAGTGTCTTTTTTAATGTTAAAATATGTTCGTACACCAGAGTCTTCTGGGTGCGCCTTTGTTACTCTTAAACGTAACTATATTGCTTTATAGGAGTTGTCCTTATTAATATATGAATGAAGCGACCCTAGAAGATGCCTGAGCTCTGGAAAGTATTCAGTCTCCTTGTTGTGTGCAATGGAGTCCTAGCGCAAAGGGCAAGTACGTTATAAATTGTATTATAGTTAGGCTACGTTATTGATTTAAGAGTGTAAATGAATAATTGTTGGGCAGGTAACCTAGAGGCGATAATACACTGCAGCCGTGGGACTCTGTTTAGTCACGTGTCATAATTAAACTTCGCAGGTGAATAATGCAAATGCATTATTGCCAAAATGTAGCCTGTATGTTATCTCTTAGGAGGAAGAAACAACGAAAATGCTTAATTGCATAATCTGGTGTGTCGTTTTCCCCGAGAAACATCAAACGCATCACTAAGGTTATTAATTTAGTACTTGGGGAAATTTAGCTTAATGTTTGTAGTCAAAATGATTAAATGCATGGGGAATTTCAGTAGGCTACTGCGAAACGACGAATTAAAGGCTAATAGAGGATAATCGCTTATCGTATTTTCACGTGTGAAATTTATGTGCGTGTTCTCCATTCTTTATAACAAAATAGTAAGTTATATTAGCTTTGTCTATTCGATTCTGTGTATTGGGCCATAACACTAATTCGGTTGAGCATATAAATTACGGTTCATAGTTGTGAGAGTGTCCGCTGCGGAAGAGTGACTTTTGGTTTCTGGGCAACTTTACGCAATCTTCACGATGAGTAAAAACATCCCAAACCTTACTTGTGTAAACGTATTCTAGTCAGGGTGAAAAGTAAATGTATTTCGCTACCAGTATGACACTGTTGGAGCTTCTAGTGAGCGTTAATTTGGCGAATTCGGCCTGTACCTCACTATTCCAGTTATAAGAAATGACTGGATCTGTTGTTTGCCAGTAAGCACATGTACGCATGCATGAGGGCAAATCGCCGACATTGGTCAAATTAAGTTTTAAATTTGGGGGTGGGGGGAGCAAAGTTTGAATGCAACTTCTAAAAACCGTCCTTGGCAAGTCGGGTTGCTCATCTGAGCAGCAAAAGTAAGCTAGTTGAGGTAATATAGTAAAAAACACAAGGCAGTATACTTGAAAACCATGAACCACATTTGCAAAATAATTTCCAGAGAGTCTCAAGATAACAAAATAATGACGGATAAAAATGGCGTAAAAATCAGTTTGGATCCCATAAGGTAGAGGGATGCTTAATTTCAGGGGCTTAAGTATTTGTGTAACATATATATACACACACACAAATACTTAAATATACACACAAATATATATATACACACACACACAAATATTTACATACACATATATACACAATGATTTATGACCATCCTTTTGTTATATGGACAGTGAGCAGTGATTTGGCCTGTTTGAGATGAAGAGTATCATAGCAGCATAATATATTTCGACATTGCATGGCAAGTCTCCAGCCTTGTGATTGGATTTAGGACATTGTGGAAGTGCCTGCAGGCACTATAATCTTATGGCTGTTTGCGGTTAATCACAGTAATCCCATTGTAAGTAAACTGGAAGAAATCATATAATCACATTGTTCAGTTCAGGAATTAATTTAGAGGCTTCAAGGATTTCCCTGTGGAAATATGTCATCCTGCATCTTCAGATGTTTTTACGACGAGCAGAAACTTCCTCTCTAATGCGTCGCCGGTTAGGCTGAGAAGTCACGTCGCACCCAACAGAAATGGTGGCTGAAGCTGGTCCCAGGCCTGTCCCATCCAGAGAACCTCTCTGTAGTCTTACTGTCCGGTTAGCGCAAGCTTCCGATTAAGCTATTTGACTATCATTTTGTGTCACTGAAAAGGTGTTGCTTGTATGGGAGTTTTTCCTTTTCTGTCTCACGGTAAACAGTGTAACCAAAATGGACTTGACTTAGCATTACGCTAGTCTGTGCAATTTAATATAATCCTCATAAGAAAGCCTTTCACGAAAATGTAATCACTGCTGACAGTGACTACACGCACGCAGTTGTGTTGAGGTTTCTGTGCCTCTGCTGCCCCCTTTAGGTAGAGCTGGGAAAAATGTATTCAAGGTTTGTCAGCCCCTAATGGGTGTAATTATGTAAAGGACTCAGGTCTGTACTGGGCCATGCTTACTTGTGATGATGTAACACCAAAGAATTCGTTCCAAAAACAGGCCAGATACTCATTTTAAGTTTTTGACCTTTGCTAAAACATTTGTAGCATTCTTAGAATGATGGGTAAGGGAAGACCTGTCATTGGATGTGTTTTTAATCAGAGTATTTTTAATACGACTCAACCCCTATTCAGAATACATTGTAGATTCATGACATATGTATATTTGTTAAAGGGGCAGTTCACCCCAAAACTGAGGGAAAAAAATGTTCTAGAGGCGCTTTAGTGCTGGGAGTTGCCTAGTTTTGAATATATTGGCTGCAGAAATGTCGGGCTTCTGCCGTATATAATGGGAGTGCAGAAGATAACGCCAGGGTACTCGTGTTCGTATCTCCTGCACAGTGATACTTTTGGCACGTGGAGTTCGGTAGAAGGAAGTAGTTTCTACTTTAAACCGCTCACTACAAAGTCTGTGGATTATCTAGAGTAACCGGGTCCTGATTTCTGGTAAGAGACATTGCTGCTGGATTTTTCAATCAAATGTATTTTTCTGGCGCTTTAAACACCACAAAGAATTCCATTCACTCCGATTATATTCGGGAGAAGACCGACATTTCTATGGCCGATGTCTCCAGAACTAGGCACCTCGCAGCAACACAACCTAGATGGATAGATGGTCCCTCTAAAACGTTTTTTTTTTTTCAGTTTTGGGATGAGCTGCCCCTTTAAGAGACATGGACATATGTCATTCAGTGGGTAAACGGTAGGGCTGCTTCATATTCTAATCTCTATAATCTCGGAATGGATTTTAAGACTTTTTGTTCCAGCACAAATACTTGTGACACCACTGACTAGATTAAGGTGTTCTGGTTGAAGCCAGTAGAGGGCAGGTCACTGCCCTAGAGGCTCTGACCCTCTGTCCACGCAGGTAGCTGATGGTGTCGTCAGATGGGAAGGTTCGTCTGATTCTGAGCAGTTTCTCTGGTCTTTCAGATCAAGTCATGTTTTCCCTGGGAACCTTCCAGAATGTAACCATACCTGGAAACACCACGGTGGAGGCGCAGGTCTCTGGCATTCCGCTGGAGGTCACCTACCTCACATTCCAGTTCCACACCTGGCTCCGCAACATAACTCTATCCTACACGGAGGTAAGAGCTTTGCCTATTGACAACTGACCTGCCCTACACCACACTACTGATGTGTAGGCCACACCCATTGAACCTTTCCTTGTCCAATGACAAGCTGCCAAAGGAAGGGCCACGCCAACTCAGCCTTACCTGAGAGCCACACCCATACACTTTTTTTTTTTCCAGGTCCCAGCACTGGGCTCGTCTCACACAGCTGCTGATGCTGGACTGCTGTCACCCATGCTGATCTCCCAGACCTCACTGACCTGGTACCTGCTGGCTTCTGATAGCCTGCCACTTACAGGCGTAGGCATGGTCCTGCCTTACCACAATGGTGGTACGTACTGCTCACCAGCTCTCAGCATTTAATGTCGAAAAGACAGTTTCTGTATGATCTGATCTTATTGGTAAAACATGTTCACATTGGAAATGCATGCAGAATTTTTATCCCAGATATGTCAGAAATGCGTCTCAACAGAAGTACTCCAGATGACCAATATCAGGTCTACAAAAATGTGCTGTTTGACCCCTAAGATCCAGTGCCAGGTGGCTGTAACCTAGAGAATGGCCTAAACTTTGATCCCAGTATCCACCTGCGATACAGTATGCTTGAGATTACCATCACTGTGGCCGCTGCCAACGTTGGGTACGCCAGGTAAGGATCAATCTGAGAAAATCAAAGCCACATTCTGTAATGCACACGTCTACAAGTCAGCCATGTCACATGACCTGGATTGGAGAATCCAATCTCAGAATACATTCCGAATGGCCTTGTTGAAATCGGGCACATCTGAATTGTAATTGTTACTAGTTGGTTGAGGCAGAATGGTATCCCATGCAGGGTGTACCCCTAGACCAGGTGGGTCAGTCGAGGTTTCAACCTTTACAGAGGCTTCCACAGAGAGGTCCTTCATAAGGAGTGCAGGGTCTGTGACCTCTGGATTGGGAGGGGTCACTTCTTTTTGTTCTTTGTGTTAGGGGGACCTCACCTCCATCATGCAACGCCACCGGGGCCCCCCAAACTCGCCTGGAGTATGACGTGTACCAGTACTTCCTACCGAAGGGAGACCTTTCAGAGGAGAGCCTCCTTAGCCATGTCCAGAGGGTGGGCAGCGTAGTGGGTGTCACAGCCCTCGGGACCAAGGTGGGAGTCACATGGGGACGAGGACCGGGACGGTCACAGCACATGGCAGCCGGCTGCACGGACGTGGCCTCAAACACAAGCACTTCCTGTCTAGGGCTCAAACAATGCTGCTTAGTTGCAGGATAACAGACTTCGTCCAGTTAGGTTAATTCTTATTCCCATTGATACAGCAGAAAGCGCAATTGCTCCCCAGGAATGCAGATGTGGAATGTAGATAACGTGTAATGACTCTATAAAGTGATTATTTAGTTTGTCCCTGCCCCCTGCCCCTGTCTGGTCAGTCTGCCACTTTGCCCATATTAACTGTGTTTGTCTTTTCTCAGGTCATGACATGGGTCTCTGGCAATAAACTGACCACAACGTTTGGCTCCACCCCTGGTCAGGGTGTCATATACTCGGTCGTGGTCAGGGACCCTGTGTTGAACACCTCTGCCCTCTATGTCCCAGTCCACAGCTACGCCTGCAGCTTTTCCTCTGCCCTGGATGGCTGCATGACTCTGGGTGGGTGACTTCACTATGTAGATCTCCCATCATGCTCCTCTGTAAGTGACCTCTCTGACTGCAGCTCCCATCATGCACCAGCATTCACTCTAGGCTCTGTTTCCATCACGTAACCTGGTGGTAACTCATTGTACTGTTTCCATCATTCATATCGGAACATTAAAAAGCTTTGTTCTTTTTTTATTTCAGGAAAGATTTCTACCAAGGTGTTTTTTACTGTTCTTGGCTTAGCTGGCCTTTTTGTTTGTTTCTTTGGGCACCGATTCTTCAAATGCGGTAAATCTCATCTCTCTCTTAATTTCCCAATACTTATTATATTGCAAAAATCTTCCCCAGTAGGTTATTGATTTACCTGAAGTAAACTATTGCTTTTACACCTTATAATAATGCTCTTCTGGAGCTCATTAGAAAACCTCAATACATCTAGAGACTCTGACATGCTTCTGGTCCCCTTGTTTGTGGTTGTAAACCGCAGTGGAATGCCATCATTTACTTTCGATCCCAGTGGAAAACAGTTAATGGGGGACACATTGATGCACATTGACTGCTTCGGAGAATCCATTGACAAAGAAAGAAGTCGTTACAATGTTGTTTTATTTTCCCCATGCTGGCGTGATTCCTGTGCTCCCCCCTGACGTAGAGCTCTTCTGGATGGGACTCTGCTTCACTGCCTCCATCTTCTATGTTGTCATCACAACAATGGCGGCCCTCGACTACGACCGTGAGCAAAGCTTCTCTGTTGCTTACAGGCCACAAAGAAAGAAAACAGAATTCATTCCATATAGAGCAGTTGGGGTTAGGGTCATTGACGAGTCTGCAAATGGTCTCTCTTGGCTACAGTGTCCAGTTTGTCTAAAATGTCCCAAAATAGATCGATCAGGTGATTCGCCAAACCCTTCTGACCCTCTGGCAGTAATGTTACATGCAGTCTGATGGTTTTTCTAAAAGAAGATTCCACTGTAATTTTACTGTCAGATCACAGAGGCTGAAGGACATGAGCATCACCATTAGGGCTCCAGAGCTTCCATGGAAACTTGCGGTGTTTGTCTACTGCCACCAAGAACCAAACCATACCGCTAACTGACGGTTTTCCATTGTAAATTATCCAAGCCATACCCAAGCCGTACCTGCGCTGACATGGCCCTCCTCACTAGCAGGGGCAAGAGCGTGACCAAACCAAGCTGGTTGCATCACCACCGTCTGATTGGTCGAAATGCAGGGAGGTACCGTGATCTGCGTCGATATGCATGGATTAACTGAAGGACATATGGGCATGTTCTAATATTATTCATTATTAGTAGTATCGCACATCGCGATGTACTGATGCATTCCCAATAACTCTTAAGCTCCTACTTAAAAAGTCCAACAGAACGGCTGAACGGAATGGATTCGTAATGCACATTTACGCAAGCTAATGCTAATTCTGTTAGCATTTGATGCTAACATAAGATAGCGATTCTCACTTGCTAACAGAAATTAGCACATAGTAAATCGTGATGTACACCTTGTGGATAGTAAATAAGCCTCTCTTCGGTTTTACGTTGCCGTCGCTCTCCAAACCCGACCACGCCTTTACCGAGCCGACCCTTCCGCAGTGGAAAATCGAAGCGAGTTGGATCCACATTGTAACTAACGTTTCTTCACGGTACGGCCTGGGTACCTCTGTGCCAGGTGAAAAGCACAGTTATTGATTGGTGGTTTTCTGAGTTTGTGAAGGTATAGTTCTTTTTTTTTAATTTAGAGTGATGATGTTCTGGATGGTTCCGTCCTCTCCCACCCCGCAGTCCGGCTGGCCCTGACCTCCCTCATGGGAGTAGTGGGTGGCGTCCTGCTAGTGATGAGCTGGTGGCGTTTTGGCTCCATCCTGTGCTGCGTGGGAGTGGTGGGGCTCCTCCTCGGGTTCCTGCTGGCCGCCTCCATCTTCTTCACACCCATTGGTGAGACTCCAGGGCAGCTGCTGGGGGTTGCAGGCATCTCATGTGACCACTAAGCTTCTACTGCAGTCTGCAGGAACATGAGGACCATCTCAGGAAAATCATTTTCACCATTTCCAACGTGGCTAATGAGGTCGTCTTCATATTTTAAAGCAAAAGCCATAGAAGGATTTTCTTTGTTTTTGGACTTTAGACATAAAGCAGATATGATTATTTGTACCAGGAGCACAGTCTGTCATCCATGTAACCATTATTCATCAGTTGTTTCTTTCCAAAGGAAGCCTCTCCATCTTCCACTCGGATGCTGCATTCTGGGTCACTCTCAGTGCTATCGCTCTGGCCGTTCCACTTGTCTTCTTCCGATGGCCTAGAGAGGTATGGTTTTCAAACAGAAAGATGCCTGCAGTCCCAGCATCTCCCTTCTTCTGTATGATCTGACTCTCTGTGATATGGTGCTGCTCCTTAAACAGCCAGAGGATGGCGTAGCGAGGGCTTTGTCAGCGTACCAGTTGACAGTGGTGGTGTTTACCACAACTCAAATCACACATGTGCATGGGGGCCAAAAAGATTCACTACACTAAATATTAAATGAACTCTTCTTATTTCAGAGATGCAAAAGCGGTATGTTCCGGTGCCTCTATGCTAGCTAGCTACCATCTCTTGACTCTACTAGCTAACTATTTATTTAGTATTTGAAACATCTAATGGAGATGGGGGGGTGAGTTTTTGTGTGGGGCAGCTGAAGCAGCAAACCTGCCCCGGGTCACTTTCCTGATGGGGCCTGATTCCGCGTGACAGAACCCGCCACATGTCTTGCAGGGCAGCATAGTCTCCTGCGCCGTGCTTGGCTCCTACTCCGTGCTTCTTGCGGTGAGCACCTACGTCTCCACCAGCCTGTCCTACGTCACCCTAGACGTACTCAAGCGGCTCGTGGACAGCGGCTTCAGACGGACCACCGCTGGCGTAGTCTTCCACAGCACTGGTGCGTGTGACTCCACCTACCACAGTGCCGGTCAAAGTCCAAGTACCCCCCCCCCCCCGCCAAATTTCACTTTGTCTCAGATGGTGCATATTTGGGGGGCACCTGGGGTAAAGCTTGCTCGAGGGGGAGAGGTATTGACCAGTCCTGATCAGCTGTCTTCCACAGGATATTTCCTGGGGGCTATAAATCTGGTTTTGATATAAATCTCCCACCCACAGATTATATTCTGCTGACGGTATGGGTGGTGCTGGCAGTGGGCGGCACCGCCCTGCAGCTGCGTCGTGAGCGGGAACGCCCCTTCTTCCCGCCCAGCCCCTACCTCATGTGGCAGCAGGAACGCGAGCGGCGGAAGACCAATGTGCTGGACCCCAGTCACCACGTGCCCCCGCTGCCCTCCCGGCTCCAGGGCCGCCTGCTGGGCCTCATTCGCCGCAAGGAGCCTGCGGAAGAGAGGACGCCCCTGCTGTTGTAAGCCCCGCCCCTCCCCACGTGGGCCACATCTTTCCTGGTCTGAGCCCCATTCCTGCTAACGAGCTAGTGCCATCGCCCTGGGACCTCACCCAAGGTTCTGTGGGGAGCTGGATGTGTGCTTAGTGCAGGCTTTGGTAAAATGTGATGAAATATTTTGACCAAAAATGACCCTTTTTTCTACATCATCCTTGGGCATATTTTTTTTTCACAGAACTACAAGCACTATTATATAATTGTTGTTGTCTTTTTTTTTTTTGATTTGGGATAAAATGCCAAGAACGAGGTGTTGTACATTTTATCATGCTTTATATGTCCAGTTTTTAACACACCAGTAAAAATTCTTTTGTTTGTTTGTTTATACTTTGCTGATTCATTCATTTTGTGTGGCTTTTTTTTCTATGGACGCTGTGTGTGTATAACCATGTGACCTCACTCGGATACGCCCAGTGGGAGGAGTCATCAGTTAACCAATCATAAGTGGCGCTTGGTTCACAAAAAGACCACAAAAACTGTTGTCTTTATTTTAATGTCATGGTTTGGCCCACCACTGATGTTTTCATGTTGTTATTGTGGTATGGTATTATTAATAAAGGTTGCGTTTTTACTAGCATATTTGATGAACATGGTATTTTTTATATCCTCATTTATTGTTAAAGCTCATCTCATAGAATCTGACCAATGAGGTCTCCAAAATCACTTATGCTATGTAATCTACAAAATATGTTACAGCTTGAAGCTATTATATAAGTACATACAGTGCCCTCCACTGTTATTGGCACCCCTTGTAAAGATTTGTAAATAGGGCTAGAAAAAATCCACCTTTTGGTGAAGTAGCTTCATCTCGCACTGTAAAAAATGAGAAAAAATCAACCTTTCATTGAAATAAATGTACTCAAAGAAAAACTAATCCTTTATCAAATAATTATTTCCAACAGAAACACACGTGCCACAATTATTGGCGCCCCTGGAAATTATTGTGAACGCAATGTAACTGAAGTGTGTTTCCCATGTAGATTGTAAATCTCTGAATTGATTGGACTGTATAGGAACCTTCACGCTGTAATCCATGACTTCCTGATTGACTGGGGTACAAATATGAGGTGAGACGGAGGCCAAATTCCCTTAGTCAACCATCAACATGGGAAAGATAACAGACCACACAAACCAAGTGAGGGAGAAGTGTGTGGGCCTTCATAAGTTAGGGAATGCGTATGAAAAATAGCTACTCGCCTCAAAATGCCCATTTGTACAGTTAGGGCAATAGTAAAAATGTGGTCATCAACTGGAACTGTGATAAACCTGCCTGGAAGAGGACGCAAGTTTATTTTACCCCCACATACAGTGAGAAGGATAGTAAGAGAGGCAAGAAAATCCCCAAGGATCATTGTTGGGGAATTAGAAGACACTAAAATCTTGGGGTTACCACATCTCCAAAACCACCATCCAACGGCTCTTTCATGCTAACAGATTATTTGGAAGGTATTCCAGAAAAAAGCCTTTTCTGTCAGTTAACCGCATGCAAGCACCTGGAGTTTGGGAAATGCTACTATAGCTTTGATTGGAATCTGTTCTATAGTTTGATGAAAAAAAATAGAGCATTTTGGCAATAAACACTCAAAGTGGGTTTGGGGTAAAAAGAAGGATGGCTACAAGGAAAAGAACCTTGTCCCAGCTGTGAAATATGGTGGAGGATCTGTGATGTTATGTGGCTGGTTTTCTTCCAAAGACCCTGGAAACATTGTTAGGGTGCATGGTGTCATGGACTCCACGAAAAGCCAGGACATTTTAAATCAAAATTTGGCTGCCTCTGCCAGGAAACTAAAACTGGGCCGTCACTGGATCTTCCGGCAGGACAATGATCCTAAGCACATATCCAAATCAACACAAAGATGGTTAGCTGACCATAGAATCAAGCTTCTGCCATGGTCCGCTCAGCCCCCTGACCTGAACCCCACTGAAAACCTGTGGAGTAATCTGAAGAGGAGAGAGTACACAGGAGAGGGCCTAGAACCCTGGGAGATCTGGAGAGATTCTGTAAAGAGGAATGGTCTCAGATGCCCTGCTCTGTATTCTCCGACCTTGTAAAGTAATATAGGAGAAGGCTCAGTACTGTTATACCAAAGGGAGGTTGTGGCACATTTGATTTTGTTGAAAATAATTATTTCTTGATGAAAGATTTGTTTTTCTTGGTATCAATGTATTTCAGCGAAACGTTGGATCTTTCTTATTTTTTCAGTGTGAGATGAAGTTTCTTCACCAATAGGTGGATTTTTTCTAACCCTTTTTACAAATCTTTATAAAGGATGCCAATAATTGTGGAGGGCACTATATATATTTAGAAGTAGCTGTTACCCATCCAAAAAATGCCCCCTTTGCCCTCTTATGCCCCTGTGCTTTGGGTAATCTTGGAATTTCCCCTGGAAATCCATGGATGGGATTCACGATCAGCAGGCTTCTGGTAAGGGGGTCCCCAGTCTCTCTGGAAAATGCAAAAACACACCCCAAGTCACTTCCTTCGCAGATAGGTAAGTTTGCGGTGATGGCATCCAGGCCAGATATCTGCCATTTTGCACCTAATGCACTTCTATGAAATGAGACATGGCTCTCAACCATCAGGCCCGTTTATTAATGACTGTGCGGAGCATCCATCCACCAATCGGTTGTTTCTGCAGAAAACCACTAGATGGCGCTATTAACAAAAGTAAAAAAATTAGTTATGAAGGCGAGCGTTCATCACGACTTTCACATGTTAACCCGACAGGCTGTTGTTTCACTATTGAGCCTTAAGGCGATGTGGAATGCAGAAAAAACACTGTAAACGTGCTGTAAATCAACCTGAAATAGGTGTTGGGATGTGCAATGATTGAACAGATGGTGTTTCAACTCAGACTTACATGTCAAACTTTTTGTTTCCAGCACATGTAGGTAGACTCATTACAATGGACAGGAAACTAGTCATTTGTGTACATGGAATGAAATGTAGCACAACAACATGAAGTGAATATGGTCTTTCGCCATTTTGTGTTATACGTTTTAGATTCGCATCTTATCACAATCTCTACAGTTTTTAATATTTTGGAAATAAAGGTTTTGTGTAAAATGTATTAAAATTTGTGCCAAACGGCAGACTGGTGACTAAAGATGCTCTAACTAGGTAAGCAGTTACCATTCACCCTGCTGGTTAATCTGGCTAGTGCCACCACCTTGCCCTGTCCTGGCCGGGCTTTAGTCAGTTGGAAGTCCCCCTGTTTACAGTGCCTGAGGCACAGCAGAGAGCACCCAGAAAACCACTACGACTCTCAGTCTTTGAACTTTGACGAGAGCTCCGTGCTGCGTCCAGGCAGCAGACACTCGTTGTTGGCCCCTCCCAGCCACCATGGGGGCCCCCACTCGCATGCGCCATGTCCCCCGGCCAGCACACGCACACATGTTGCCCGCCCGGGTTTCACGTTCGCTCTGCGCGTCTTGGGTGGTAAAAAGAGCTCAGCCTGTCAATATTTAAAGAGGGCCGCACGGCACTGCTGGGCGTGTGGTGGGCGGGGCTGGGAGCAGGGAGTGGGTACAGAGAAAAAAGGGGCGGGGATAGAGGTAGGGAGGCGGGCACCAGACGTGGTCCAGCTCACCGGAGACAGAAGGCAGTGGTCAGGGCTGGCGCAAGGGCTGGGTCTGTTGTCACGGTACGGAGGAGCTGTGGGATCTGGCACTGGGTCTGTCATCTTGGCGCTAAAACAGAGACCCCCCCGGGCCAGACCCTGAGGATACCCCCCCTCCCCAGCCTCCTCCATAGCAACTGGGAGCCTTATATCCCTGCTCAGACCTGAGTGGCAGAGCAAGAAGGATGAGCCTGGTACTGTGACGTTCAGCGAGGCTCAAGCCTACTGAGGCTCCAGCCCGGAGAAGCTCCAGGTCAGAAAGTCACCAGCCCAGAGGGGCTCCAGCTCAGAGAAACAGCAGCAAGACCAAGATCGGGTACAGAGCACGACACAGGGGGCAGACATGCCGTTCGGGGGGCTGTCGGCGCTGAAGGAGCGGGTGCTCAATCCGGGGAAGGAGGAGGCAAAGAACATCATGAGCGACTCACTGGGACACCTGCAGAGGTAGGGGGGGGCGTAGGGGGCTCCCAGCGCTCCCAGCTCAATCTGCTGACTGGGAACACTGGAAACCCTAACCGGCTGGGTGCTCAAGCGTTTCACAGGAAATGGAAGTGTTGTGTTTTCCATCGAATATCAGTTCTAGAAGCATCTTCTACGTGTTATAGTGAGAATCCAGCTGTTTTAAAAGTAACTTCAACTGGATAGCATCTTTGCCCAGTTATTATGATATCATAGATAAAGCATCATGAAATGCCTTTTAATATTAAGCCCGGATATAGAATGGACGCAGAGCCCTTTCCAAATATATACGTATCACATCCAGAACAGGTTGAGTTACAGGTGATGTAATCTGATGTTTTATGGAAACATGCTTTCTGGTGCATATTTCATAAGGAGCAGATAAATATAGAAGGACGAGATCTTGGTTTCAGAAGTGGACAGCAGAAGCTCACACATCCCCATGACGATAAACACGAGGGCTCACGGTACAGACAAGAACCACCTGAACTAATCCTCATCTTAAGGACACTACACCTATATAAGCAGTGTTGTGTATTTCTGATTATATACATTTAACAACAGTACGTTTAATTTTTCAAATAAAAGGTTGCATGTTTAAAGAACATTTTATGGTTTGCTACATTTAAAATAAAAGGCTAAACTGAATGACAATGAATATGTTAAAAATGTTAAGGTCTGGAAAAAGCTGGGTTCTGGGACCGTTTTATTACTATGCTAGAGAATAATCATGTTCATAAAAACTGCACGATCATTTTAAGAGCATTAGTGCTATAAAAACACATGAATAACGAGTGAGGCATTGGACTGGAGTGTCCATTCAGAGGTTCTGGTCCTGCGCGCGCGGTTCATACTCTTTCTGCTGGGTCTCACGTGCAGCAGTCATTCATTTTCACCCTTCTCTAAGCTCCCGTATTTTCCTTACTACGCTGCTGCTAGCTTGCGCAAGCTAGAAGTTTTTAATGTTTTCTTTTTTAATCAGCTTCACAATGCAAACAGATTTCATCCACTTTGCGCTTTAATCACCCCATCTTTCATCCATCTTCGCGAAAAAATAAACTTAATGAGTCATCAGCTTCGTACCCAAATAACCCGCTCCATCCGGCTTCGTGGTATCAGCGCATCACCTTCATTAAGGTCCACAGTACAAATGACTCGGCCTCCTCCAGCTTCACGGCACAAACACCTCAGCTTCACTGAACCTCAAACTCACGAAGCTCTCACTTTTGTTTCAGCTTCACACTAGGAACACCTTACCTTCACCCAGCTAAACAGTAAAAGCCCCTCAGCATCACTTAATTGCACAAACCCCTCAGCTTCACCGAGCCTCAAGCCACAAAGCCCTCAGCTTCGTTTCAGCTTCACCGCACAAACATCTCAGCTTCATTCAAGTTTCACGTCTCCATTATTCCACTGTCGCAAACCGGCCCCTCCCAAAGGCGCAACGCCACCAGCAGCGTGCGTCACTGGCGAGGGCAGCTCATTTAAATGTATCCTCCCGGTCTATCTGCAAAGATCAGCTCTTTTAGATGAGTGATTAAAACTGTATGAAAACGTTTATGAATAAGCTTACCGCACCAGATCAGATCAGGTTAATGTCGGGCTCTAAGAGGAGGTGTTAATTTGTTTGCGACTGCTGCCCTTTTCGGGAATCACCGTGAAATGAAACCCATTGCGGTGGGCAGAAGGACAGCAGCCAGTCTGTCAGTCCGGTACCGAATTAGAGCAGGAAGCACCACCTGTGTAAAGCGCTTCAAAACCCAAATTTGTTCCCCCTTGGTTTTGGTGAACGCCAGCCACTTAAGTTGAAGCATTTACCAGCAAACTTAACGTAGTTCATAAGACGTTTGAGTGTGCATGTACAGTACTGTGCAGTCATAGGCAAAGAAAATATGTAAGCCTATTGATCTGGGTATTATGTGTATAGGTACTCAGGAAAAGGCAAATGCAAATTATGAGTAACCGAATAATAACTAGTAAGAATTTCTTTTGTTCTCCAAAAAGTTACTGATATCTTGTTGGATGGCTAGATGAACACGGCTCTCCTCAGGGGCACCCCAGCCATTAATTGTATTTGTTAAATGCCATCACCAGCTCAATTAATTAATGAACATAATCAATTAAATAACTCAATGAGGTATTAGTTGCCCAAACATGGTGGGGTAGTTGATAAATCAAAAAATACATGTGTATTTTGGACGGTTGCTGCAAATACCGGGCTGATTTTAGGAGAGGAATTGAAATGGGTAAGCTGACGCACACTGACAGACATAATATCATGGTTTTACACCAAGATGAAGATCATTTAAACATTATTTTCTTTGACCGCCTAAGACTTTCGCACAGTACTGTATGTCTGGGACTTTTGGGTCCGTATGTGTGTGTGCAGCGGTGTGTGTGTGTGTGTGTGTGTGTGACAGAAAGACGAAGGGCTCGGTAATGGTTCTCTTGTTTGATGTTAGTTGCACAGCTGTCAGGCAAGTCGGAGTCCTGCATTCATCCTACATTAAAAAGGCTGCTGTGGAGCCGCAGTGCAGATCGCGGCCAGTGCAGGTGTAGACAAACAGCGCAAAAACGCATCGCCCGCAACAAAAGCGCCGCGAGCCGGAGCGCAGTGCGCCGGCTCCCTGCCTCATTGTTTGCGGGATAATGTTGGTGAGGTGCTCTTAAGTGCTGCAACTTCCTGATCTGCGACACTGTCACAGAACACCGGGGGTAACAGGAGGCCGTGACATCGTCCCCTAACGACGCGGAGAGATGCGGCGGAGACGAGCTGTAAACTGTCAACGTGGCAGAATAGCGGCGGCCGTAAATACTCTATGACAGCGAAAAGCTCATTTATTTTTAATTAAAGACACACAGTCCCTGGCAGTGCCCGCGTTCCAAACTTTTCTCGGAAGTTGCTTCACATGTCTGAAGTGTTTTTCTTTCCTCTGAGTCTGGCTGTGTGTGTTAATGACTTTGCTAGTCGGTTTTTTACGTACTGGTGCAGCGCAGGGCAAAAGGCCGGGATAGACCATGGTTGGGATGCCTGGTTTTTACTAATCTCATATAAAATTGATAAACCCTCCCAACAATACAACCTGTACTACTTTGCATATATGTAAAGTGGCCACTTTATTAATTACACTGGCTTGTTTATGCAAACAGACTTACTCCAAACAGCCAGTCATATGGATGCAAAATGAATGCATACGCAATGCAGTCAACAAGCTCATTTACTACTGGTCTAAACCGTACCACATATGGCGAACCCAGAATCACACAAGCAACCACCTTCCTGGGATTTTCACTCGCTGTTGTGTCTAGAGTTTACAAAGGATAGGGCGATTAACAAAAGCATCCAGTCAGCAACATTTCTATGGGGAGATACAGCTTCAGCCATGTTGGTCCTTAGCACTGATACAGGGGGTGGCTCAGGTGGTCAACCCGAAGGGGTCAAAGCAATGCCACACCTTCTCTGCCATTCTGTACCAGCTGTACCGAGCTCATCCTGAGCATTGTGAGGGTCTCAGGTTGGCATGTTCAGGATAAATACATAGGCTATCCTAGGATGTATCCAAGGGCCCTGCCGCTGGAAAAATGGAACAGTCCGACTTATTAAATCTGGCCGACTAATCAGCCGGCACCTAATTATTGACGTATTCTTTTTAATTTTCTCACTTTTTCCTTCGCCTTAAAAAATACCTTAAGTGGCAGGCTTGGTGGGGGGGCTCGTACCCATGTCAGCCAAGAGCCCCCCCCCCCACCCTGGAGATGTTAATGCACCACCAGGCACATCCCGTTTCAGGAAGATGGACGGCACTCACACGGATGGAGAGGCGCAGATGGAGCTATCGGCGGATGGGCAGCCAGTGCTGATGGAGAACCGCAGAGCCCCCTTCTTTGACTGCGCTTGCTTCGGTGTGCCCAAGCGCTACATCATCGCCATCCTCTCGGGCCTGGGCTTCTGCATCTCCTTCGGGATCCGCTGCAACCTGGGCGTGGCCATCGTGGAGATGGTCAACAACAACACTGTCTACATCAATGGCACAGCCGTCATGAGGGTGGGCAAGTTGGCCGGTCCACATATGATTCGGGGGGGGGGGGGTTTAGTGTGTTTCCTACACTGCGTTGGTGCCGTGAGTGTTATGTACGCTTTGTGGTCACTACGTAGGGCGTTACTCAGCAGATCAACGTGCACTGTCGTTCATTTGACTGCACCCCCAGCCAGCACAGTTTAACTGGGACCCGGAGACGGTGGGACTGATCCATGGCTCCTTCTTCTGGGGCTACATCGTCACG
Organism: Mormyrus iriodes; assembly: GCA_011763525.2. Classification (NCBI taxonomy): domain Eukaryota; kingdom Metazoa; phylum Chordata; class Actinopteri; order Osteoglossiformes; family Mormyridae; genus Mormyrus; species Mormyrus iriodes. The sequence goes on from JAAGVU020000001.1 coordinate 6,963,373, forward strand.
CAGATCCCTGGGGGCTTCATTGCCAACAAGCTGGCGGCTAATCGGTGAGTGCTGAGCCATGTCGATGCAATGATGCAACCACTGGTAGCTCACGAGGTCACCAAGGGGGTGTCTGATCTCGCACTCGAGCTTTCACTGTCGCGTTGCCAGTGAAATGTCATTCATCGCATTCCCAAATGCGACACGCCTCGTAGACAGTCTGTTTCACTTGAAACGGGAGACAAACTTCTGACTTGGGAAGAAGGATGAAACTCTCTAAGCGGTGAAACTGGGAATAACTCCGTGTTCCTCAACAAGCTTGTGACTCCGATAAAGTTAAAATTTTATGTTTAATTTACTTAGCATATGCTTTTATCCAAATCAACGCACATTTATTGGGAAAGCAGGGTCAGCCAGTCCCTGCAGCGATCAGGGGTTAAGAACCTTATTACAAAGGCCCAATGGTGAAATCACACTGCTGACCCTGGGATTTGAACTGACAACCTTCCGATTACAGCCAAAACATCCTAACTTGCTGAGTTAAAAGACATAAGTTAAGGGGGCTGCCAAGTAGGGAGGGTTAATGAGCCCAAGGGGGCGTCAGCTTGCAAGCAGGGAACGGGCTGGTAATAAAAGCTTCACGGGAGAGGAGCGCGAGCCTCTGACGGAGTTAATAATTAAAGATCCAGACTCTGATTTCTCTCCTGGAAACTCCATGCCCTGGAATATTACAAGTGTCATTTACAGCTGGCAGGTCTGGGGAGCTGAAGGCAGGACCAAGGAGGAGAGCCCAGTCATGGTGGCTCAGTGGGTTCGGATGCTGTGTCTGTGAAAAAAGGGGTGCTGGTCCAAATACTCTGGCTGATGAGTGATTTTACCAGTGAGTCCCTGAGTAAGGCCCTTAACCCCCAGGTGCTCCAGGAACCAGCTGAACCTTTTCTCAAAAAATGTATGTAATTTTGGATAAAAGAGTCCGTTAAATAAATAAAACGTAAACCCAGGCTGACGCAGGGTGGTGTTGGAGCTCGGGCTGGGTTTGGACTGGGAATAGGGCCGCTTTGAGTGTGACACGAACTCCAATTAGCAGGGAGTCATTTGCATATGCGTTTATTTGTTTATTTAGGAGGTGTTTGATCGAAGTCACTGACAGGTCAGTGTAAATAATCAGCGTGTTAAAGAACAAGCAAAGATCGTCAACACGAGTACATAATCAGTAATTGAGTAGCGAGGTAAAAATAATCACAAACATTATCATCAAAACTCTTTGAGATTTAATGACAAAAGCTTTAGATACAGGCAGCAGCTTATTAAAACACACAAATGCAGACCGCCTGGGGAGTTCAGGATGCAATGAAAAATTCAGGGCTGGAGTGCTGACTCAGCCGTGTAACAGTACTCACTGTGTAGTAGGAAGTCGCTGTGTGACGGTGACTCTGTGTAACAAGGTTTTGAAGTGTCTGTGTGTGTCCGTGTGTCCCCTGTTTAACTGATAAAGGCGCGATTCACTGTGTCAGAGGGACGTACTGTGTGACCTCCTCTGTCATACCCTTCTGCAGGGTGTTCGGGGCGGCCATTATCCTGACCTCCCTGCTCAACATGTTAATCCCGTCTGCAGCAAGAGTCCACTTTGGCTGCGTCATGTGTGTGCGCATCCTGCAGGGCTTGGTGGAGGTCAGTGCAGGCAAACCTAAAGATGGCAGTGGGCACCTCTAGAACAGCGTGCTGGACCCAGGTCTTAGAGTAGCAGCAATAAGAGTCTCGCATCTGCCTGACAGGGAGTCACCTACCCAGCATGCCATGGGATGTGGAGTAAGTGGGCACCGCCACTGGAGCGAAGCAGGCTGGCAACCACTTCTTTCTGTGGTGAGTCTCCATACAGGTCTCGCTGCCCTCTACTGGTTGGAGGTTGCTATTGTAATAACTGTGGCAGATTAGAAATGTTAATGCAATGTTAATTAGTATAACATGAACATTGGCTGTTCCTTTTCAGCTGAATTGCTCCTCTTTCTGCATCTCTATTTTAAAGGAGGTTCGTTTTTTAGTCTACAAACAAAGACTATTATTCAGGAAATTTACACTCCAAAAAGAAAGAAAAATTTGCACAGCACAGAAAAATTAACACACCACAGTAACTACTGAATTTTAGCCAAATGTTTCAGTGCAGAAATGTTCCATATTAATAGCAGTAGTTTTTCACATGTAATTACATCCTATTAAAATCTTATTAAAGACAAAATCTATTAATTGGGAACGTTTTAACCCCTGTGTTATTTTTGGGGTTGAAGTGACCCCAGTGCATTTTCAAAATGAGGTTAAATTCTATAGAATCTAGAATTTAGAACGGAAGAATTAAAATATATAAGAGTTAAGCAAATATTTAAGCCCAAAATAGACAGAGTAAGTGGTGAAGACTGACTGGCCTAACAGTCCTGTCACTAACAGTCCCGTGTCTATGTCCAGCAAGATCATCATTCACACGCCTGTCTTCTATTCACAGAGTGATCCTGTTCTCTCAGGCAAAGCCTGAGTCGTTAGTTAAATGACTCATTAGCTTAGCAGCCGCTAGCCACCCTGTCTACAGCTCGCATTTGAATCGGACGGCTCTTTAATATTAAACAGGCACCATGACAACCTGGACTGTAGTCGCCTCTCTGCATGGATTCTGAATGAAGATGGCTGCCACGCTATTCAGTGGCTGGGTGACTCGTGCATTCGCCGTGGCAGACAGACCGCCGCATTACCCCTGCCACACAGCGCCCCCAACCTGTGGTCTAATTTAAATAATAGGGGCGGTGACGAGTACTGCTGCCTACATGCTCCTCTTTGCGCTCACATTACCAGCTGAAACTATAAAGTGGCCTTAAAATAAAATGTTATTTTTCATTTTTGCAATGTATATGGAAAATGTCATGTGACCCAGGCCACTTTGATTTCCCAGGATCCTACGCAGGTGCTGTGATCGCCATGCCCCTTGCGGGCGTCCTGGTGCAGTATGTGGGCTGGTCTTCCGTCTTCTACATCTATGGTAAGGTTGGGGCTACTTGGGGCTTAACATTTAACAGCTTTGAGCACGGTTAAAATCTGGAGAGAGCAGAGGTCCCCTTTGTTTGGTGTTTTCAACCCCATATTTAGTAATTCTCGAGGGTCTAAAGTTCCTCAAATGTGCTGCAGACCGAAAGATCTCAGGAAGATGTGGGAGCTGTTGCCCCGCAGTGTCAGTTTCACGCAGGAAGCAGCATCCTTAACGCTGGCGAGGAGCATAAAGGTTCTCCCTGCCATGATGAGCCACTTGGCAGCTGAATGAAATTAGAGGGCTGGCAAATTGAGATGTGTAGATAAAGCTGACGGCTGAGAATAATGGCGATATACAGGGTTTTGTTGAGAAGGAAATTATCGCAGATAAGACTTTTTATTAACCTGAGGTGGGGGCACCTGTGGGGGGATGGGGTACACTACACACGGCAGACGGGCAGCGCCATTTTCCCAGCATACCTCTGGACGGTAGCGGTGTTGTTATGATGCTGTATTAGTGTCCCCTGTCTCCCTGTGTTGTAATTATTTTCATCAATGCTCTGCATTAATGGCTTACAGCTTTAGTGGACATCTGGTCCACCAATGCATCATATTCCATTTAGCACGGCCATCTCGCTTCTCGCTGCTGCCAAAACAGTCCTCTAACAGCGAGCTAGGACCGGAACAGGTGGCTTGGATGTGCATTCTTGAGCTGTCTGCAGCCTTAACTTCGACTTCCTGCCTGCAGGTGTTTTCGGGATGATATGGTACATCTTCTGGCTCCTGCTGGCCTACACAAGTCCGGCTGACCATCCCACCATTAGTGAGGAGGAGAGGAGCTACATCGAGACAAGCATCGGTGAGGGGGCCAAACTGCTCAGTGCCACTGAGGTGCGTGAGAGCCCCTCCCCGCCCCACAATCTGCTCGACCCCAACGCCATGCTCCACCTCAGCCACTTTCCCTTTGCAGAAGTTTAAGACGCCGTGGAAACGCTTCTTCACCTCCATGCCCGTCTACGCCATCATCGTAGCCAACTTCTGCCGGAGCTGGACCTTCTACCTGCTGCTGATCAGCCAGCCTGCATATTTCGAGGAGGTGTTTGGCTTCCCCATCAGCAAGGTGGGCAGGCGGAAGAGGCAGGATATGTAATAGCGAAGGACAGAGGGCTGCACTACTGACAGACAGGGAGAGCCAACTAACTGACAGGCAGACAGGGCTGTACCACTGACAGACAGGGAGAGCCAAGCAACTGACAGGCAGACAGGGCTGCACCACTGACAGATTGGGAGATTCAGACACCTGAGAGGCAGACAAGGCTGCATCACTGACAGACAGGGAGATCCAGACAACTGACAGGCAGACAAGACTGAGCCACTGACAGATAGGGAGAGCCAAGCAACTGACAAGCAGATAGGGCTGCACCACTGACAGATTGGGAGATCCAGACACCTGACAGGCAGACAAGGCTACACCACTGACAGACAGGGAGAGCCTAACAACTGACAGGTAGACAGGGCTGCACTACTGACAGACAGGGAGAGCCAAGCAACTGACAGGCAGACAGGGCTGCACCACTGACAGACAGGGAGAGCCTAACAACTGATAGGTAGACAGGGCTGCACCACTGACAGACAGGGAGAGCCAAGCAACTGATAGGTAGATAGGGCTGTACCACTGACAGACGGAGAGCCAAACAACTGACAGGCAGACAAGGCTGTACCACCAACAGACAGGGAGAGCCTAACAACTGACAAGTAGACAGGGTTGCGCCAATGACAGATACAGCAAGACAGCTGACAGAAAAATATGGCTGCAGCACTTACAGACAGGTAGAGACAAACAACTGACAGACAGACAGACAGACTGGCTTACACCAATGACAGACCACTGCAGAGAACTACTCGCAGATCACAGATAAATGGTTCAAGGGGGTTACATTCCTCTACATCAGCTGTATTGCATGGCAATGATATTGACTCTGCATAAATATGTGTCAAGAGTGTACCAGCCGGGACAGGCAACTGAGCTGCTCTGCACGTCCAACTGCTGGTGCTAAGTGTGTTAGTGGAGAGAGGTCTCGTCCCTGTACTGCTGTATTTGAGTGGCCTGCCAGTTTGCCCACTGTTGTCTTTGCGCAGGTAGGTGTCCTGTCAGCCCTCCCCCACATGGTGATGACCATCATCGTGCCCATTGGCGGGCAGCTGGCAGACTTACTGCGGAGTCGCAACATCCTCTCCACGACAACTGTGCGAAAAATCATGAACTGTGGCGGTATGAGCCGGCTGTGTGCGTGGCATGCTCTCCCATGGTGTACCGATGTGGTGAGACCCTCCCTCACTCCCCTGACGTGGCTGTGTTTGCAGGCTTCGGCATGGAGGCCACACTGCTGCTGGTGGTGGGCTTCTCCCACACACGAGGCGTCGCCATTTCCTTCCTGGTGCTGGCTGTGGGCTTCAGCGGCTTTGCCATCTCAGGTGGGATTTCAAGCACAGCGTGAGGCATCATCGCCTGATCACAAATGTATCACCACGCTTCAAACACATGACCGGCTGCCTGAGACATCACCAGCCATCAGATGCATCATCTACTGTTCTTCACTCAAACTCATCACCATCGATCAAAGTCATAATCTTCAATTAAACTCATCACCACCCATCAAACTCCTCATAAGCCACAAAACTCATCACCACTCAACCAATCACAGGCATAAAACTCATCACCACTCAACCAATCACAGGCATAAAACTCACCACCAAATATCAATGATCAATGAATGAAGGTTCAGTATGGTGTCGAAAGTTCTTTTTGTCATGACCACAGGGTTCAACGTCAACCACCTGGACATTGCCCCGCGCTATGCCAGCATCCTCATGGGCATCAGCAATGGCGTGGGCACCTTGTCAGGCATGGTGTGCCCACTCATAGTCGGGGCTCTGACCAAACACAAGGTGGGGCTCCTACTTTTTTTAACAGCTTGTTTTACCCTATAACCCTGTATTGGGTAAAAAGTCAAAAGACAGATGTATAGACACTGCATCTTTTATTTAGTTAAGTACTCATGAGTAGTCTACAACAGCATAAGCTGAAAATGCTAAATACTCAAAGTTATCTAGGCATAAGCTTCATATTATGGCACATTAGCGTAGCTGTAAAACAGGATATGAATATGAAGCCCTGGGTAGTAAATCTCAATGGCTGCAGAAGCTGTCCGTCAACTCCTGTCTCCGCCCCTCTGTTCCTGTCTGGCCTACAGACCCGGGCGGAATGGCAGAACGTGTTTGTGATTGCTGCCGTCGTCCACTACACCGGCGTTGTCTTCTACGGCATCTTTGCCTCTGGGGAGAAACAGGACTGGGCAGACCCCGAGGACACGAGCGATGACAAGTGTGGCATCCTTGATGAGGACGAGCTGGCCGAGGAGACGGAGCTCACCAGCGAAACCAACCTCAGCCAGAATAAGAAGACGTCGTACGGCGCCACCACTGACAGCTCCACATACAAGCAGGACTGGCGGAACGACGGCAGCGACTCATACCACCACGAGAACGGAACCTACTAAGACGACTCCCAGTGAGGCTACCCCCTCAGCCCAAACCCCCCTGTGCTCTTGAGGGACACTTGTAGGACTGGTTCCCCATAAGCCTTGGACAGGAAGTCGTCTTACACCGAGGGTGAATGAGGGGAAAATGGCCAAAACCTTCCCAGGACCATTAGCTTCTCTTGGTCCCTCCCAACGTGGGCCCATAACCGCAGACTGGAAACCGGCACGGTCCAGGGGAGGCTGAACAAGAGCATCACCATTTAATCCGTCTACATTTTGGTGGGAAACAAACTCTGAAGACCAGTATTGCAAAATCAGAGAAAGGATATCTTTTGGTAAAAAAAGAGAAAATTAACATTGTTTAGCAAATCAAAATAACTTACCTATTCCCACCCTAATTTAGCATAAAACAGCTGAAATTATGTGGCATTATTAGCTAATGGTAGTACCTAGCTGTTTAGAGTGGTCAAGGAATCACTGTATGTCATGTGATATCTGTTTGTTGAATATGATTGCAAAGGCATAGGTGACTTGACTAAAAAACGTATCTGCTGGAAGAACAACATGTAATGAATACTGTGACTCTCATATCTGCTCTAATAGACTATAGAATTAGTTCTGCTGATTCCCCCAGCCTATAGGAGGAGCCCTGCTGATTCCCCCAGCCTATAGGAAGAGCCCTGCTGATTCCCCCAGCCTATAGGAAGACCCCTGCTGATCCAGCAGCCTATAGGAGTAGTTCTGCTGATTCACTAGCATATATAAAAAGCTACGCTAATTCCTAGCATAGAAAAGTAATTGTTTTGGTTTCCATGCACTGATTATTTTATTATAGCAGTTACTTCTTCCAGTGTACGGGACGTTCAGCAGTAAAATTTTATAGAACAGTATGAAACGTTTCACAATATTTTTCCTCATGTTGAAAACAAAATCATTCTCAAGAAGATACATTTAAAAATATACATCTTTATTCCTTATTTAAAGAAATAGTGGTTCAAGCAATGAATTCTGTCCCCAAGGTATAACAACTGAGGTTACTATAAACAGATCACTGAAAATCAGATGTACAGGAAATATTTACCTGTTTATTGAGCTGTTGGTTAATGAGTTTATTTGATGTGATTTACTGTTTGCCAACTTTTTGCCTTTATGTTTTTTCTGACAGTTTTTGTGGTAGAGGAGAGGACGTCCAAGTATTTGGTGAATTTGCGATGCTATCTGACCTCAGACACATTCTGTTTTCACATCATTATTGCCCTTAAACTGTCTTCTCATCAGAAAACTCTAACATGAAGAGTGAAATCTGTCATTTGTGGTTCTTGATTAAAAATAGGAAATAAAAGCACAAATGCTGTAGTGTCGGTGTCACTGTTCCGGCAGTCTAACCCTCCTGCCACTGATGCAGGATCAGTTGTGGTCTGTACCTTCCTACTACGAATAAAAAAAAATCACCTTGGCACGACAGATTCAAAGCCTCGGTTCTGATACATTTAAAGCCACAAACTACAAAGTCAAAACGCTCATAAAAACATAACCGTACAGATAGTCATTTCCCTCCAATCCATCTCAATGGATCCACTTCATCCTGAGTTATCTAAATTGGCTTTTCTGTGAAGTGTCGCATGGATAAACAGTACAGTACAGGAGCTGGCTTGATGCTTCAGTCACACTGCAAACAAACATTTTTATTCACACAATATTAAATCCTGCAGACTCATATTGAGATAAACTCTGGACGCTCTGGAGCAAACGGGATCTGCAGAACTTCAGTCACAAAATGCGTCTTCTGCATTTGGCTGCATATTCTGCAATCTGGTTCCCTGCGCCGCTTTTCCAGTGATCCCTGCAGCGGGGAGGTCAACAGGCACATGGCTCCCCCATATATGAAAGGCAGCTGCCAGCTGTGGCTTCCCCTTTCGACATCTCATCAGTAGGAGAAAAGATAAGAGAGTTAAACACGTGCAGTGAAGTGGCTGACAAAATAGGAACCATTTATCGATACAGAGGCATAGATCAATGCAGATGCAAGGTATGGGCTCAGCACTGTCTCTGCACGTATGCGGTCATCACTGACACAGCCATGCCATGAAAACCTGGCGGTGAACAGAACAGCCTGGGTGGGGCTGTCCACAGGTTCAAAATCGAAATCACCCTCTCTTCTGAAGAGTTCCATAACCTTGATATCCTTGCACCCTCATGACACAGCTTAAGTGCACACAACATAAGGTGTTGGCAGCACATGTTGTTGGCAGCAAACACCTGGAAACAGCTGCAGTTGTGCTGGCAGTATAAATGTAGGGACGACAAAGGTTTCATGTCCATTGAGATGGTACGAAGCTGAAGAGTAGTCTGCGGTCAAGGTGCAAGGCGGGCCCTTTGTTGTTAGTATCTTCTGGTCTGTAATTCGTCCTGTAGGTATTGCCCCCTGGTACAGCTACTGGGGTCTGGAGCTCAAGTCATAGCAATCCTGTGATTGGCTGGCTGATGATGACAAACACTCCTCCAATCAGTGCGCAGCTCACCCACATGCCAAACGTCGTGTTGCTCCTAGAAGTGAGAACAGGGCTGCTGAGGGCAAGCTTTCCTGTCCCATTTCAGACGATGGTCATGACATGTTTTTTTGGGCCAGTGAAGCGTATTCCGCTGGAATGTTGCCCGTGATCTTTGCGGCACGTCAGAAATGTAGAGCGCACCCTGCTGACACCTTCCAGAGGAACCTGGATCTTTTTCCCTTCCAACCTGGCATCTCTTTTGCTGCTGGCTTGACCGCCATGTGGCGGATTGAGCAGAGAGCCCCTGTCAGTTCCCATCCCACACTTACCCCCATCTCCCATTATAAAACAATTCTATTATTTCACAAACACTGCCAATCTGCCTGCTGTATTAGCTGTGTGACTCTCGCCTGTTCCTATTAGATCCCTGGCGCACACACACCATCTCATCTGGAGTATAAATCAGCTCCAAGAATCCACAGCCGTCTAATACCCACCCCCCCCCCAGTTGAGCATCCTTCTATTTAGACTGTTTATTTTGAATGAGGCTGTTCGCTGGAATTTAACTCTTCTAGTGAAGACCACCCAGAGCATCAGATACACTGGATTATGCCACTGACAATTGCTGAGGAGAAGTAGACCCGAAGAGAAAGATACTGGTTAGTGCTGGTTTTGGTAGGTGTGGTTGGGTGGGGGGCAGGGGTTCACACAAGCAACACGCTCGACGGATTATGTTCCCCCCGACGCCTGGCTGAACTCCAGGCCCGGTTCGTCCCGGACGAGACGCTGATCTGGGCCGCACGGTAATTCCACTCCTCTCGCGGGCCAGTTGTGACGGAGTGCGTCTCCGTCCGGAGCTCGCTAGTGCCCCCCCCACCACTTCCCCGCCCTGCCGGCTCGGATTCCCTCTCGTCTTACCGCCAAATTAGGCCAGCAGAACCAAATCTGGCCGCACCATGCATTGTTAATGACCGCTATTGTAACGAAGCCCCAGTGGAAGAATGTTTAATTACCTGTTCTGCAGGTAGCAGGACCCAGTGGAGGGCTGCAACGACGAGACCTTCCTCCCTCCACTTCAGGATCACATTCTTATAATTATTTGCAGTAACAATAATAATAATAATAATAAAAATAATAATAATAATAAAGATAACAACAACAACAACAATAAAAAATATAGTAATATCACTAATATATGTTATCTTTAGTAAAAATATATTTATAAATTACAGATATTATTAAGTGTATTTGGGTGGCTAAACCCCCTTAGTAACCATGTCATTTTCCTGTAATATTTAATTCTAGACTGTTATTTGTTATTTATAATACAGAGCATTGTGTACACTTATGTTAAGAAATTAAAAAAGAGAATTAAAAATGAAAATGCTACCTGCAGTAATATTACCCAGAGTGATTTGTCGCCCCTCAGTTTGGCGCTTACCCAGAATGCCTGGCTCACGCACCTGCACCAGTGCGTTGGCCAAAGGGGGGTGGCGAGGAGCAGGTGCGAGCCGGTCTGGGCGTGCGGAGTGACACCGACACGGCTGATGTCATGCATTAATCATGTGTCACTCATTAACCACCAGTTAATAATATTTATCAATACCATGGCATAATCTTTTATTTGATTTTACAGGTGTTCGTGGTAGACTGGGGGCTTTTTGGGACTATCAGCACCATACTATGGTCTAGGTTAAGGTCAATGTCACAGATAAGGTTAAGCTTAAAATCAAGGTCACAGTTATGGTTAAAGTTAAGATTAAGTTAAAGGCAAGGCTGACAAAAGTTTTGTTATATCAGAGTTCATTTCCAGATCACATCATGGGTGACAGATAAGCATCTTGAAAGACAAAACAAGATTTCAAGTTTGTCCTCTATCATTTGTCCAGCATACAAGAGCCTCATGTATTTTTCCTTATCTATTTTTCTTACATTGTTTGGGATTATTTTACAAGCATGCTATAAAACAATAGCATTTTCCACACTATAACGGTTCAATAAATTCAACCAGTTACTACAGCAGGTAACTGAAGAAAAACAGCAAAGACTGTCGCACTTATTTTGTTTATATAACAGGACACAAACATCTACACCGTGTTTACAGTCGTGATGTATGTAATCATATTAGGTGATGGACTAACACGGACTTTCTGTTTAGGTTTTACTAAATGGAGGTTAGAGAACTGAGGATTTGAACTTGTAGGTGATCCATGCACCTTCCATTAACACTACAGTACAGGGATTCTGGGAGCCCAGATTTTATTCTGGGGGCGTCGTGACAGGATGGGGACAGGAAGGGACACCGGAGACAGGATGCCAGCTTGTCACACAGGGCACACTACAGGAAAATCCCCAAATGCTGGGGGGAAACCCATAGGAGGTCAAGGGAACAGCATGCAAACTCTACACAGACAGAACAGGAACGAGAGAAAAACCCGCTCAGACAGGCCACTGTGTCTCCCTGCTGATGGATCAAGCGGGCAGTGAGGGCGGGGCGCCAAATTTCCAGCGTATCGAGCAAATGTGGAAAACAGCCCCCCTGGTTTTTATCGCCCAAGCGCTGCTGCTATGGCAGTGCACGAGAACGAATGAAGTCAGCAGGCATCAGGAAATTAACCTGGAAACATCGGAAGATGCAGGACTGCCTGTTGAGCCCACAAACAACGCTCTGATTCCATGTGACGGCATCCATGTGGATATATATGCCTTTACAGACTAGCACACACTTTTATATGTATATAGATATACTACCCTCATAGATTGCCATACACTTTTACGGTATATGTATATAGATATTCTACCATTATAGAGTAGCACACATCTTTATATCTACATAGATATTCTGCCCTTATAGATTAGTACACATTTATGTGTGTACATAGACATTATGGATATATACTCTCCTTCATCAGACACTTTTAGGGTCTGCATAACTTCATGTATTTTTACCAGCTCTCTGCTATACACAGTGTGTATTTTGCAAGCATAATGGGTTGCTTAAAAAAAAAAGAAAAAAAACAAAGAGTAATTTGGGAAATGACCAGGGAGATGTTTAAATTTACACAGCGCGCCCCCCGCAGAAAAGCACTTGGTGTTTTTGATACTCGTACTCAAGAGCGATCACCTGGCTGGGGCGGGGGGGTTGCAGAGGGGAGGCCCCTTCACGCGCTGCCTCCCAAGGGAGCTGAGTGAATGTGCTGCTGTCTCTGTCAGACGCCCTGCCTTTGTTGTTTAGAATGAAAGCAGAGCATTGTTGAGAGACAGGAGAAATGTGTGTGAGTGTGTGTGGAGGAAATGGTCAGCAGAGCTCTGTGTGTGTGTGTGTATGTGTGTATATTTGTGATTATTACATTGTGCAGCCCAGAATTCCTCACAATATGATAAAAAGCTGTAATAACATTTTTTTCGGTCCCCACAAATATACCTTCAATTGTATAAAACTCTGTGAATGCAATCAAAAAACTAAAATAGCCAAAAGTCTTGTATTTTGCTTGATTACTTATGGTTAAGGTTAGGGCCGAGTAGGGGTTACGGTTGTTATTGTTGGAATTAGCCAATAGAAAAGAATGGAGAGTCCCCATTAAGATATGAATATATGGACTTATGGAATATGTGTGTGTGTGTGTGTCAAGTGATCAGTGTGTGTGTGTGTGTGTTTTAGTGAGTGAGTGAGTTTGTGAGAGAAAGAAACAGAGAGAGAGTCAGTTGAGCTGAGTGTGTGTGCGTGTTTGTGAAGAGGGCATCCTGGCAGCCCAGACTCCAGGAGGTCGTGTTGCTTATGAATTCTGCAACAGGGAGCCATTAATATTGCACACGGAGCACGTTTACGCCACAGCGCCGCGCGATTTCCTGCCGCCTTAAAAAAATTCTCCCGGCAAAGTGACGTCACGCAGCATGGCGGCGCTCGAGGCGGGATCTAGTCGGCGCGCGCTGTTGCTAGGTCGCAAGTTACGAAACTGGCGGGAAGTAAAGTTCTGGGGAGGCCTGGGGAATGGAGTAGGGCAGAAGCTTCAGCACATAACCAACTTTACGAAAATGTGCAAAATTCTGAGACAGATACCGGCTACTTAATAAATAATAAATACGGAGATTTATGAATACACAGAGTAAAAACAAACAAAAAACACTAACTTACATAACATGTGCTATATCATCCAGCATTGCACCTTACGCCTTGAACCTGGCGTATCCCACGCTGCATTTCTATCAATAAACACTGGCACCATGTCACAGCCGGGGGGGTGTTCCACGAGGCAGAACTTCTTGTTTACCTGGATAACTTGTCGGATTTAAGGTAGTCTGAGCTAAATTTAAATTAACCAAGATAAAGTTCATTTAGCCCAGACTACCTTAAATCCAACAAATTATCCGGCTAAGCAAGAAATCCTGCTTCACGCAGCATCCCCCCTTCTGCACTGAATTTCCTTCAAAATAAAATGAGTACTTCAACTTCCTGAAGGACTTAGAAAGGCCAGGACCCTACGGTAAACTGGCCGTGTGTAAGAGGCCTTGGCAAAGTCATTGCTTATGTCTGTATCAGGTGATATCTGTGCCAAATCAAGCAAAACTGTATTTAACTGTAGTAAGGTAAATATGCTCATCTGCAATAAGGTTTCCTCGTATACCTGAGCATACCCGTAATGTCTGTGATTACCTTGAATAAAAATGACCCAAAATTTAGGAACATCCAAAAAATACAATTAAACAACTCTTTAAATTACTTTTAAAGTACTTTTGCCAAAAAAATGACTAGATAATTAAAGGGGAAGTCACTGAGCCAAGCTGGGGGCGGAGTATTAATGGTAAATGCCCCCATTTGCTCAGATTAATGGGGCGGGACAACAAGGTAGTCTTGCTGCCGGTCACGATACAGTTTCCCTTGCAGGAAGGGTATTTGGCTGCTCTGTGTGTCTTGTTGGGTCTGTGTGGAAAGGCCACAGCTTCGAATCCCCCCCTCCCCAGATAGGCTTGTGGTGTCTCCCCCCACAGAGCAGTAAATGGCCATCTTCAGTAACTGCAGGCTATCCTGATCTATAGAGGATAAACCCTGGTACAGGATTAACCCTGCAGTGATGCCGTGCTGGACAGGATTAACCCTGCAGTGAGGTCGTGTTGTACGGGATTAACCCTGCAATGAGGACACGCTGTACGGGATTAACCCTGCAGTGAAGCTGTGCTATACAGAATTAACCCTTCAGTGACACCGTGCTGTACAGGATTAACCCTGGAGTGAGGCTACACTTTGCTGTACAGGATTAACCCTGTAGTAAGGCTGTACTGTACAGGATTAACCTTGCCGTGCAGTTGACCTGTGATGTACAAGATAACCCCTGCAGTGCGGCTGTGCTGTACAGGTTTGACCTTTCAGTGAGTCTGTGCTGTATCGGATTAACCCTGCAGTGAGGCTGTACTCTACAGGAGTAACCCTGCAGTGAGACTGCACTGTGCTATACAGGATTATCCTTGCTGTGAGGCTGTACTGTACAGGATTAACCCTGGAGTGAGGCCATGCTGTATGGGATTAACCCTGCAGTGAGGCTGCACTGTACAGGATTAACCCCGGAGTGATGCTATGCTGTATGGGATTAACCCTGCAGTGAGGCTGCACTGTGCTGTTTAATATTAGCATTTAGTGACGTGAAATGATTTCCTGCAGAAATGCTCTGCAGAGCCAGGGAGCTCTTTGTCACTAATCGCAGAATCATAGGCATCCTTGGGGACAGCTGACATTTCTGTGTTGAGACTCTGCCAGGCAGCCCCCCCCCCTTGTGCACGGCAGCTGTCACTCAGGGTTATCCCTTCATCTGCACGCGAGCCGGCCTGCCGGAGACCTCTCTGATGATGATGGTGATGCCTCCTTTCTCATGCTGATGGGGCTTCTTCTGCATCCCTGGGGGGGGTGCTGTCTGCCCAGTTGCACACTTATCACTATGTGGTTCGCAGTGCTTTACATAAGCCTCAGTTCAGTACTTGTGGTTAGTCTAGTTTGTGCTGAGGAATGGGGATAATGGCATTCAGAATACTTGACTTTTTATACATATAAGGTGAAAAGTATTTAACACTCATGAAACCTTAGCAAAGAGTACAGTACTACAGGTACAAATAATAAATGATGTTATGTTACCTTTCAATAAAATTTCCAGTTAAAAAATAGAAATTCAACCACAATAATACATCCCATTTTCTGTAACTGCTTGTCCCATTTGGGGTCACATGGGGTCCAGAGCCTATCCTGGAGGCTGTGGGCGCAAGGCAG
>JAAGVU020000001.1:6978753-7017695 GCA_011763525.2 Mormyrus iriodes
ATTTTCTGTAACTGCTTGTCCCATTTGGGGTCACATGGGGTCCAGAGCCTATCCTGGAGGCTGTGGGCGCAAGGCAGGAAACAACCCAGGATGGAGTGCCAACCCTTCACAGGGCACACTCACACACCATTCACACCTACAGACAATTTGGCAACTGCAATCAGCCTCAGCATGTTTTTGGACTGTGGGGGGAAACTGGAGTACCTGGAGAAAACCCCACGATGACATGAGGTTAACATGCAAACTCCACACACATGGAACCCTGGAGGAGACTTGAACCCTGGTCCCAGAGATGTGAGGCAACAGTGCCCCCCCCCCCAATAATATATCACATTCTCTAAAATAAAAAGACATGAAAAATATGAAGGAGACTAAAACTGCCTCTGAATGAGACTTTTCACTCTTGTGGGTCCCAGAGACCATAAATCCAGTCCAGGACTGTAGCGGCCAAGGCCATGAGTATGTCTACTACCTGTTGTGTCAATATACATTGTGGGTAATGATTGGGATCACGGCAAATGGCTTGCATACTTAAACAGAATTTTTTTGCACATTTACGTGTTTCAAATACAAAACTTTTTTAGAAAGCACATAATTGTCCCATAATTGATGTATATTATTAAAAAACAGTGCACATAAACAAGTTTCCAAGGTTTGTTACTGTGAATTAAGGGATACTTGAATGTGGACTTCAGCTTCATCCTGTTCGAGCTGAGACAACACTGCCATCCAGCGGCAAGATTTTGCAATTTTCCACTAGGGAAATTCTGACTCGACTGAGTTCAGTTCAAAGGTTTTCAAAACGTTTTTTTCCTACGTATTTTTCCTTTATCTCTAACTGTATGTGAATGGCTTCAATCAATAATGCCATTTGAGACATCGATAATATATTCACCCATCTTCCCACCTCATATTCAGCACAGGGCTGTGGGAATGATAATAACAATCATAATAATAGAATGATGAATAAAATCTCACTTAGAAATGCATTTTATAACAAATATTGACTGAACAAAATCGTGCGAGCGTTTCTACAAAGGTTCAGAGAAGGGTGTCAAGCGATTAAGGACAGAACGCTGCATTATTTTATTAGGCTGTGTTATGTTCCTGTAGCCTCACACCTCTGGGACCAGGGTTCGTGTCTCTACCAGGGCTCTGTGTGTGGAGTTTGCATGTTCTCCCTGTGTCATTTTGGGGTACTCCGGTTTCCCCACAGACTTCAATATTATGTGTGGGTTACATATATATGTCCTCACAATGTGCTTAAAAACGCACATTAGATTAGATAAGATTAGATTGGTTTTATTGTCCCTGAGGGGCAATTGGATTTACTGGCAACAATAAACACAACTAACACATACATAGTAAGATATATAAAATCTGCCGGTACTTAAAAGAGAAAAAAATATATATACAATACATCTTATTACAATTACATTTGAGTATGAAGCACTAAACTGTATTAGTCCTATCAAAATGTGTATAGAACCCTGCCCAAAACCTACACCTTGTTTAAAAAACAAACAGAAGAAATGATCTCAGGTACCTGTTTGATTTGGTACTCCCAGAAAAAATGTACCTCTTCTCTGATGGCAGGAGGCAAAACTCTGCGTGAAGAGGGTGCTGAGTGCCCGCCCGCTGAATGGCTTGAAAAACTAGGCCAAGATTATTCAAGTTAGTGACAATAGTCTTCTGGCAAAGTTTAACAATCTTCCCTAACTTATTTTTGTTAACCATGTTGAGGTTCCCAAACCAACTAATCATTGCAAAAGCTAAAACTGACTCAATAAAAGATGAGCAAAACATTTTCAAAGGCAATCTATCAACATGAAAACCATTCAGTTTTCTCAGAAAAAAATATCTCTGGTTGGCCTTTTTATAGATGAAGTCTGTATTGGCATCAAAAGTCATTTTGTCATCCTGGACCGTGCCCAAGTATCTATTTTGGCTTACTGTCTCTACAGCCATTGATAAACGTTGGTGTCATGACAGAAGGATTTTGATGAAAATCAATTAGCATCCCTTTTGTCTTAGAGACACTGACTTGCAAGTATGAATCTTCACACCTCCTGATAAACACGTCCAGAACCGGACCATGGCCCGTGTCATGATCCTGCATGAGACTAACAATCACTAGATCACCAGCAAGCTAGAAATGATCAGTCAACTCAATTTTATAAAAATCTGTGACTGCTATCAAAAAACTAAAAATACCAAAAGTCTTGTATTTTGTTTGGTAATTTATGGTTAAGGTCAGGGCTGGGTAGGGGTTAAGGGTGTCATTGTTGGGATTAGGGTTTTTCCCATAGAAATGAATGGAGAGTCCCCACAAAGATATGAATACAAATGTGCACGTATGTCTGTGAGCCCCGTAATGGATTGGTAGCCCATCCTGGGTTGTTCCCTATCTTGCACCCATAGCTTCTGACAAAGGCTCCAGGCCCCCATGACCCTGAAAAGGATAAACAGATACAGAAAATGGGTGGATGGATAGTTATTAGTAGAGGCAGTGAAGTCTGAATTAATAATGTCAAGAAAGAGAATTCAGCAAGCACAAGTCATTTGTTTTCACTTTTTGTGAAAAACAGATTACACAAATAAAGCAGATTTGTCAATGCAATGTACTATATAATTGGCCACCCTAGGGGGCCCCTCCCTGATCGAGGGCCTCAGGCAAATGCCTGCCTTACCTGTCCTGTCACTACACCTCTGGTCATTAGCATTCAGTTCAGTTCTATTTTGAATTACAGTGCCCTTCCAAAATGCTTAACAAAGACACGGGAAGGAGAGTGGCATGGTAACATTGGCAACAGCTAATGATAGAGTCATAAAAACATGGCTGAAGAAAAGAAAAAAAAACTCCTGTCCAATGGCAGGAGGAAAGGAACGCATATGGTGGTCCAGGGCTAGGCCCCCTCCCTGGCCGTGTTAATATTGTGAGGTAGTAAACACATGTATGTGCGAGTTAAACAGTGATCGTCTGTTCAATCACCTGTAAGGACAGTCAGGGATGGTCAGCTAGTCCTGTGACCACATCTGTGGTGTGAGTTGAGTTTGCAGATCCTGCAGCTGCTTTGGTGCAAATATCACCCAGGCGTGGGGGGGAAACGGAGGGTAATTGCTGTGGTTCCTTCCTCCCCCATCCCCTAGGGCCCAGGTGCTGTCTTTTAGGGTGACAAAAGAACCATCTTCTTATGGCAGAAATGTTTACAATGATTCAATTCAGTTCATTTTATTATAGCGCCTTTCAGAACATCATCCCCCCAAGGTGCTTGACAAGGTGATTTCAAATCCACTAACATAGTGTAGACGCATTGCAGTGCATGAGATCAGATAGTGTTGCAGGTGGAGCTGTGCTTTGATGCTGAATTTGAGCTGTAGGTTCTGGTTCTGGTGTGAGGTTCCCTGAAACTCATAAATGGGGTGAAAAAGGTAGGCCAATGCTATTGGGCTCACGAACAGTGGACTAATCTCAAGTTCTAATATATATGTAGAATCCTCTGTAAGAGGCATATTCAAGCTTTCCCTGGTCCATGTGGCAAATATCCTTGTACTAGATCCAGATCTGCATGGTAAGAGCTCCTGTAAATATCCCTGATCTTCATTGTGATGAACCCTGTAATCTTTATGGTTACTGTCATCTCTTAAACCCAGATGGAGGCCAATTCGTCAGGGAGATTAATTCTTGTGCAAACACATCAGCTTTCTGCACTAGTTATGCTGCTCCACAGCTTAGAATACATTTCATTTTAAAATACCTGGACTATATTACCATTATTATAGATTCTCATAAGCAATAAACATGCGGCAATGGTGGCTCAGTGAAAAATCTTGGTGCCCTGCACATGGTCATGGGTTTGGCTCCTGCCATGATTCTGGAGTTTGCACGTTCTCCTTCGGTCCTTATGTGTGTATTTGATCATGGCCCGGAATCACATTTAGAATATGCCCTGTAAAACTCTCTGACTTCAGGCTTGCAGTTCCACAAGATGCATTTCGGGAATGTGTTTTAGCATGCCTTTGGGTCTGGTTTTAAAAAACTAAGTTAGCTACCAGGACTATTTAACTGTGGTTCTGGTAGGCGGAGTCCGTAAAGTTTGCAAGCTTTTATTCGTTACTCCACTAATAACTGAAGTGCTTAAAATAGATTAAAAGGGATTCCGCTAAGGTAGATTTGTTGAACTGCGCTGCTCAGCGCTTGCCTGGAAAAACCTGTAACTGTTATAAGAATTTAAATATCCACGCTGTAATCCCAAAGGGGAACTGGCTGGCCACACCCCCTCGCTGCCGGGATTGGGCCAGGCTCCTCCCTCTCGCGCTCCCGGCGACATTCCGGCCAATGTGATTGGCTGTTTCGAACGGCGCTCCCGATCCAGCGACGGCCTGCCGTGGCAGCAGCGGAGTCGCGGTTCTGGGAGGACGGTGGTAACCGCCAGTCGGTACGTAGCAGCCGGACTTTCCGCTCAGGGAACACGACTAGAGACGCCGCCGCGCCTGTGCCTCCGGGAAAAGGACTTCAGATGCTGGTGTTCGTACGAATTTCCCACAGGTATTTCACTGCGGACGCTTTTCCTCCTTTTTCTTTTGGAATAAATTCAAGAAGTAACTCCGCTGTGGGAGTCGGCTTTACTCCCCCGGGTACGGATTTGCGTTCCGCCTCTCTTCTGGAAATTAAGCGGTGGGCTCATAAAACATTAAGCCGGGGTACCGTCGCTGGTACGTGGGCACTTTTAACATTGTATTTAATTAAATTAATAGTTGTATCGGAATGAGTTTGACGATGCAGAGCATCGTCGCGTGAGTCCGTGACTGGGCTCGGTTAAGTTCCGTTCGTTTCGGTTCCGCTCGCTTAGCCGGTCTGCTAACGGAACCGGCTTGATTTCAGTGTCCATAAAGTGATGGGGGAGAGGAAAAACAACGACACCTTTCTGTTTTTAAGTTTGTTTGGCCTGTCTCCGTGTCCAAAATACGTTGGGTAAACTTAGAGAATTATGTGATGGTTAAAATATTTAAACATCACACTTTTTGCCGTCAATGATTAATCAAAACCCCTCTGCATGTGTAGAGCTTGGACAGGGTTCTGGTGTCGACCCTTTTCTTGCAACCAGGTTATTGCGAGAAATAAACACAAGGTTGCCAACTTTGGTCAGCTGGCTGGAGTGAGAGTCCCCTCTGGGGTCAGGTTTGACCCCGAAAGGGGTTTTAAGTTTTAATTTATTTTTTAAGATTATTAAAAAATAAGCTATCCAGAAATGGTTGCGGACTGCCTCTTTATTTTTTCTCATCTTTACAAGGAAAAAGAGATCATTTTAATATTTACATATTAAAAGACAGAGGCCTGCTGATGACCTGTGTATGTAAATCATATATGTGGATATAAGGAATGAGAGACAAGTCTGCACACATGCACACGCATTTATATGTATGTAACTGTTTTATTACCTGGTAAATAGTCTGTATAAACGCTTTTGGTGTAGCTAATTTTAGGTTTATACTGAAATAATACAGATTTGCCATAAGATTTCTTGCGTGAGCGCTGGCAGCCCTGTGAGCTGTGTGGTTGTCATATTTGAATGCTGGTTGTTTCCTAGAGTGGTATAAATTTTACTAGAGTCAAATGAAGATTGTTGTTTCAATGGTTAGTTTTCCTGTTATGCCCTGGGAGAGAAGCGGGACAGGAAGGCAGGGCAGGTGCTTCCTAGAAAGGTGTTGAGTGTTTGCACCTGGAGGGGGGGATTCTCAGGCTGTCAATTGGAACAACGCCTAGTTTCAACTGCCCTGGCTTCCTTACCTGAGGTCTTCCTGTTGGTGAATTGTACACCTGAGTCAGGTCTGACTCCACATGATAACAGCATGTTGGGTGCATGTTAGCAGTATGCTAGGAGCACTAGACATTAGCGCTAATGCTTAGCATGCAGTCAGAATGAGTGCATCATGCACTTTTCCTGAGGGCAGCAGCCCTGGCTAAGGAGGCTAGGCGAGACCTGGCTTTTTGAAGTTTGGATAACGTGGATTAACTCTGGTTTACTGTATCACTGTTTTAGTGTTTAGTATCACTGTTACTATATTACTGTTTCACTGTAGTCAAGGATTAGCTCAAGCTTTGGGATGACCCTACTGTTTTCCAGGGCATCTATACCCCCTTTACCCAATGGCTCTCTGTGCAGTGAATTTTTAATTTCATTACAGTAGGTTCATAAGCATGCCTTTTTTGTAGGAATTTCTCTATTCTGCATTTATTCAACTTCTCAAAATGCAAATTACAAAAAATACAATATCCCAGGATACAAGACTGAAAAAAGACTAGTGTGAAAATATAGACGTTAATATCAAAGATGGAAAAATAGAGCCAATACCAATTCAAGAAATGTATCTTAGGCAAATTAAAAAAAGTCTGCTGGGCAATTACATAGTTTCTGATGTTTTGAGTTTGGTTGGCTAGGTGTGATATTGATGGGTGGTGAACGATGATGTATGTTTCAGTGGGTGTGGTCAGGGAGTGGTGTCTGGGCAGAATCGAAGAAGACTATTGGTAAACAGGAGTAAACACGTTTACATGTAAACACGCGCAAACAGGGATGGGGAGCTACGTTCCCCGTCATGCTGCAGGGTGGCACTGTCTTGTTTGGGGCATTTGGGCGTACACCTGATCCTCTTAAGTGTTTGTTGTCTGCAGCTTAGGATGGGCTGGAACAGGGAAATTTGTGAGTTTTAATTAATTTTTAATTGGTAGTGTAATTTAAGCTATACGTGAAGTACAAATAAACAATGATTCATAAAGCATTAACGTCATAAATCACACACCCAGATCGCATGAGCTTGCGAGGCAGTGGCACCAGTTTGGTTTAGCTGAAGCGTTTGACGTTCCAGCGGCTCTCTCCCCTGTCGGCTTTGAGCGGCTTTGGCATCTGCAAGGTCTGAGCTGATAACTTGATAGTTTTGTCCTGGCTGTTCTGTGGTGCCGAATGTTCACATTTGCGTTGGGCTGAAGCTTCCAGCCATGGCCATTCCATGGCACAGCTGAGTCCCATTCTGGATGGGACACAGAGCACACTCGCTCCTTTGTGGCGCTGCTTTGACCTTCAGCTGAGAGCGGAGTCCTTCTCCAGCACAGTGGCTGCCTCTGCCACCCTGGCGGCCCAGTGGATGCTGAGCGTTCCTCTGGTGGGTGACCCTGTGTGCTGCATTGTTCATTCAACTTCATGTGGCCATTTGCCCTTCGCCTTCATCTTGGCATTTCGTGGCTGCGATCTTTTTTCTCTGTAAAGAATTTTGGGTTCTCTTGTGGGTGGAGTGGGCAGCCGGCACTGACATTTTGGAGGGGGGCTGAAAGGTCTTGTTCCTTTGGGTTCTGGCCGATGTTAGGGACAATGGCAACATTGTACCCCTCTCCCCCCAAACACTCGGATCTGGACCTGTGGGAACGGTGGGAGTGACAGGCATCTCTTTTGCAGAAGGAAGTGGTGCGTTTCTCCAGATTGCAGTGATGGCCGTTCAGGCTGGACTTAAGGTATGTAATCACCCCCTTCTTTATTATTATTCGAAGTATTGATGCTTGTCATTGTCGTCTTAATAAGCATCCCACTCAGCACAGCCTGGATGTTAATCTTGTGTTGAACTTCTCCAACGCTCCTATACCTAACTGTTTTCCCCTTGTTTAGCTCCCCACCCTCATGCTTGAACCCCAGCCCTTCCCCTGTGGGCACACATTCAGATTTCATACGCGTCCTTTCGGTCATGTCGATAGTGAGTGTCTGAACTGGTTGCCGTATCGGTGAGGATGCGGAGGGCTTTTTCAGCCAATTGAAACATTCCCAGCTGGATGCTATTGCTCAGCCTCAGCTGGGATGCGCTTCTGACTCTGAGCAAGCAGTGATACACCAGCCATCTATGTGAATAGCAGGTTAAGTGTTTTAACTGAATTTCTTTTTGCTTATTTCAAGTGAGTTCTGATCAAGCAGGCAGTAAAGACAGCTAAAGTGAGACGAGGATGTGGTTATGTTTTGTGTTGCCTCGGTTTGGGAAGCTTGTTACGCTGCGGATCGCTGGACATCAACGATGGAGTCCTGTTTCCCGCTAGCTGTGAGGCCCATTCAGTATCAACAGGCATGCCTTTGACTCCCTGGAATTTAGAATGGCGCTGTTTGGGGTTACGGCTGAATGTAGATCTGTCCCGTCTGGTGTTTCCAGGGCCAGCCGTCAGCCAGCCCCGCTTTTCCTGTTTTGTGAAGGTTATGGATAGCGGCACGTTCCTGGGAATGAGCCAAGACGGGGGCATCTGCGTTCCGTTCGGATGCCGGCCTAGGAAATACAAACACATCAGGAACACTGGGAGAAGGGTTTTTTTTTTTTTTTTTTACCTGGACACAGTGCATTGTCGTTGGTGTCTGCGCGTCTGGTGGCCCATTCTGATTCACCTCCTCCTTCTCTCCCCAGATGTGCCTTGGGGAACAGTTCGTGGCCCACCCACAGAACCCCCAGTCCCCTCTGACCTCACGTCAGGGCCCCGGCCTCACCGATGTTTCTCAGTATGACCAGTGGCTGCTTGTGCGGCATGAGGCCACACTGCTGCCCATGCAGGAGGATTTGGCGCTCTGGCTCTCTGGCATGCTTGGTAGGTCGACTCTGGACACCCCAGGGGGGAGCCTCAGTGACACCCTGTGACAAGTCTCTCACCTTCTGCTTTCACTTCCTGCCCTGGCAGGAGAGGAGGTGAGAGCTGAACGCTTCATGGAGGACTTGGACAATGGCGTCCGGCTCTGCCGGCTGGTGTCGGTGCTGCAGGACAAGATCCGTGAGAGCTGCCGTTCGGACAAGTGGCAGGTATGCAGCGTGTCTTTAACATACATACATGTGCACACAGACGCACACATGTGCTCACGGCCACCCATCTCCTCAGCGCATACCTATGCAGAAGCTCATTTGCAAGAAGGACGCCTCGCCAGGTTCCTTCTTTGCCCGAGACAACACCGCCAACTTCCTGCGCTGGTGCCGGGCCATCGGGGTGGAGGACATCTACCTGTTTGAGTCGGAAGGCTTGGGTGAGTAGGTCGTCTGCCACATGGACGCTCTTATGATTGTACACGGTCAAACTCTGGCCTTATTTGTCGGTCTGCCCTCCAGTTCTACACAAGGACCCTCGGCAGGTCTGCCTCTGCTTGCTGGAGATCGGCAGAATCATGTCCACGTGAGTCGGCCGCATCGCAAGCAGTCAAGGCCGCCGGTGTGGGTTTTTCCCGTCTTGCCGCATCTGGCACTCTCCCGCTCTGTGCCCAGGTATGGCGTGGAGCCCCCGGTCCTGGTGAAGCTCGAGAAGGAGATCGAGCTGGAGGAGTCGCTCCTTTTGGCCAGTGACCCGACTCCCGCGGTGAAAACCTTCACCGTGTGCTGCCGGCACGGAGGGCTGTACCAAGCGGTAAGCCCTGCCCGTACCAGCTGGCTCCACTAACTAGGTGTCACCCACGATCCTCTGGTCATTCCACAGACAGCAGTGCTGTAGAACAGGATGGTTGACCCATTTGGAGGTTTAAAAAAAAAAAAACAGGGATGGTGATGATAAAGCATTGTATTGTCGGACACGTGTGTGTGGATCCTCTCTCTCCGGATATCTGCAGGCTCTCTCGCCATACTGTTTATGGGAAGCGAGGCAGCTTTGCGGTGGCCTCTTGGCCTCTGTAGCGTCCTCAGCCTGGGGTGCTCAGGGTGGAGGCTTGTCTGGCCTCCCCGGGAAACATAATCCCCTGCAAGGAGGCGTGGGAATGGCAACTCTGACGTGTCTGGGAATTTTCGGGCAATAAAGGCCAAGTGTAGAGTTACGCTCCGAAAGGCTACCTATGACCTAAGCTGCTGAATGGATTTTTATATGGTGACGTTTCTGGTTTCTGGGTCTTGCTGATAAATTGCATGCCGTTTTCTGCTAAGTTCTTAACATCTGACATGATGATTGTGATGTAACAGTAGATGTCAGTTATTGCTAGTTGGTGTGTAGAACATTTATATTTGCTAAGAATTTTCTCTGTACTTAGCCCCTCTCAGTTCTGTTGTACCAACCGTGGTAACCGGAATGTGGGTCGTCCTGCAGGTCCAGGACATATCAGCTGACTCTCCCTGTGACTGTGCCAATCGAGTCTCCATTGAGTACCTGTCAGAGGGCCGCTATCGCCTGGGCGATAAGATCTTGTTCATCAGGGTGAGTCCCGCTGCGCGTGACCCGCAGCCCACTTCCAGGTCTCGTTCCTAAGTCCTGCTCTGTCCTGCAGATGCTGCATGGGAAGCATGTGATGGTGCGTGTGGGGGGTGGCTGGGACACGCTGCAGGGCTTCCTGCTCAAGTATGACCCCCTCAGAGTACTGCAGTTCACCACGCTGGAGCAGAAGATCCAGGCTTTCCAGAAGAATCCGTCGGGCATGCCTCTTGCTGTCCCTCCCGCCAGCATGACCCCCCTACCGCCCAGCATGAACCCTCTCACAGCAGTCAGTCTCACCGCCTCGTCAGCAAAGCCTGGGACCCATGTAACTGCAGCTTCCCCAGCCCTGTCCCAGAGGGCCACAACCCCACAACCTGCCACCACTCAGTCTTTGTCAAAAAGGACTGTAACCCCTTCCCCTGCCACGACTCAAACCCTCTCCAAAAGGACGGTAACTCCATCCCCTACAACCACCCAAACCCTTTCCAAGAGGACCATAACCCCATCCCCTGCTACCACCCAAACCCTATCCAAACGGACCATAACCCCATCCCCTGCCACCAGTCAATCCTTGTCAAAAAGGACTGTAACCCCTTCCCCGACTCAAACCCTCTCCAAAAGGACTGTAACCCCATCCCCTACAACCACCCAAACCTTTTCCAAGAGGACCATAACCCCATCCCCTACCACTACTCAAACCCTGTCAAAAAGGACTGTAACCCCCTATCCTTCTGCCACCCAAAGCCTGTCCAAAAGGGCTGCAACCCCATCCTCTGCTACCATCCAAATCCAATCTAGGAAGGCTGTGCCACCATGTCCTGCCAGCACCCCAGTCTTGCCTAGGAAACCTTTAGCCCCTAAGAAGACTTTACCGCTACTCTCTCCAGCCCGTCCTCAAACCCAAGTTGGAACCTCCAGTAACGCCAGCCAGCGCTCCCAGGCACCTCTGCCCGGTCCTGCAAGCTCAAGCGGCAGTGTCCCATTACAGCTGCAGAGCCCAGTCAGCTCTGAGCCCGCATGTAAATATCCCCGCCTGCCAACTGTGGCCCCGCCCCATGCAGATCCCACGAGGCGCCCACCCTTCACAACCCTGCCCATGATGGAGGAGGGCCAGCGGAGCATGAGGCCTGAGGTTAGGCAGCGGGGAGAGCACCCCCCAGTGGCTGCCCCAGTCAGGCAGCGGGGAGAGCGCCCTCAGGTAGTCCCCCCAAAACTCTCTCAAAGGTCCTCTACTTCTCAGCTTCGTATGAACACCCACGTGGTGAGAAGTGTACGCCAGGTTCCTGCCCCACTGTCCACTCAAGGGGCTCGTCAAACAGGCTCCTCCAGTTTGAAGGCACTGCCCCGCACAGTCCGTGGCCCAACCTATGAGGCTAAGGCTGTGCAGCGCAGTACAAGGACACAGTCCACCAAGAGCCAGACGGGGCCTCATAGCCACCGTCCCAAAACCCAACCTTCTCTCAGAACCCTTTCGGAAAATGCTTCACTCGTCACACCTGGGCTGGTCCCAGATGCCCCCCACAGCACAGTGCCTGCTGTGAAGAGGACAGCCGCACCCGTTGATAAGGCCAGGCCAAAGCAAGCCCAGGCTAATCAAAAGGGACCTCAGGACCTGCCCAAAACCCATGTTTCTGCGGTTACAGCTCTTCCCTCCACCAAAAAAGTGCTGCTTCCTTCCAACAGGGCTGGGCCGGTCTTCAGGAGAGGACCTGAGCCTAAGAACAAAAAAGAGGATCTTTACTTTGTAATGAATTGTAAAAGGACACAGAAATTATGCTGAGACAGATGATGCTGCTGGGTGCTGTGGGACTGAATAAGCATTTAAGAATTCGTCTGGCGCCCTCAAGTGGCGTGCATTCAATTTTATTTTTTATGGTATACAGGTCTTCGAATATATATATATATATATTTTTTTTTTATTTAGAATGTTACTTTGCTTCACAGTGAGGTACCGTTTGTTTAAGAGTCTTGTTTTTTGACACGGTCCTGAAGAGGTTCGTCCAACAGTGTCAGTAACTTGCTGCTTTGGTGTGCCAGACAGGATGTGTTTTTTTTTTTTTAATCTGACTTCATTTGTTTTAAGGTCATCTCTATTGTTTCTCGTGGCACCTTTAAACACTGAGGTTCAGCAGCTAAGCTCTGTTTTGTCAGTGTGTGTCTTCGTGCGTTTCAGTGTGTTCCTGTCCTGGGTTAGCATTGTATTAATCTCGTTAAAGTCTTCCATCTGGGTTCTTTGTAAGAGACTTATGCCTTCTCACCAAAGCTGGTTAATGTTACAAAATAAATTTCTGCATTAAATAAGATTTAATGTTGCAAACTACTGAAAAATAAGCAAATCCAGTTCCAAATATTTGTCTGTTTGTGTGTTTGCACACAAGCATTGCGTTTATGTGCTGGGGTTTTATTCATCACGTCATGCCTTGTGCCCAGTACACCTGTGAGAAGTAGGAATCACGCAGCTGTTAACTTTTTATACATCTATACAACATATGGACTTTATGAAATGTAATGACAGTGGTCTTTGATCCGTCACTCAGCATGACTAATGAGTTTATTTTTAATTTTGGCCTTTTTAGCCATATTTGATGAACCTGAAGTCGATATTTTGTGCCCTAATATTGAACAAAAACGGAGTATGATGATCTTTTAATATAATTGTATCACCCTTTTGCTTGCTTTTTTGCACCTGGAATTTCAGCTCAAACAATCATGGTCCTTAATATTTTTTTTTATGTATAGAAGAGTATTATCATAAATAAAGCAGAGTATAGACAACTGTTATATTGATTCTTTAATATTGTTAGTATATGAATTAAGGTTTTATTTATGGAGTAAAATTTATATAATTTTTTGAAAGGCTGTTCAGCCCTCTATTTGTGTAATTAAGTTTTCTGGTTAGACACTGTCCTCAATGCTTAGACTGTTGTATCTGTGCGTGACTTTTTTTTAAAGCACTTTGAAATTCTTGTAATTCTTTTTTTTTGTATGGATATTTTCTTACTCATGAATGCCTACAGTATTCTTGGTCTTGGAAAATAAAATTTCTAAAATTGTGTCCATTTAAGTTTTTACTGCTGTGTCTGAAGTTGGGCTCTTCCATGGTATCTGGTTGGTTCATGGCCTTTGGAAGTTTAGCAAACTGGGAGAAGGTCCCCACTGCATGGTGTAAATAGAGGGCCTGTAAAACTCACTGCCAGAATGTGTGCTGAAATTATATGTATATAAAATGTGTGCATAAAAATTGCTTTTAGTGAAAGTCTCGTTCAGATTAGTTTTTGACGTTTCACTGTTTTCCCACCACTAATTCACAAAAATGTCACATTTTCATTCTAACGTGTATACTGACATCTGCTGGTTTTAATAGCGCACTGCAATGAGCTGTTGCGTGTGGTTTTATATATACGCTTTACTACGCACGGTAGTGTAGTTAACCCTGGTGTGGTATTTGTATTTTTGTTACTCAGCTGGTATTCGTGGGTATGGTACACCCGCAATGTTTTGGGGATTTTAAAATAGTGAAAACATGTTTTGTCAAACTACTTCACATATGTTGACTTTATCTCACAAACAATATAGTCAGTAAATACATTTAACATGTACTATTAAGCTCTGCTAGATCACATTTCTCAATGAAAGTGCTGTTCACGTCTTCGATTTTTGTGCAGAAATCAACAGTAATAAAGACAAGTGCAATATATCGTTAATATTGACCAAATATAAATGAGACAAGGATTCCAGAGCTATCAATATTTGTTTTTTCAACTGAACAAATTGAAAAGGATATATTGAAATTAAACACAGGCAAACTTTTACCATTTATACGCCACACGAAAAGCAGGCTTTCAGTGTGTGTTCCATGCAAATGTATTTTTTGCATTTGATGCATGTAAGCTGTTTTTCTGTCCTTCTTGGGTCCACAATCATCACACCGTTTCCTTTTGCAGCAACTGGTAGCAACCTAGAATGATGAAAATGCTAGTCAGTTCAAAAAGTTTACTAACATCTCTAAGTGTCTATTCCTCTCGCACACACACATATACTCAGGCTCACTCACATGTACAGTGTATGTATATATTCAGACTTACTCACACTACTTCTGGTTGAGAAGATGGTGGTCCTGTGGCTCCAGCACCGTCCATCTGAATCCTCCTCACAACGGCTGCAGAGGCAGGGGTCCTTGGGATGTTTCGTCTCCTGGATCTGAGGTTTTATCAGTTCCTTGCCCAGCTCTTGAAGAAAGAATCTTCTTCGTTGGAGCTTTGCTTTATTCCAATTTGGATTTAGTGCCATCCAAATGACAAATGCATTGTAAGCGGAGATGTCCAAAATATTAAAAAATATTACAAGTGGCCAGCGTAGGGTTCTTCTTTTGCAGCTGTAACCACTAACTAATTTATCAAGATTATCTACTCCTCCTTTTGAAGCATTGTAATCTATGATTATTTGCGGTTTATGAAGCTCCCTGCCACAGACTTTCTGGTCCCTATGCAGCGTGCTCAAAAGTACCACATTTCTTCCTCTTCTTGGGATGTAAGACACCAGGGATGTGTCGGCTTTAAACAGAAACTTATTTGAATTGACAGGCCTGTTCTTTGTACTCAGCAGCTGAGGTGGGAGCTCTGGTTTGTTTTTTCGTATAGTTCCTACCACTGTCAACTTTCTTTTCAGGAGTTCCTGTCCCAACTTGTGCGAGGCAAAAAAAATTGTCACGTGATGTTGTGACCACAAAGTCCCTGTGTCATGTCCAGGATGACCCGTATCCCTTGATTTTTCTCAGGGACTCTTCCAACAGCCTTTCCAGTCTATACCTGCATGTTCCAAGCATAAGATGGAACGGTGCTACAGGCAGCCCAGATATTGATTCCATATTTGGCAGGTTTAGAAGGCATGTACTGCCTGAATGGGCAGCAACCCTAAAATGGTATAAGCCGCTCATCAAGAAGGTTATTCTTGGGGATTGGATGACCATGGAGGAGTTGTATTCATGGTTGATGGTGATGCAAATGACTGGTATGATGGGACTAGGTTTGGCGTATCTTCTAAAGTGATGTTATTGTTTTCTTACAGTTTCCACACCTGCACTACTCCCGGTAATGTAAATGTGTCGGGGGGGGGGGGCACAATATGTACTTGACAACAAATTGTCCCTTACCATGCTCGTTAAAGAAAAATGCCAAGGACATTGAATCTCAGGTTGAAAAAAAAATTGTTGTTGTTTTTTTCTTTGGAAACATTGAAAATGGGTCCCACAGACCCGATTACCACACAAGGGTATTAAGTTCGGGTGAAGATACTATTTCTTATACAAACAAGATATACATCACATCGTCCTGGTCACGTTTTCGATTCGACTCTCCAAAATCCAGTGTAACGTTCTACACTGGAGTTTCCAGAATTTTCCCTGAGTTTAGGTATTTAGTTGAATTTATCAAATGCACAAATATATACATTGACTTAAAACTTAGTGTCCGAACGAATCAACAGACTGCGCCCTGCTCTCCTTTTAGAAATGCCTGCTGAGCTCACATCAGGTGGGGACCCGGACCGGGACCGGCGGAATCCGCGGAATGCGCCCTCGCCTGGCGGTGGCTGCGACCCGGGCAGCTCATGTGACAACCTCGCTATAGGCGTTGGTTTCGACTAGGCGGAGTTTTTGTAACTAAGTTTGCAATCATTTGTTTGCCCCGTCGGGACACAAATTTTAAACGCCCAGTTTACGCGCCTTTAGAATATAAAACGTTCTTTTTCATGAAACGACTCAGAGGTTAAAAAAAAAAAGGATTGACAGCGTTTTTTTCCATCTGTGGTCTGGAAAAGCGATAGACTTCCTGTATGTAGGCCTACCCATTACACTGTTTGCTATTCTGAGTTGCTACGTTATAGCACATCCTCTTCAGCGATCTTTTAAAAATCTCATAGCTGCAATATAAAATACGCCAAATTTAGACACGTTTGTGGTTTTTATGGCAAACTTGTATGACTTACATGGCACTGTGATCCAATGGTAAAAGCAGAAATCATAGGGTGGGTGAGCCGGCAAAAGATCAGCTGGGCCAGCCTCATAACAATTCACTTGGCGTCTCAGAGGCATTACTGAGACCTAATGAACAAGGAGAAAGAAAATTATATTTTCTACCAAACAGTTATATATATATATATATATCTGTCAGACAACCGTTTTAATGGTCTGTAGCACTGCCTGAGTCGGCCGCGTTTTGTTTTGGTGGGTCTAAACCACCCGTGCAGTTGCGGTGCCCGTAGGCTCATTGCTTCAAAGTTGTGGGTTTGATTCCCGGTTGCTCCGGCACCACACCCACTGAGATCCTGTGCTTGAAAATGATGAAATATGAGACGGTTTGAAGTATAGAAAAGAGTAGAATAATTTCTGCTGTAGCGGTTATATTATTATTGTTATGTACAATTTATAATTGTGTGTAACATTGCCAAGAATATTCCCATAATAGTCCAGTTTTGCGGTAATTACTGTATATGGAAGTACAGATGTTTAGTTGAATGTTAAAATTGATTTTTAAAATGTCATTACAGGCATGGTTTGTTGTTGTTTCCAGGTAATGACCCACATTAGCAAGATTCAATGCGGTTCCTTAGCTTTAAATCTAATGCTTCCCTTGGTTTGATGTGTTTATATTGTAAACTGCACTTTGATGCGGAACTTTAATTCGTGACTGCGCCGCCTGTAGTCAGGAGAAAGTAATGCTTTTCGGACTGTATAAAATCTCTGATTTATTTGATAAAAATTGTGATTTTGCGCCTAACTTACAATTAGGGGCATAGTTAGAGATGAATGGATTGGGGAGTCTTTACTGGGGGAGGGGGTGATGGCAAACTATTCATGAATTAAGCCAATAAATATACATTTATTTGTTGGGTCTAAAGCCTCCCTAAAATAAGCCTAACGACGCCAATGCCTACAATGTAAACCATAGTTTTATAGAAGCAATAATACTATATAAGCACTAATCTCGGAGCATTTCATATATCGTAGGTTGATTTTGGCAGCCGAATTCTAACTGGTCTGTAAAGTTAAATATATTAGAAAAATAAATAGGCCTATACACTCAACAAGATGCTTACGAAATTACGAAACGAACTTGTCATAGCAAAAGTCCGGAAATCAGTGTCAGGTTACTTATTCGGGGAACGCCGCCTGCTTAATGCGCTGTTCGTGGCGCTGTGTGGGTGTGGAGGCAGAGACGCAGAAACTCGGGTCTTCCAGCTAAAAGCCGCCTGCCGCTTTCAGTACTGATGATATTATCACCTTTCATTTCAGCGTGCGTGCATTTACACAATCGTGTCGCGAAAGCTTAAGCTATAATTTTCCCAATAATCACTCTCTAAATTAAATGTCGGCGATGACTCTGAACGGTGACACCGACGATTTTGAGCTGGATCTGGTTCACGGCGGAGCGAGCAGAGGCGCACCCCTGGAAGATGTGGGTATGTCGCTGTCCTTCATCTTCGAAAACTTTTTGGGTGGAGCAATATCAAACCTGAGATACACGACCACGAAAGTAACAATTTAAAGTTGGTGTAGTTATTTTAGCCTATCTAAATACAACTTACTGACGATGCTTTGGAATGTGGTCAGACCAGTTTCAGTGTAAATCGGCGGGACCGTAAAGATTTAACAAACTTCCGTTCTGCTTGTCTTAATGAATACGTTTTGATCAGTAAGTGATTTATTTTGATTTTAGTGATTAATTGCTTGCTATATTATGTTTTACTTTATAAATATGCCCAATCCCGGTCAGCAATATAGCATACTTTAAATTGTTCCTTATCTTATCAGCATATGGTTTTCTTTGTTTACTCGTCCGCCATTGAACAATACAACCCTAACTGTGCATTTATTATGTTTATATAGCATAGTGTGCCATTAATTTACTCCTAACTTGGCTAAGACACCGTAACTAGCGAGTTTATAAGCGATAATATGATGCTCCCTTCGTTAGTTGTCGTTGTTTTGTCCGCAATACATCTCTGTACGCTTTGCCAGTGGGTCACTAGGAAACCCTTTATAAACACAGTCACATCTGAACTCAGTTAAGTTGTGTGGGCTTTATGGAAAAAAATAGCCAAGCTTTCCACTGTTACTTAGTCTGCACTGCCGCAGCGTTTATGAGAGATTAATTTCTATCGATATTATGGTGTGTAAAGTATAGTTTCCCAGCAAAGCAGTGTGAGGTACCATCCTCCAGTGAAGCAGTGTGTGAGGTACAGTCTCCCAGTAAAGAAGTGTGAGGTGCAGTCTTCCAGTAAAGAAGTGTGAGGTGCAGTCTTCCAGTAAAGCAGTGTGTGAGGTACCATCTCCCAGTTAAGCAGTGTGTAGTACAGTCTCCCAGTGACACTGTATGTGAGGTACAGTCCCCCAGTAAAATACTGTGTGCAGTACATCCTGTGTGAGGCATATACAGTCTAAAGTAGTGTGTTAGGTATATTCTCCCGGTAAAGCAGTGTGTAAGGAACAGTCTCCCCATAAAGCAGTGTGTGAGGAACAGTCTCCCCATAAAGCAGTGTGTGAGGCACCATCTCCCAGTAAAGCAGTGTGTGAGGTATATTCTCCCAGTAAGGCAGTATGTGAGGTACAGTCTCCCTGTAAAGCAGTGTGTGCAGTACAGTCTCCCAGTAAGGCAGTGTGTGAGGTATATTCTCCCAGTAAGGCAGTATGTGAGGTACAGTCTCCCTGTAAAGCAGTGTGTGCAGTACAGTCTCTCAGTAAGGCAGTGTGTGAGGTATATTCTGTCAGTAAGGGAGTATGTGAGGTACAGTCTCCCTGTAAAGCAGTGTGTGCAGTACAGTCTCTCAGTAAAACCATGTGTGAGGTATATTCTCCCAGTGAGGCAGTGTGTGAGGTATATTCTCCCAGTAAGGCAGTGTGTGAGGTACAGTCTCCCCATAAAGCAGTGTGTGAGGAACAGTCTCCCAGTAAAGCCGTGTGTGAGGTATATTCTTCCAGTAAAGCCGTGTGTGAGGTATATTCTCCCAGTAAGGCAGTGTGTGCAGTACAGTCTCCCAGTAAAGCCGTGTGTGAGGTATATTCTTCCAGTAAAGCCGTGTGTGAGGTATATTCTCCCAGTAAGGCAGTGTGTGAGGTATATTCTCCCAGTAAGGCAGTATGTGAGGTACAGTCTCCCAGTAAGGCAGTGTGTGAGGTACAGTCTCCCCATAAAGCAGTGTGTGAGGTATATTCTTCCAGTAAAGCAGTGTGTGAGGTATATTCTTCCAGTAAAGCAGTGTGTGAGGTATATTCTCCCAATAAGGCAGTGTGTGAGGTACAGTCTCCCCATAAAGCAGTATGTGAGGTACAGTCTCCCCATAAAGCAGTGTGTGAGGTACAGTCTCCCCATAAAGCAGTGTGTGCAGTACAGTCTCCCAGTAAAGCCGTGTGAGGTACAGTCTCCACATAATGCAGTGTGTGAGGTATATTCTCTCAGTAAAGCAGTGTGTGAGGTATATTCTCCCAGTAAGGCAGTATGTGAGGTACAGTCTCCCTGTAAAGCAGTGTGTGCAGTACAGTCTCCCAGTAAAACCATGTGTGAGGTATATTCTCCCAGTAAGGCAGTGTGTGAGGTATATTCTCCCAGTAAAGCAGTGTGTGCAGTACAGTCTCCCAGTAAGGCAGTATGTGAGGTACAGTCTTCTAGTAAGGCAGTGTGTGAGGTATATTCTCCCCATAAAGCAGTGTGTGAGGTACAGTCTCCCAGTAAAGCCGTGTGTGAGGTACATTCTCCCACTAAGGCAGTGTGAGCGGTATAGTCTCCCCATAAAGCAGTGTATGAGGTACACTCTCCTGATTTGAGCAAAAGTTCTGTCTTCTTTATGAAAAGACAAGGAAAGGGCTACAGCACAGAGTATGTTGCTAACTAATCTCAAAGTAGATGCTGATGCAGTGAACATTTTATAGTGTACTGTGAAGAGTTCCTGCCTACCTTCATGGCCGTGCCGGACGGAGAAGACATGCCCAGGGCAGAGATGGTGAGTGTGTACAGATTGCCACACCCACATCATTACTGATAGCCACACCCACATCATTATTACGTGACACTTACCTTGGCAACAGCTGGCACCGTCACCAGTTATTCACCAGATTTGAGTAACTGAAAGAATCATCACAAAATTTAAGGAAGAGGGTAAAAAAAACCAAGCCCTGGCCTGGGACACCCCCCCCCCCCCCAATATTCTGGGTGTGGTTATGCAGGGGGCTCATAAATATTAAATATTTATACCGCAGCACAGACTGTTACATAGCAAACATGTAACTGGAATCATTGTCTAGTGACCCCCGGGCAAAGATACCATTACTCATATTGCCCCCCCACCTTCCATAACTGCATATGCAGTACTGAGTCACGATGAGTCTGGAGCCAATTCTCAGAATGTCTTAAGTTACACATATTCACACATTAAGGTGACAAGGCAGCTGACACCTTGAACAGGAACCACATGTTTTTGGACTGAGTACTCAGAGGAAATTCACGCAATAACATGGAGAACAAGTAAATCAAAGCTACTGTTATCGTCAAAATAATGTACAAATTGCACACGATATCCTACAACTCCAAAAAACTGCCACAAGAATCATCAGTTGAGAAATCAGACATGCATGGGGTCTTAGTACAAAAATTTGTATCACAGTTATGTGGATTATGGAACAGCAAGGCAGTAATGGAAGATGGATTAGTTACATCATTATGTAGAGAGAGACAGCATTCTGGAAGTCGTTAACATGTTTACTTGTCACTGGAGGGAAACTGGGCAGATCCCTCCTTTTGGGGATCATTAATCATAGTTCCTGCATTGTGCGAGTTCACTCATCAGTCAAGGCGAATTGGGCTCTTCTGAGCCCAAAGCTCAGTTAAGCATGTACAGAATTTTTAAAGAGGACCATGATTTCGGGCAGGCATGCACCCCCTCTCATCCCACATTCTTACCCCCAGACGGAGTTTAACAACAAGCCTGATTCCTTGTTCTTCAATGACGGAAAGAGGCGGATCGATTTCGTGCTGGTGTATGAGGACGAGGAAAAGAGAGAGTTTGAGAAGAGGCACATTTTTCAAAGACGGAAGGTAAGGGCTATGATGACACAGCATGAGAGTAACCTTACGGGGTATGGATTTAGGATAAGGGTATATAACACCACAGGTAGATTAGGTACATTCTTAACTAGAATAAGGACATAGTAAGCTGATGTGTTTGTGCAGTAAATGTGGCCCCATGGCCTCTGAAATGCATGTTGTCGGTGAATAGATTTTATATCGAAATTATCTATCAAATTTCAGGAAGTAGCCTAGTATGCTGCTTTGCATGTGATGTGAGATACGATGCATTTTTGCATGGTGCTTGGTAACGTGAAAGGAGTCTCTCACTTGGGTCTGTATTTGCTCTCAGATACCTTGCTACAGTAGTGGCCAAAATTGTGGAAATACTTAGCATTTTTGGGATTACACTTTAAAAATTACTACGCAGTATTGGCAGTAATGTTTATAAATGATCAAAGAATATCACCAGTATCATACACTGGAGTAACTGGAAAAAAGTTTTGCAATCTCTAAAAATTGAAAGTGTTTCCACAATTTTGGCCACTAGTGTGCATAATCATGACATTTTGTAATCAGTTCTCCCTTCTGAAACTTAGAAGCTGGACCTAAAGAGGAAGGGAATATTTCTGTATGTGAAACTCTGAAGGTGACAGGAGGTGCTGTGGCTCGCCGCAGCGGGATGTAAATGAGCACCTTTCATGCAGCAAGCAGAACCGTTCGGCTCATGATTCATGCAGGTGGATAACAATGCATGATAGAAACACTATCAACCGTAGGTGTTAGTGTTCGCCAAGACGGGGCTTATGTAGGTGACCGTGAAATGAGTTTCTGCAAAGATTAGAATGCAGCTCACCACCAATTGCCTAACGAAGGGCCGGAAGTCACCCGCAGACAAAACATGTCGCAAGACTAGCAACAAGAGTAAACACGATGTATATGCAAAACAAAGGTAACCAGGATGATTTCTCAGGCCGTTGAGCTGTGTATAGGCAGGTTCCCGCAGAAATAAAAACGTGAAAATGTATCAGAGAGAGTTTTAATACGAGACATGGCAGTGCTGGCGTGAACTGAACCTCAAAGGAGACGGGGCTTGGGAACCCATCTTCTGGCCCAGATTAACCATATGGGCATTTGGGTTTGTGGCTCCACGTCGTTGGGGGGCACCCAGCAGGGCAACCCCCCCGTATGCACCCCCCCCAGGTCCCATTCATGAATGTCTTTTAACAAGTTAATACGATTTAATACCTAATATACTGAATAAGACTGAGTACTGCTCTTTGATATTGCACTCATTGAAAAGCCTTTGTAACGTATTCTCTCTTAGATGCATTTCTGAATTTCTTGAGCCACCAATCAGCTGTTTCTTCCTGATGTGATGTCATGTGTAGCATAAATGCACGTGTTGCTACTTTAGTTTTAATCCTAGCTAGCTAACTTGAATCAAGATGGATGGACATCACCAAGTGCAAAAAGAAAGTGTAGAATAGGGGTGGGTAAGGCGCCATTAGAGGTGCTGTTGCCTAGGGGCACTACATGCTGTTAATCCAGCCCAGCTCATTTTTCTACTTCAGCATTGAATGAGAACAAGATGGAACCACCCTGGACTGTTGTTTGTCCAGTAAAATCAGACGTGTGTCCAGGATGTAGGCTGCAAGCTGCTGATGTTGTTAAAAAAGCAAATCTTTGTTAAAACAGATGACAGAATTTGTGTACTTAATTTATGCATTCTTTACCTTTTCACCTTCTGTCAATCTTTCAGCTCCTTATCCAGTAGAAATGCGCAGGGCCCTTTTTACTGCGTTTCCTAAAACCTACCTGCTCAAAAGAGCCTAGGGTAAAGGTCTTTAATAAGACTTCAGTCAGTCAGTCATTGACTGTAAGATGACACAGTGACCTTTATGACTTTTGATTACTCAGAACATGATGTCTGAAGTGGCCCAGGCAGAGGTGGCTGAGACCATTGTGGTTTATGGGACTTCAGGCTGAGAGACCTTGTAATGGAGAAACAACCTCTTTGTTGTATTCTTGTATAGCCTGACTAGGGCCATAAGAGTAAATAAAGCAGCCACTGAAAAGCTGAGGTCATGGAGAAGAATCAAAATTCTGCAGTCTGGCTCGCACCCAGGGCCGTGGTGATGTGGACCGCAGGGCTGACCACAGTGCCACAACAATTGCAGTTTGCCTTGTAAACGGTCAGTTAGTGGCCTGTGTATGAAGGTCCTGCTCTTCCCACAGAGACGGCGAGAGTACTTTGAAGCAGCCCTGATATCAATGGGACTGCAGTTAGAAGCAACAAGGTCGGTGAGTAAAGGCTTCTCTTCTTGTTCATCTCAATCTGATATCCATGCTAAAATGTAGTTTAGCCTCAGTCATGATGAGCATGACTCCGTTTTAGCAAAGGGGAAGAGACCCCAGTTCTTTGCAGGGAACACACACACAATATAGGCATCTAGAGATGCCAGTTCTGCTAACTGCAACCCACACAAACATGAGAACCTGCACACAGAGCCAGGGGCGGCATTCAAACTCACAACCCTCATTGTGTGAGGCTATCTACTGAGCCCTCACTCCCGCCATCTGCCAACTGCTAAAAGAAAGCATTTCATCAAGCGTCCCTGAGACACAAAATCTATGGCTGTCAGTTCTTACAGAGAGTATCCGAGATTGAGATTCCGCTCCTGTGTCTCCCACCCAGGTGCTGGATGAGAAGCTGGTGTTTGTGAAGGTCCACCTGCCCTGGGACGTGCTCTGCACCTATGGCGAGGTCCTCCACATCAGTCTGCCCATCCAGCTCAATGACCTCAAGTCTAAGACGTCACCCTTCGACTGCATCACAAAGTACTTCCGTCCCAACGAGAACCTCATACCAGCTGAAATCGAGTTCTTCACCGCCCCATTTACGAAAGACAGATTAGACTACTTTTGTATCAAGGACCGGGAGCTGTTCTTCACACCTGCTATGAGAAGCAGGATGGTGAGACCATCTTTTATACATTTATTCTGACCATCTTAGATATTTATCTCCAAGAAGCCAACAGGAGCATGTTAGACTGGAACAGTCAACTCCTACTTGTAGAGCCTACTTGTACCTACTCTGCCATATATGTGCAGAGCCCTCAAGGACTAAGCATTTAGTCATATAAATAGATTCAATTTTAATCCACCAGCTACGGTGCTCACAGAAAGTCTTGAGACCCTTACTTAATTGAGTAAAAATATTGCAAATTTATTGATTTTATAACACAAATCATTACTTCATTCGTTTACAAAAAATATATATCACATTGGAAACAACCAGAAGTTTTAAAATAAAACATAAATATCAAGTACTCATTAATTGAAACCCAAATTATAGTTCTAAAACAGCTGTTCTGAATGAAAACGTTCATTGAAATCATTGGGTGCTTTTTAATTAGTTGCACCTTTGCAATAACATAAAACACCAAACATTTATGCCTAGTGTCTCTTTGGCATCCAGTGTCTGCAACGACAATTAATAGCAAAATGGCAAGAACAGAACTGAATG
Source organism: Mormyrus iriodes (assembly GCA_011763525.2). Lineage (NCBI taxonomy): Eukaryota > Metazoa > Chordata > Actinopteri > Osteoglossiformes > Mormyridae > Mormyrus > Mormyrus iriodes. Next base: position 7,003,526 of record JAAGVU020000001.1, read on the forward strand.
AGTCAGTCAAAACATAATGACGCTCAATAAAAAGAAAATGTCTGTGCCGAAGACATATGTGCAGATATGTTAAACATTGCTTGTCAATAGACTTTTGTTATGAAACCAGTAAATTTGCAACATTATGACAGAATTAAGCAAGCATCCCAAGACTTTCTGTGAGCACTACATGTGTACTGTCCTGCTTGGACATTTGTCACTAATGGACAGTGCGGCTCTTGGTAATCTCATATGTCATCCCAGGCCAGCTACATCCTGTGCCGAGCCCCCTTTGAAGTGAGGGGCGATATTAGGAAGTTCGGCATTAACAAGTTGCTGGACAGAGGAATCTACAAAGCGGCCTACCCCTTGCACGACGTGAGTGACTCCCGAGAAGCTACAGCATTGTTTGTCGTTGTTGGTGTGTAGGATACATAGTCTTTCATGCTCTGGTAACTCATAGCACACACACGTCAACCAGTTATGGGCTTGAAGATTAGTTGATAAGTTTAATGAGATCTGGTTTGGCAATGGAATAAAAACATGGAATGTCTGGATGTCGTCATGGGGATATTTGGAAACCAGCGAACTACAGATAATGCTGGAGGTGAAACTGAGCAATTAAACATTTGGAAATAACACATTTGTATAATTTTAAAAAGCCAGCTCAACTCAACTAATCACTCACCGATCCATTTTATATCAAACCTGCCTTACAGTCCATTCATAAACCAACGTTTCAGAAAAGCAGGGCCTGCAGGTAATATTCCAAGCTGATTTACAGCTTACCCATATGTAGGTACCAGCCTTGATGTGTAGGATCTAGCACATTTGTATGACGTTTTGGAGCGTGCTGACTGTACATATCTGACGTACGATCTGTAGTCTAGGTTCAACGTGAGGTCTATGGACGGCCAGTGCCCCAGTGAGAGATTTCTGCTGTACCATGAGTGGGCTCACCCCAAGAGCATTTACAAGATGCAACCCTTGGACCTTATCAGGTAGTGCACCTTCTTAGTGTTGGTTATTAAAGAGCTAAAAAGCATGATTTACCCATGGATTCAATAACTTAATTCACAAAGTTCTTCTGGTCAAAACATCATCAAAATGTGGCCTTTGTGTTTGACAGGTCAGTGTATGAAATATCTAATTTCTTAAATTCCACAAAGGCTTACAATTAATGTTTTTGGCCTTACATAATCAAATTGATAATTAACAAGTTGCTTGAATGAATTGATGGCTGCCTCAGGAGGCAGTAGGTAGCATTCTCTCTTCACACCTCTAGGGTTGGTGGATCAAACCCTCTTACCTGCTCCGTATGTGGGATTCTCATGCCCGTTCCATTTGCATGGATTTCCTCTGGTTTCCTCTCATAGACCAAAGACATACAGTTATGCAAATTGGCATCCCCATCGCATGTGTCCTACAATCGTCATCTTGCTCAGGATGCTCCTTGCCTTCTCCCTTAAGCTGTCTCTGATAGGTTCTAGGGCCAACCCTCCTCCCCTGTGACCTAGTACTGGGTACTTGGTTAGAAGATGGATATATGATAGTTTGTCACACACTTCTAGGAGCCTCAGAGATGTGTTGAGCACATGTTTACGCATCTACAAGGCAGGTCTCACATGCCTTTTGGATAGATCTCACCAAAAAAACCTCAAATCATAAATAAGAGGTACATTTTAGCTGGGGCTTAATGCAATGTAAATCAGATGATGTACTAACTATGATTTATTTGGCACAGGAAGTACTACGGGGAGAAGACTGGCGTTTACTTTGCCTGGTTGGGCTTCTACACATACATGCTGGCAATAGCTGCAGTAGTAGGAGTCTGCTGCTTCATCTATGGCTACCACACCCAGGAAACCAGTACCTGGAGGTAGGGTGGGTGTGGCTTATCGAGTAGCGATGTTAGGTCTGCGTTTTGTGTTGTACTGGACAGCAGCGGTGTTTATGTAACCATTTTAGTGTTGTGTGTTGCATAGCAAGGAGGTGTGTGACCCGGAGATTGGAGGAAACATTGTGATGTGTCCACAGTGCGATAGAGAATGCACCTACTGGAGACTTAACAACACCTGTGAATCATCCAAGGTGATCTTCACATGGCAGGAGATGAGGGTCTAGGTGGCATGCAGTAATGTGGTCTTAAGTGCATTCCAAGATCTTCGTTTACATCTGTTAAAGATAAAAAAAAAAAAACTAAACAAATATGACAGTACTTAAATGTATAACAAACGCAGAAAACGTTTTTCTCAAAAATGATATTGAGCTATGTAATTTGCATTTAACGCAGCATTTTTTTCCTCCCCACAGAAATTGTGTATATTTGACAATTTTGGGACACTGGTGTTTGCGATTTTTATGGCAGTCTGGGGTGAGTGGGTCCTGATAGATATGAGTGCACAAACCCTTATTATATGCTGGTTATACACATTACATTGATGGACCAGAAGTGCATCTGAGGCATCCAATGCAGAAGTTTGACTGAATGATCAAAAACAGATCTGCAGGTATTTTTTGTTGAATGAACTGAGTTACACAACGTCTCCTGGCCTTGTCCCCTAGTCACGTTGTTCCTGGAATTCTGGAAGCGGTACCAGGCCAGGCTGGAGTATGAGTGGGACACCGTGGAGTTCCTGGAGCAAGAGGAACAGCCTCGAGCAGAGTATGAGGCCAAGTGCCTCTATGAGCGGATTAATCCCGTCACCAAGGTAGGAGCAACATTTCCTAGATAGAAACAACTTGGAAATACAGTTTGCTTGATTGTGTATATGTGTATAAGCAGCTTATAATAAAATACAGAACCTGTTAAACAAAATTGTTGATGTTTTATTTTAGGCCAATGAGAAGGTGCCCTTCACTGCATGTGGAAAGTGTATGCGGGTGACTTGTGGATTTGGGACGGTTTTATTTTGGGTAAGAGATGATTGCTTTATGTTTGGTGTCATTATTTGCATGTGCCATTGTGAATGTAGACAAGCTCTCCTCTTCTGTAGATCTTGCTGATCATCGCCTCCGTGGTTGCCATCATAGTGTACCGGCTGGCGGTATTCTTTACCTTCTCTGCCAACTTAAAGATAGACTTGAAGGAACTGGAGCCGATTAAGGGCTATTTGACGGCTCAGATGGCAACCTCACTCACAGCCTCCATCATCAACTTTGTGATCATCATGATCCTCAACATCGTGTACGAGAAAGTTGCCATCTGGATCACAGATTTCGGTGAGGGTCCCACCCTGATACTCATACTGAATTCAAAGAGCCAGTGTTCCTCATGCAGAAATTTCCCCGTGTGCTTGAATTCTTAAAATATTGCGTCTTTAATGTCAGATAGTAAGAAATACATTTTTGACTTGTCCTTTTTTCTATCACTAATAAAATCTCAGAGTTGCCAAGAACCAAGACTGATTACGAGAACAGCTTAACGCTGAAGATGTTCCTCTTCCAGTTTGTGAACTACTACTCGTCATGCTTCTACATCGCCTTCTTCAAGGGCAAAATAGTAGGCTACCCTGGGGCTCCTGTCTACTGGCTGGGCAAGTATCGCAACGAGGAGGTGAGTCAAGCAAGAGACATGTGTAAACCGTTCTGCCACAGGCACTCATTTCATACATTTCCAGTCATCATAAGTTGGCAGCTGAGGTCAGGTTTAATATCTTTTTGCCCCTAAACTGTGATATGACAACATTGTATGTATACTTTCAAAAGCACATGGTGACACTCTCCCCTCTCCTTGTTCCAAGTGTGACCCTGGAGGCTGTTTGATTGAGCTGACAACTCAGCTAACAATTATCATGGGTGGCAAAGCCGTCTGGAACCAAATACAGGAAGTGCTCCTGCCGTAAGTGTCCTCCCTGGTGAGCTTATGGAACGCATCACCTCGCAGGCAGACCAGGAACAAGCTGGCACTGTAGCAGCCAACCAGAATGGAAGAATAGCTATTGGAAACCAAAGTAACACACACACCCTCACGATGGCCTTCCTGTCCTCCTTAGGTGGGTGAAAAACCTTGTGTCTCGCTGCTGCTTGAAGGTGCGCTCTGAAATGGTGGTTCCACGCTGGGAGCAGGATTTCCAACTCCAGCCACAGGGGCCTTTGGGGCTGTTTTATGAATACCTGGAGATGGGTAAGGCTGAGTTAACAGGAGCTAGATCAGATCAGAATGATCCGTTTTGGCTTTATGACAGTGTGCCCATTTGACGTGATCTAGTTTGGCTTTGTAATAGTGTGAACTCCTGTTTGCAGTGATCCAGTTTGACTTTGTGGCTTTGTAACACTGTGGATTCACGTTTGCAGTGATCCAGTTTGGCTTTGTGACACCATTGGCTCCTGTATGAAGTGGTCCAGTTTGGCTTTGGAGCACTCTTGACTCCTCTTTGCATTGATCCAGTTTAGCTTTGTGTCACTCTTGACTCCTCTTTGCAGTGATCCAGTTTGGCTTTGTGATGCTGTGGACTCCTGTTTGGATTGATCCTGTTTAACTTTGTGACAGTGAGGACTCCTGTTTGCAGTGGTCCAGTTTAGCTTTGTGATGTTATGGGCTCCTATTTAAAGTGATCTCGTTTGGCTTTGTGACACTTTGGACTCCTGTTTGCTGTGATCTGGATAAAGTGATCTTCTTCTGCTAAAGATGATTATTTTTAAATGAGCTATTATGTACAGAACAACATGAAATTCACATCATGTAATCTTTTTTTTTGCATCCTGTAATCAAGCGTGATGACAGGTATCGATCTTTAACTCTGTATTACTGACACTGGGGAAAAACTGGTATTCTGATGTTTTCTGAACTTTGGCATTGATTCAGTACCAAAAATGTCAGTCCTTGTAACATCACTACTATCTGTAGTGATCCAGTTTGGCTCTGTGACAGTGTGAGCTCCTGTTTGCCATGATCCAGTGTGGCTGTGTGACAGTGTATGCTTCTTTTGGCAGTGATCCACTTTGGTCTTGTGACAATGTGGATTTCTGCTGGCAGTGATCCAGTTTGGATTTGTGACAGTGCCGATTCCTGTTTGCAGTGATCCAGTTCAACTTCGTGACAATGTGTGCTCCTGTTTGCGGTGATCCAGTGTGGCTGTTTGACAGTGTGGGCTTCTGTTTGCTGTGACCCAGTTTCGCTTTGTGACAATATGAATTCCTGTTTCCAGTTATTCAGTTCGGCTTCGTGACTCTCTTCGTGGCCTCCTTTCCTCTGGCTCCTCTCCTGGCGTTTCTGAACAACATCTTTGAGATCCGGGTGGATGCTTGGAAGTTCACCACGCAGTTCCGTCGCATGGTGCCTGAGAAAGCGCAGGACATCGGTACCTGGCAACCCATCCTGCAAGGCATCACCATCTTGGCAGTGATGACCAACGTACGTAAAGTCACGAGCCGCATTCATCTGAGCCACACTACCAAATGCAAGCCTGACTACCAGCCTGCTTTTGCTAGTAATCACAGAAAAGTGACTGAATGATGTTTACTACACCTAAAGTCCCCAAAAGGCAAATGACTTCCTCCCCCCATCCCGATGAAACTGAAACAGAAAGCGCCTGTAGCTTTTGATATCGTTCTCTGTCAAAGCTATCTAATTAGACGATGTCTCTGCTCCCAGGCCATGATAATTGCCTTCACGTCCGACATGATCCCCCGGCTGGTGTACTACTGGTCATTCTCAATCTTTCCATATGGGGATCATGCAGCACCCACCATGCAGGGCTACATCAACAGCAGCCTCTCCGTGTTCAACATTGAAGATTTCTCCAACCAAAGCCGACCTAATGAGCTTCCCTACTGGTTTCATAACATTACGACCTGCAGGTACATGCGCCTAGGAGAAGTGCCCCGTATATTAATATGTTTATCAGAAAGGCTTATTTTGGGAGGGCATCATAAAGTTCAGTCTGACCCTGAGTTGGCACTGTTGTCACAGTGATGCAGTGGGCAGGAATGTAGCCTCACACCTCCAGCTTTGTTGGTTTGGATTCCTCTCCCAAGATCCGTGCGTTGGGTTTAAACGTTTTCCCTGTGTTCGCGTGGGTTTCTTCCTGAAGTTCAAAAATATGCTGCTAGGTAAATTGACGTCTCTAAATCACCCATTGTGCATGAGTGTGTGCCCTGTGACGCCAACATCCCCCTGCTTTTCTGAGACCCTGCAATTGATAAGTACTTACGGAAGATGGACGGAATACAGCCAAAATAACACAGGATCAGGCAGTACTGTTCAAAGATCTGTGCAGTAACCAGTGTTTTTTTTATGCCACAGGTATCGAGACTTTAGGTACCCACCTAGACACCCAAGACAATACGAGTACAACGTTTTCTACTGGCATGTGATAGCAGCCAAACTGGCTTTCATTATCACGGTGGAGGTAAGGACTCTGGTTAATGCTGTAGATGCAGATATTCTGGGCCCCCTGACAAAGTCTCATCCTGTGGCCACCCCCATCCCCCTTACATTTTATAATTATACATTTTCAAGGGCTCCTGTAAAGTGCTGGGCCCCTTGAATCTGTCAGAGGATCCATGCCCCCCTGTCTCCCATGAGTGGATGTAAGGTCCATAATCACAATGTGGTTTGGTATATATGTGTAAATGTACTGGGTGGTAGGTTGCTCAGTCAGACTAGGTGACTTCTTATGGTGCTGTTTTCCAGCATGTCGTCTACCTGACGAAGTTCGTTCTGGCCTACGTGATCCCAGATGTACCAGTAACAGTGAAGGAGCAGATCAAGAGGGAGAAGTACCTGAGGCAGATGATCCTGCACGAAGCCAGCCTGAGCATGGTGTCCAGACACCTGAAACCAGTCACTGACAACCTCATTAAGAGCTTGGATCAGAGCTCAGAATTAGACCTCGACTTTGACATGTGATCAAGGACCTCCTGAGGAGCTTCTGGTCACATGACTCTCCATGGTGCACTGTTCACATGTATGGGAGGGTTTTTTAGGAAGGTGGTGTGTTGCGGGTTTGGGGAGGTTTTTGTAACCTGTGTGTTTGGTGGGATTGTATTTATATGTAGTAGGTATGCATGTGGGGCGGCACGGTGGTGCAGTGGTTAGCACTGTCGCCTCACACCACTGGGACCAGGGTTTGAGTCTCCGCCAGGGTTCCATGTCTGTGGAATTTGCATGTTCCCCTCGTGTTGTCGTGGGGTTTCCTCCAGGTACTCTGGTTTCCCCCCCCCAGTCCAAAAACATGCTGAGGCTGATTGGAGTTGCCAAATTGCCCGTAGGTGTGCGAGTGTGCCCTGTGATGGGTTGCCTCCGGACCCCCATGACCCCAAATGGGATAAGTGGTTACAGAACATGGATGGGTGGATGGATGCTTGCATGCAGGAGCAGATTAATGCATAGGTTCTCCTAGGCTATGACATCAGGGCTGTACCGGCCTCTGGAAAATGGAAAGGTTAAACATATTCGATCCCCCAACCCCGAGCTAGGCAAACATTGTCACTTTACCATTGATGTCAGCCTTGGTGCCCCAGATGAGTTAATCCACCCCTGTTTGCATGTGAGGGGAAAGTGTTTGCATGTGCATGCTGTGTGTCTGAGACAGACACTCAGTGGGTGTACTGTAAGGAACAGCTTTACCTCCAAGCCTCAAGAAAAAGCAAGGTGAAGTCGTAACCTTTTATGCCATATGGTTTCATGATGAACAACTCAAAAACTGTCATGCATGTATGTATGAGAAGGAGAGGCACCGTAACATGTTCGACCTGCAGGAAAGCCACCTCCCTGCTGAATCATGTTCTGTCTTGTACGGTTGAACACCATTTACGGGCATGTTTTTACCCAGGCTGTCTGCTGGAACCAGTTGGTTGACAAAACCAGCCAACAAAACAAAAGACATAGGGCAGAATCAAAGGGAGCTGCCCACGGGCCGTAACCTTACCTTTTTAAAATCTTACAGTGATCATTGCTCTGCTACACCAGTCTGTGTGAAGTATGAATCACATATGAATTAATGTAAAAAAAAATGCATACGTGTCATGTGTGCCAAAGAAGGTTTTATGTCACTGTTATTGAACTAATTTATTATATCGGTAAAGTATGTTTAATACTCACTCCATATATTTTGAATATTATTACAATCACTATGTGACCAGGTTGGACCAAACCGATTCACCTGTCTTTTAAAAGCTTCTTCTAACCATTATAAAAGTCGTCCTGCTCTTTTTGAATTTCTCTCAAATGAAATGCCTCCTCATAAGATCAGGTTGTGTGTCCAGTGTTGAGTCATTTTTTTTTTTTATATATATATCAGAGAACCTCCGAAAATTCTGTTAACATCCTAGTGAACCAAACAAGCGTTTATTTTGGTAAGAGTCTCAGATGCCATCCATCCAAACAGAAGCTGGAGATGAGATTCTGGTTCTACCTTCTCTTGGTGGTGGTGGTTTGCCCTCCCCCGTCCCTAAATTGTCCAGAGTACGTAGACAGTGATGGACTGGCACCTCATCCAAGGTTCTCCCTGTCTTGTGCCCTATGCCTAATTAGATCCAGACTTAACATGACCCTGTCCTGGCTAACCACTTATCCAAGATGAAAGGAAAAAAGCGTTTTATGCCACCATCAAAATCCACTTTAAAGTGACTCTTGTAGCATGCCTGTGTAAAATATGACCACTGTAAGTCATAACGTTAATATTCTGTGAATTAACCACTGTATTGTGTAGGATTTTGTAAATGCATATACAACGAATTATTACATTTCCTTCAAAACTATATGTATTATTCAGAATTTGTACAGATACTGTGAAATGTACTGGTTTTGTATTCACCAGGTATAACCTCGTGAAAAAATATATGAAATGTTTTAAACAGTGTAGGCTTGGCATTTTCTTTTTGCTGTCTTTGGCAGACAGATCGCTGCGCTGAATGCAGCTGTGTCAGAAAGCTTCGGAATAAAAAAATGGATGGCATTGTGGAAACCACTGATTTGTGCCAAAAAAAATATTCCAGTTTAATAGGAATTTCTGCTGTTGGGGATAATTCGGATATTGAATAGCCAGCTGGTCATATTAATTGCTGAACAAAAGGTTCTACAGGTTATATCCATAAAAGCACCATATTCGTGTTATTAATTAAATTATTTATAAATGGTCATTAGACTTTGCATTGTAGAAGTTATATGTATCAATATATAGGGATACAAATAGCTAAATGAAATATTAAATATTTGCGAAGGAAACAGCTCATCGACTTCGGTATCATCAGCGAACCGCTGCCAGGATTCTTCCAGTCGCTCAATGAAACGTGTCAAACACACCCTGGGGAAAATGGATCAGCACAACCGGTTTGCTTCCTGAGTTTAGAAAATAAACCTTTTATAAGCTAAATATTTTATGCGCTTTAATATAACCAACAGCAGACAGATTAAAAACAAAAAAACAACGGTCAGCATTATTTATTGCTTTACGTTTAAAACAATACGCTTAGGCTGACGTTTAGCCACCAATTCTGCGTCATCAAATGGCGATTTGCAAGCGAAGGACCCACACGCCACATGCTATTTACATGAGACTTAGCTCTGCTACCGGCACCTACTCGGCGAATTAGGTTTCCTTACCGTGACTTTAGCCTTTTTCATTGAAACCTTGCCCTTCTTAGGAAGCTGTTCTCATTCCGACAGTGTCGTTTTTAAGTATGAGCTGTCAGATAACTTGCGTGAGCTGGGTCAGGCGGGGAGTTTCTAAAGAAACGCCCGATAAGGTAGGCAATAGTGTATACAACTGCTGAAAGTTTAAGTTGACTTTATTTTCATTTACTGTCTTGTGTGAAGACAGTACCAGGTAATTCAGCTGTGTGAACTAAAGTAACTTAAAAGTAGTAGCTTGATGTGCTTGTTTTAAAATATCAATTGTTGTGTGTTTTCTCTAGCCTTGTTGGTTGATGAGCCATAAAATCTTGTTTTTCAGTAATAATTGTGGCATACCCTGATGTGCCAGTTACGAAGGCTACGTTCATGAGTCTGTCACGTATTCATGTGTTTATTACAGGTGGAGCTGAGTAAAGAGGAGCTGCAACGCATTATATTTGAAGCCAAAGACCAGCTACAGTAAGCGTGTCATTACGTATTTATGCCTCACTGAGCAGTTATAAAGGTAGTAATGGACATGGAAAGATGGTCCAGCTGCCTGTAGTTTATAATTGCTCATCATCTGCAGGTTCTGAAAGCTTCCACAGTAGATGGGGAGAATCATGACGATGTCTGTGTACTTTAGAGAGCAGGAAGAAGATGCTGAAGATGCAGAAGAAAATGAGGGGATGGCCAGCGGGCAGGAGCAGAGTGACGTCACTGAGGCTCAGTTGCACACGACAGAAATCAACGAAAACCCAGCGGGGCAAGAGGAGGAGGATGACGAGCTGGCAGAGTACGGCCTGGACAGATACGATGAAGAGGACATAGGTTCGGCATCAGTTATAGAGCTGCTGTTGTTTCCTGCTAACTAGGAACCATAAGTATTTCCATGTAAAATTTGGTAAATTCAGCCAGTAGTTAGCATTCACTTACTGTTGTTTTTCCAAATAGCTGTATGGATGATAAGATGTATGGATTATGTTGTTCCTTACTGTATCTTAACTTTATTCTTACTTGTTAAGACCTGTGTTTGATTTTTATTTATTATTTTTTTTTATTCATCTTGCTTCTCATTAGCCACAGCTAATCTTGGCGACAGCTTGGCTGGTCTCACAGTGTTTGGCATGAATGAGGAAGATCCCTACATCACCATCAAAGACACGGTGAGCACAGCAGTGATCCAGGACTTCGTCATCTATTTCTGACCATCTGTTTATGACTGATTTTGAACGCTAGTCATGTCACAATAAATGTTTTGCTTTCTTGTGTATAGCAGTCCCTTGGGGTGCCACAGTGGTGCAGTGGTTAGCACTGTTGCCTCACACCTCTGGACCCAGCGTTCAAGTCTCCGCCATGGCTCCATGTGTGTGGAGTTTGTATGTTCTCCCCCTGTTATCGTGGGGTTTCCACCAGGTACTCTGGTTTCCCCCCACAGTCCAAAAATATGCTGAGTAATTGGAATTGATAAATGGTCCATAGGTATGCATTTGTGTGTGTGTGTGTGTGCGTGTGTGCGCCCTATCCTGGGTTGTTCCCTGCCTTGCGCCCATAGCTTCTGGGATAGGCTTCGGACCCCCAGCAACCCTGAATAGGATAAGTGATTATAGAAAATGGGTGGATGGGTTTCTTGTATACTGAAGTGCCTTGTAAACAGGATTTCCTGGGTGCCGGATGACCTTTTCATTTCCTTCTGCAGGACCAATACGAAAGGGAAGATTTTCATATTAAGCCCAGTGACAATCTAATTGTTGCAGGCAGGGCAGAGAAAGACTGCTGTAACCTGGAAATCTATGGTGAGAGTCTGTCAGTCATCACTTTTCTTTCAGGGCTTTCAGAACCAAAATGGCTTACTGCTTGCTTGGACTGGACTGTACAAATCACTTTTGCCTATTAAATAGAACCCAAATATCAATTTATTTTTACAGAAGAGACCGCACACAAATAAAAACAAGGTGGTGGATGTTAGAATGTTAGATTAAATTTGACTGAATATCTACTGCATGTCTGGGTAAGGTTTCTGGATGTCCCTCTATCACAGTGTACAACTCCGAAGAGCAGTCCCTGTACGTCCACCATGACATCCTGCTGCCCGCGTACCCACTTTGTGTCGAGTGGCTGAACTTTGACCCCAATCCCGAGGAAAAAACCGGTGAGTCCTCAGCGGGAGTCAGCCCTTCACTAAGAATGCAGATGCGTAGCGCTTTAGCAGCTTGGCTAAATGAGCAGGGCAGATGGAAAGACAATTTTCCTATGGGGATAAGTAAAGTATCGCTGTTCTGTTGTATTCTATTAAAAACATGTTTTCTTTGAGGGAAGTAAAACACATTTAAAGTTTTTTTTTTTTTTTTTTTTTTGAGAATTTTTGTCAATAAACAAACTGTTTGGCGATAATACAGTATAATACAGTTATGTTGCATCTTGTCCATCATTAACGTGATGTAATGAACTATCAGGAAATTACGTGGCTGTTGGTAACATGACGCCCATCATCGACATCTGGGACCTGGACGTGGTGGACTGCCTCGAACCCGTCTTCTCCCTGGGGAGTAAGAAACACGCCAAGAGGAAGAAGAAAACCAAGAAGGTCCTGCTTCTCGGCTTACCTAATGGCATGACATGGTTCTTACCTGCTTACTCGGCTGGCTGCATTGGTACCGTGTTTGTGAGAACTGCTTTTAAATGGATTCCTGTAGTTTTTATTTGTGGGATAAGAATGACTTTATATTATTAGGAGGTATGCTGTAGACCCTTTGTGAAAGCGGCGGTTTTGGCCATAATGGGATATTTTCTTTGCAGGCTGCTGCTGCTGAACCGGTGGATGGTCATACTGATGCAGTTCTGGACCTGTCCTGGAACAGGCTCATCCGGTAGGTCCTGATTTTCAATGCCAAGTTTTTTTCTTTATGTATGAGAGGATGGGCTGTCCTGCTGAAGCTGGCTGCTATCCTCTATAGGAACGTTCTGGCCAGCGGCTCTGCAGACGACACCGTGATCCTGTGGGACTTGGTACAAGGCAAACCAGCCACCACGTTAACTCGGCACAAGGACAAGGTGTGTTAAGCTTGGTAACGCAGAAGTGCTGACCCACAGATTACAGGTAGCTTTTGGGAGTATAACTCATTTTTGTGCCATTTAAACTTTGCAGTGTTATTACATCATTACAATAAGTACAACATGGTTTAATTTTGGGGGGTATTATTTAGTATTTTGTGGCAATTAAACGCGATATACTGAATTTAAGGTGAAGCACGTATAAAAAATGGATGGATGGTGACGTAAGCTTTTGTTGGGAATTTTAAGGTGCTTGCACATATTGTCCACAGGGAGGCGCTCACCACACATTTTTCATATTAGGTTCAGACTCTGAAATTCCACCCATTTGAGGCACAGACGCTGATTTCTGGATCCTATGATAAGTGAGTTGGAACCACTGCTTTTGCTTTAAAGCACATTCACTCAGTTCTCATCACTTTCTGTTTATCCATAAAATATTAAAGAAATACAAGTGTGCCCTTGAGAGCCACAGACCCGTATAGCAGCATCAGTGAAATGGATTCCTGCTGTGGATGTATGCAGGGCCTATTAAAATCCAGCCATTCCTCTGCAGTGTCTGTCTGCACGGCTGAACTCATTTTATTGCTATGGTCAGCCATTTTGGAATGTGTTCATGAGGTTCAGGTGTGAAGCGCTGTCCCAATTCTGCTTCAGATCAGTCATCTTGTACGACTGCCGCAGCCCTCAGGAAAACCACCGCACCTGGAGGTTCAGTGGCCAGGTGGAGAGGGTCATGTGGAATCACTTCTCACCCTGCAACTTCCTGGTAATATACTTTAATCATTAAGCCCCACCCCCCTTGGTTCACGTGACCAGCGACTCACAGTGCTCTCTGTGGTTGCAGGCGAGTACGGAGGATGGCTTTGTCTACTGCCTGGACGCACGGGCCGACAAGCCGGTTTTCACTCTCAGAGCTCACGACGGAGAGGTGTCAGGTGAGGGCATGTGAGGAGTCACCTTGAAGGGACCGCTGGCCTGCAGCTGAGTGCTTTTGGCTGCCATGTCTGGGGTGACTTAACCCTGCATCTCTTGGCCTACATATATGACATTTATCAACACATCCAGGTTAGACAAGTAATGATGTTGATCGCCCCCTACAGGTCTCGAGCTGAGCAGCCAGGTGAAGGGCTGCTTGGTCACCTCCTCAGCTGACAGGCACGTGAAGATTTGGGACATCCTGGGAAACAAACCTTCCCTGGTCCACTCACGGGACATGAAGATGGTAGGAGGGCCTGACAGAAACTGACGAGTTCTGGCCTTTACGTCATGGAGCCGTGAGGCACATAACTGACCTGTGGAGGCCGTGGTGCACCCTGTCCCACCTTCCTGACCTTAACTCCTTTTCCTCCCTTGCACTGGAACCTGCAACTGATACTCTCCTCTCCTCACTTTCCACATCCATGGATCACCTCTGCCCACTGTCTTTTAACCCCAGGAAATCTCGCCCTGCTCCTTGGCTTTCAGCTGCATTACGCACCAACCGAAGAGAATTGCGGGTAGCAGAGAGGACATGGAAGAAATCTAAACTTAATGCAGATCTGTCTTCCTACCGTACTCTGCTATCCAAATTCTCTT
>JAAGVU020000001.1:7025058-7063321 GCA_011763525.2 Mormyrus iriodes
CGCCCGCAGCCTCCGGGATAGGCTCCGGACCCCCCGTGACCCGAAATGGAATAAGCGGTTCTGGAAAATGGATGGATGGATCTTTCTACGTTTTTATTCTCAATAAAGTTAAGTGTAAGACAAAATACATACTTCATACAACAATTCGCATTTACATTTTTGGGTAGTAAAGACTCCCTGAGCCTAGAATGAACGGTTGGATAAGAAATATATTAGTAACATCCACTACAACGCCTCTATAATTAAATGCACGGCCTGTCGGGCATCTGGAGTTGGATTTTCAGCCTAATTTTGCGAGCCGCTATGTGACATCCGGCAAAACTACTCCGCAGCGTGCTAATGACGCAAACCCTCCGAAAATCATCCGCGCCTGCGTGGTGACAGCGAACCGCCAGAAAGACATCTGCGCCTGCGTACTCTCTTCGAACCGTTGGAAACGAACTACGTCTGCGCATTCGCAGCGAACCGCTGGGAGACATCTGCGCCTGCGCGGTCGTGGCAAGCGAACCGAGACGCACCGAAGGAGTCACAGCTAAAAAAACCCGCATTAAGACAAGATGGCAGGACTGCCCCGCAGGATCATTAAGGTAATCGAGCCCCGTCTCATGTGGCCAGTTGTGCCGGCAGCGGGCAGCACCGGGGCCGCGTTGCTGGAAGCGAATCGCTGCGGCGAGACACGGGACTCGCTCGCATTCCCCCGTCTGACACTTGAGCTCGCGACTTCCGTCCAGCTCGAGCTACAGAACCGAATAAGGCTGGCTTTAAAAATATAGCCCTGCCGCTAAAGATGGCGGAGCACCGTGCCCCTTATCAGTTCCTGTGGCGGTGAAGGTAGCTGGCACTGGCTTTGACGCGTAATTGGAGCGGGCTGACTCTCCCAGGCCGTGGCTGCTTCTGGCCGGCCTGTTACTGATCCTAGCGCCGCAGGTACTGAGGCGAGCACACCCCGCCGGCCGGAGCTCCTCTAACGGCGAGTCCCGAAAGTTTAACAAAACCCCCTCGTAGGGAGACTCGGGGGCGTAGGCAGCGCCGGTGCGGAGCGCATTTTCCGTATCCCGGGCCTTGTCTGCAGGTTGAAATGAATGAGCCGCCGGGGAGTCGCTCCCCGCCTTACGGCGCGGCCGTCTCCCCTAAGGCCGCATAAACAAGCACGGAAAGTCTCGTGAAATATGCCCCCTTTTCCCCGGTGCGTCCCGGGTTTCAGACTCGCCTTTCGTCCCGGTCACACCCAGGCGCCGGTCGTCAGATGATGCAGATATTCTTTAACGTTTCAAACGCGCGTTTCGTGGGTGAGCGGTCTCCGGGGTGGATGGTAACACCCAACCCCGCCACCTGCACACGCTTCTAAGTTGGTGTAGAATAAACCTTTTACATGGTTTTACTAACCTTACCCAGATATCTAGAAGGATGATTAACTGGATTTGGTTGCGTTTATGAGGTGCCTTTAAGCCCTAAACACAGCCGGTTGTCTAAAACCAGGCCGGTTTTAATAATTACTGTTGAAACATTTAATGGGATGACACATTAACATATCAATTTAAATGGCAGTATTTGTCTATCTAATTGTATTCATTAGGGTGCGTATTAATTTTGCTAAATGATCATTACAGAAAATAGAAAATTTATATCAATTTAAATGGCAGTATATAGAATAGAAAGAAAATAACACAGTTCGTCTGTAATCCAGTCTGCTTGCTGTGATGCTTATTGAAGATCTTGTGCTGCACGTGAAAAACTCCTTTGTGTACTGTTGCAGACACCTGAATGTTGTGGATATTCACCAGGGACCTCCCCCTGCACACTTAAGATTGTTTGGGAAATTTGAAACATTCCATAGTGTGTCTGTAAATGTATGAAGACTTAGTAATTAGTAAGCATGTTCATCACTAAAGTACATTATTAGTTGGCAGATTTGTATTTTAATGTCACATAGTTTGCCACAGAAGTAACCTTTAAACTTTCTCAGCATTGTTCTGGATTTTCAAATATCACCTATTGATGAGGACGATAATGCTTTGTTTGAGTGGCTTTTTAATTTAGACCCATAGAGGAAATGTTATGATTGTAATGACCTTTGGATAGCCTTCTTTGTAGCTCAGATAAATATTTTGATTCTAAGAGAAATTAGTTGATGGTATCAAAGCAAGCCAAAACGGTAACCTGCAATAATTCATGAGAATATTTATGGCCGAGTTTAGGGAAGATCTAGACTTCTCTTTATCTATTGCATAGTCTGCCTGCATTTGAAATGACATTTTAATTGGTTGCAATTACTTTTATTACAGTACTTATTGACCCAGGAGTTTAAAGTAAGCATCAATCAAGATATGGTGCCAAGACCAGTAGAGAAATGTAACCGTAAAACAGTGTGTTTCCAAGCCCTGTGTGGTTTTCAGTTAATTTTTTCATGCAGAATAGATTTGTCGGTATTTATCATGCTTTTACTTACAATATGATTTCAGAATATCCATATGAAGTATTTCAGCAGGGCGCATCACTTTTACTTGGACAAAGATGGTGAAAGTAAGCAGAGATCATGAAGAAACAGTGTTGTGTACTGTTTCTTTTCATCTGCGTGTCATGTACACAGTTGCACGCTTGCTGGTGTGGCTTCTCATCCACTTTCTGCTTGGTTGGGCTCTGTCTGCTTGCTACTGGCAGGAAAGCGAGGAACAGACCTCTTGGTGTCGGTATGTCGGCGTGTTCCAGCCATACATTTAACATGTTTTACAAAGGTTTCCTTGTACCCACTCTGTGTTTCCATGAATATGCATAGGCTGGTATGTCGGAAATGAATGAATATCATTGTGTGTGTAAACAGAGATGCCTAAAGAATATGCAATAGACATAGACTAAATTGGAAGGGGGAGGGTGCCCATTTCAAAATTGACTTCGTCTGATTTTTGTTTCGTGCCCAGTTTTGAAGAGGGTCTTTTTGTGCATTGTGGAGCTTGAAAAGTTTGGTGACATTTTATTGCTTGGCAGATTCTTTTTAAGCATATGTGATTGTTAGAGATTCTCTCAACGTGTGTTTTGCATTCATGCAAGAGGTGTGTTGATTACTTGATGTTAGGGCTGAGCGATATGACTTCAAATTAATATCGCGATTAATTGAACATTTTACCTTGATTACGATTAGTGAACAATTATTTTGATTTTTGTATTTTTGTTTTTTTGCCCTCATAGCTCACTGACAAGGCTTGTACCGTAAATATGCTGGGATATTTTTTTCTAATGAAGGAGTGCATATCTTTCTGAATTCAAAATAATTTAAGGAAACACAGATTAACTATGTATGGTTATTGAATATTTTGGACAACTGAAATCAAGCACATACCTTGAAATTAAAACATCTTATGAAAAAGGTCATATTTTAGTTTTAATGTAAAAAGTAAGTCCCCTAAAAAAGTTGAAAATAAGTAGCTTGCATTTCTTACAAACGAATAATTTTAAATATTGCTACTGTTGAAACTGATTGGTCATATTACCTTTGGTCACTAGAACCATTTCTCTGCAGTGTTTACATTTTGACTTTTTTTGTTTGGTGTCGTCTTCACCAAAGCCAAAATGTGTCCAAACAACTGACATGGCATTTTTCTTTGGTGCAAGCTGCTCGAGTTGGTGTTTGGTGTTGGGCTTGGTGTTTGAGTTCTCCTCCATGTTACTTCTGTGTCACAGACAAGATGGGGCACAATCACTTGACAACACACTTGGTAGTATGTTTTTAAGGGGACAGAACATGAACACACACTGGGGAAAGTATTAACATAATAATAAGTATTGACAAAAAAAAACAATTACTGACAAGGGCAAGATTATGTCAGTTAGAGCTTCTGAATACCCCTTTTGATTTTCGATTAATTGCCCAGTCCTTCTTGATATACACAATTGAATTCTGTGTGCGATTTGAATTTGTGAAATAGTCGGCTTTTAGAACCAAATGTAATGGCCCCAAATGAACAGGGAATTTAAGGTTTTTTTTCCCCCTGGAGTTTGTAAATTCTTCTGTTGTTCACTGATTACCTTGAAGTTTGTTGTGATTTGCTGGTGCTAGGTTGTTCTCCCTAATTCTTGGGAAAGTCGCGTCCTGCAGAATCAAGGCTAGACCGGTAAGGCAAGTGGCAGCGGTTGTGCCGGTCTGCTGACGGAGTGGGAAGTGACAGGGTCACCTGTGTCTGTTAAAAGCCACCATTTCCGTGGGAAGTGACAGGGTCACCTGTATCTGTTAAAAGCCACCTCTTCCATGCTTCTTGCAGTTTTATCTGTTCTGGTCATCGATGACAGAGGGCAGGCTGGAGCCAGGCTGCTCGTGTCTGAGGCCGTTTTACCAATTGGCCAGTTAAACACCACTACTCATACCTTTTGCTGCCTTGTAAATAAGCATATTTAGACCTATTTATAACTCAGTCGGTGCTGCTGAGTGCCTGCTGTCCAAGATGTTCGGCCTGCTGGAGAAACAGCAGACCATGCAGTTGGTGGTTTTAGCATTTAAAAGCTTAACATGTTTGCATTCCATGATTACGTGGTGTATCACCATAATAAGTAACACTGTTCTCTGGTTCATGTCAGTTCATAAGCACAGTCAGTCTTGGTGTGTACAGATTTCCATTCGTTCTCCTAGGTAAATCAGAATCAAAATTCACTTTATTGGCTGCATGTACTAGGAATTTGTTTTGGTAGTATTGGTGCTTACGTTCACAAATATCATAAAAAAAACTAAGGATGCACTGATACCGGTATCGGGCCGATACTGCGGTCAAATACTCATACTCGTAAAAATTGTCCGTTACCAAGAACCAATACCACTTAATTGCTACATTACGTTAAAATTCAAAGCCTTGGCATTTTGTCAGACTGTATGGTCTGTTCTGCTAAAGTGTCAAGAGGAAGAAGGGACAGTACATCATTTAACACAAGCAATTAGATCAAACGTCTAAAGACGCACCATAGCGCAGAGTACACGCAGTCTGCTAATGCTGGCAGAGAACGACCGCAACAACATGCTTGAGCGCAAATATTGGAGAAGCGAGAGAAAATGAAACCAATGCGTTATTTATATGTAACATTAAATAACTAAACATATTTAATGTTAGATATAACGCTTCAGTTTCAATCACCAATAAAAGTACACCCGGGTGTACGCTTTTTTTGCACCTATAAAAAGAAAAAAAACGATCATGGCCAAGCGGACCAGTCTCAGTTCTCGCGGTCTGCGTGGCTGCGACGTGCGGTTACATTCCGGGGAAGGTGCGCATCAGGCTACAGTGGAGGGTGCAAGGCTACGCCCTACTTATGATGGAGATTCGACGCAGAAGTATAAATCAGCATTTACAGTCAAGGTTTTGTTTTTCTGTAAAGACCATTCAAGCTGAGAATTGAGAAGCCTGATATAAATGATTGAGCTGAAAATTCAGATTTTAACTAAGGTAAATTGCATAAAGTGATCAACCGCTTACATGTATAAAAATGTATGAACTTTAGTGCAAATTCTGGTGAAGCGAGAGAAAATAAAACTGAAACATTGTTTAGTTGTTTAATGTTAGATATAAATATTTAATGTTAGATATATTGGTTACTGAAACTGAATTGTTATTTATAAGTACACCTGGGTGTACGCTTTCTTCACTAATATAGAAATCCAAACAGTGCTTATTAAACACTGGTATCGGATTGGTACTCGGTATCGGCCGATTCCCAAAGCCCAGGTATTGGTATCGGGACAGAAAAAGTGGTATCAGTGCACCCCTAAAAAAAAAAAAAGCATAATGAAAAATGGATAAGTAGAAATAAAATAGAATAAAGGAATAAAGTAGTGCCAGCTGTGCAATATAAGTAGGGATTGCACCAATACCGGTATCGGGTATTGGGCCGATACCACGCTCATGTGCTGGTACTCATACTCGCCAAAATTTCCTGAAATACATCCGATACCACATGATAGATATAATGCAGTTATATTAAGTCAGCACGCGGAGGTACAATTGAAGCAATTACTGCCAAATAAAGTGCAATACTATTAAACTAATAAAACATTTAAGACACCATAATTACGGCTAAGCTAGCAGCTGCCATGGATCACTGCAACCAACTTAAAAAGAGATGCTACAGAACCAACAGTTATCAAATAAAGAATATATTGTACCGAGTTATGTAACACTTTTCTGAATGTTACCGCTGCAGTGTTTTAGTCTGGTTTTTGGAGCTTTAAAGTTTTTGATATTGGTAAAACAAATGAGTGAATTTAATAATCAATGAAAATAAACACTTAAAAATTACTTTTAAAAAATCTCACTGTGTGATTTTTATTAAAAATAGATCGAAACAGGTATTGGTAAGTACTGAAAAATAAGTACTCAGTTCTTGTACTCAGTGTGGCTCGCTCATCAGTTTTTGTATTAGTGCATCCCTAATTATAAGGACATTAAGGGGAACAGGGGTATTTGAAAACTGGAATATAAAGGTATGAAAATATATGATGTCTAAATGCCTGACTGATCAGCTATAGGCTGGGTTGCTAGAGTTGGTATCTTCCTGGCACATGAAGATGTCCTGCTTGCTCAAGCTCTGCAGCTGCCCCTCTCCTTCAATGGGTCACACATACATGCCTGACCCTCTCACAGCTGGTACGTGCAGCTGAGGGATCATGGGAGATTTTGCCCATGTTTCATTTCCTGTTGTTTATTGGATGCCTTAAATAACACACATTCACCATCTCTGTGCACGCACATGCGCGTGTGTGTGTGTGTGTTCTCCTACCTGCAGGAGACGCAGCGCTTGCTAGCTGAGCCTGTTCCCGGGATCAAGGCAGAGCCTGACGAAGGGAATGCCCGCTACTTCCACGTGGTCATCGCCGGGCCCCAGGACTCACCCTTTGAAGGAGGGACTTTTAAACTTGAACTTTTTCTACCAGAAGAGTATCCAATGGCAGCTCCTAAAGTACGATTCATGACCAAAATATACCACCCCAATGTAGACAAGCTGGGCCGGATATGCCTGGACATTCTCAAAGGTGAGGACAAAGGGATCATGAGGGCTTCAGAGCCCCCCTTCCTGTGTGGAGGGTACCATTGGGTCAGAGGAAGGGGGCTTTGTTGCTTTGATTACTACGGAGCTCACTATGTGCTTTAACAGAGCCCTGCCTTCGGTCTTCCCCCTTTTCTGTGGTTGGCTACTTTCCCTTGCAGATAAGTGGTCACCCGCCCTGCAGATCCGCACCGTGCTGCTATCTATCCAGGCATTACTAAGCGCTCCCAACCCCGATGATCCACTAGCTAATGACGTCGCAGAACAATGGAAAACCAACGAAGCTCAGGCCATAGAGACAGGTGAGCTGAAAGAGGGTCACATGAATCAAATGGGCGTGCTGTCTAGGCCCCATGTGTGAAACGCGTCATAGTTTGTGGCAGGGCTGAGCTGCAGGCCAGCTTCATGCAGGCTAACTCACCCATGTTGCTCTTCGTCGCTCTCTTTGTCTTCCAGCTCGCACATGGACCAGACTTTACGCAGGAAACAACATTGAAGTTTAAAGTCAAACGTGAACACGAACACCTGTGTTCTGCCAAGACCCCTTCCTCTTTCGTTCGCATTTAAAGGACAGTCTTAGGAAAAAAAAATGAAACAAAGAATATATTAAAGAAAAAAAAAACAGACTTAAGACCATTTGGTGATTTAAATGCACATTAGCAGATGTCTTTGTCCTGATTCGCTGTTCATAAGCCTGAGCGGGGGCCCATCTCTCGTATGACTGTGTGATTGGGTGGCTGCTCGTACCCGTGACACCCCAAACTGGCTGCTCCGGTCCTGCTTCAGCGTGCGTGCGTGTGTGTGCGTGCGTGCGTGCGTGCGTGCGTGTGTGTGTGTGCGCGCGCACGTGCACGCACGCACGCACGCACACACACGTGGGGGGTGATCAGTGGCTCACTGTCCCTTTTTCCTTTTCTTTTAATGTCCCTCCTCCCTGTGATATTCCTGGTGTATGAAACACAGCTAACCTGCCACCGTCTACATGGTGCCCCTGATCCTGGAGCTGTCCGTATCTGTAGGTGCTGTAGAGCGATCAAAGCTTGCTTTTTAATCAGTGCATCCAGCTTGGGCAGAGATAAAGTGTTGAAATGACCTAAAATATTCATAATAATAACAAGGCCTCCTTCCCTTCATCACGTTGTTTGCTCTCAGTGGAGACTAATATAGGCTTGTTAATTCTGGATAGCTTTCTGGGAAAAGGCAAAAAAAAAACCTGTAAATCTGATTTTTAGTGATGTTTTTTGTTGTATTTGGTCTTGGTATTACTGGTTCCTTCCTCGCGTTCTGTGGTTCTGGGTGGAGTCCGGCAGCCGCAGTGCTGTTGGACCCGCCCCCCGGTTTGTGACCGCTGGCCCTCTTCTCCTATTTTCATGGCACAAAGATGGTGTCCTGCTGTCAGTCCGGTGTCAGGCAGCCGCAAGCTGCCGATCGCGATTCACGGTTCCCGGAGGAGAGCGAGAAAAAAGGCTCTGTTAAAAATGAACTGATTGTAAATTCATTCTTTATATTAAAATGGGAGCAAAATGGTTTGTGGCTCTGTGGAAATGAACGCCGTCCATACACATCCTTTGTTTTTTCTGTAAATAAACTGTTGATTAGTAAGAGTGTTGCTGTTGCCCTGTGTCCAAGTGGCAGCTCGTGGAGTCGTCATTGTGGATACCCAGCTTCCCATCTTCCTTTTGTGGAGGGGCGCCTCCTGGTGGCAAGGTAGGAGCCCTAGCTGTGGCACCCCAGTCATCTGTGGTGACAGTGTTCCGCAGTCAGGATAAATTTGATGCTGCTTTAATAATTCTGCTAAAACGGGACCACAGACGTCACCCGACCTTTTACCGAAAGCTGGCTCCTCTTGTGTGGGAATTAGGTGAGTATTTCAGCAGGGGTCTGTGTGTTTGTCTATTGTAAAGTTTCAGAAGAATCACTGAAACGTGCAAAAAGCATTACCACCCATGGCCAGAAGGTGGTGCCAGCAGGATTACTGTAGCTGGTGTTCACCGTTTTTCCATTTCTTTTATTTAGAAGTGCTCCCATACCAGCAAGAATGCCAAATGTTACTGAAGTGATCTCAAGCTGGACCACGGACAGAACATGGGTGCTGATCTCTGAATCTCAGTATAGAAGGGCGGAGAATCCTTCGGGTATCGCGCAGCCTCACCACTGACTGTATGTCCTTATGACACATTCCTGTGCTCTTAGTGCTTCTTGTCCCCAGGTAGTCTGGCACTAACTCTTCATCTTGCATCTTCTATGTAATAGCTAGGTTCCATGGTGCAGTTCAGACATAATACAGTAGATGGTGCTGAATGTAAACATTTGGTGGTTTGCAAGAAAAAAAAAAAAGTTTACTGCATGGCTGAGTAAATGTCTGAAACTGCTGTATTTCAATATTTCAACCATCTTATTCCAACTGCTTATTCTGGTCAGGGTCATGGGGTCCTGGAGCCTGTCCCAGGAAGGACAGGCCGCAAGACTTCCCCTGCTGGACAGGATGGGGAAGTGCTGCATTTCAGTTTTTTCTTTAATAGCTTAGTGTTACTTGCTATAAGTAAACGGACCCTTTTCTTACTTCAGAAGAATTTCCTTTTTAGGGGCCCCTGTGTGTAGCTGCTTAAACATGCAGTTACGGCTTGTAGATTGGTTACACAGTTCCATTATGACAGCTATGTTTCCCATAAAACAGCTGCAAGGGGCTATTTTGTATTAAACTGGTGTGTCCCAACATGTTTCCTCACTTGTGACGTAGTATTTCGTAGAACAGAGGTGCTGTAACTAGTAACTGGGATGAGTCTTGGCCCTCTACAGGCACTCCTCCCGGCTGATTTTTCACAGGTTTTTTTATGCTAACACCAAGGGCTACAATGTAGTGCCTAATAAAGAACTGTCACATCTTCAATCCAGTTAACGTTTCAACAGGCAGGTAAATCCAGTTAATACCAGCTGGGTAATAGACAGCAGTGTGGGGAAGGTGTAGTTTTGTAGCCAGCAACCACACCTAATTTCTAGCAAACATTCTTATCCTGTCAAAACACAGATCTCTCACTCTGTCTGGCCCTGTACTTCACTGACTCTTCGGTCACCTGCCTCAAGATCGTTTGTGAGATTTGGTGTCATACAAAAGGCTGCGACGGGGGTGGCATAAAATTTAGGGCTTGAAGGTGAGTTGTGGTCATGAGATCTGACCTTGCTGTTGCAGCCTTGAGCAGCAATGCTTAACCAGAGTGAAACGCCCGGCTGTAGAAGCGGTCAATTTATGCGCACACAACACCTATGAAAAAAAAAATGTAAATTCTTCAAGAGGTGCTATAAAAACTTTTAGAAATAAAGGAAATGTCTTAAGTGAGGCGAGGTCTCAACGCTGCAGTCTGAGAAGTTTGCAATTATGGGATGCAGAGCGCATGACGACATGCTTCAGGATATATCCCCTTTTATGAGGGAGAGGCTCATACCTGGCCTCAGGTCTGCTAATACGAGTGCCAATCGCCTCAGGCATTTCTTCGAAGGCAACAATGTGGCCGTGTAGGGAACGGGCCTCTTGCGTATGGCTTTTCTTAGTACATGCATTGTTCGTTGTATGCTTCGATTCAAACAGGCGTAGTTCATAATCGCTGGGGAATTTCCCAGTAGTGAAATACGCCTAAAATCTCACTGTCGCCTCTTTCAGTACTTGCTGACTTTCCAGCTGTGTTTGACCTGCGGATTAATGCTGTTTTCGAAGGGGAAGGCTGAATACGCTCAGCTGAATTAGCAGGTTTGAACAGTCAGCCACCTGAAGTCGGCTGGATTCAGCCAAACATACAGTATCATTCACTGCTGGAGCTGAATCATACAAATTATGCAAAATGGAATTTGTAACTTTGTGATGAGCCAAGGATTTCGGGATGGGATAATATAGACATTAGGGAGTAATGCTATTACTTGTACTTATTGTCAATAATCCTGCTTTCACCCTACAGCTATAAAATATAATTGGCTATTGATATTTGATTAAATTTTAATCTGTACCTATTAGCTTAAATTTCACAAATTTTATTTAAAATAAATTTCCAGTGACAATCTGGTTTAACTAAATGGGAAAAATTGCACACTTTTGCCTTCATTTTGCCATTCTGTGAACCAGACAAGTAGAAAGCAGCTCCACAGAAAAGAATCAACGACCCATAACTCTTCGGGATCGAGGAAGGGGTCAGTGGCCCACAGTGACACTTCCTCCAGGTGGGATGCTGTGTAGGACCATGTGACACAAGGAATTTACTCAAGTATGGGAGTGGAGACTAGTTTACCAAACCCTTTTGAAAACAAAAGCAGCTGCTTTGGCCTTAGAACAAAGGAAAGTATGAGATGCTAAAACCAGGGTTATGCTGTGAATAAAGATTGTGGCTGAATTCTGGGGTTGGGCACAGGTCAATTGAATGTACAGGCTGGTTGTTTTCCTGGCGAAATTCATGTTCAGGATTCTGTTGGACCCTTTGGTGACTAAACCAGTTCCTTCATTGCCTCTTGGCTATTAGCGTGCATGTGGTCAGGTGGCACTACATGTCAATTAAATTTCACATTTAAGCACTGAGCTGGTGTTCGGAGCTGCTAAGCACTAACAGATACACAGTAGTTCTATTGATCCCTCCATCTAATTTCCCCGCACACAGCCAGCCTGCCCCAGGCTCTGGACAGCTGCAGTACATAGTAAAGCTACCTCTTGTCTCAGCCTTGGTTTAGGGAATGATGGATTGTTAGTGTGATTTACCTTGTTCATCTGCCAGTTTTCTCCACGCTGTTTTCTCACAGCCCATGGCATGCATGGCAGGGTCATGTCAGGAAACATGCAGATGTAAATGTTTCCTTGTAAAATGAAGCTGTTGTGCAAGCCAGGTATGCTGCAACAGCCTGCCACTCCTTTGCAGGGTAAGCGGAGCGTAGGTGCGTACAGTCAGCAATGAGGACTGTGATAAACCTCAGCGATTCATCCTATAGCAACTCAAATAAGATCAATATGGAGTTTCTCTAGCTGAGTGGTAATGGTTGATAGACGACTGCAGTTGCACCATACAATTAGAGATAAGGATGACTAGGTTAGGTAACCATTCAACTGTTCAGGCCCGGATAAGCGTCTGCTGTAGGGGCACTATGCCTGATCATTGGATGGGGGTCAGTTCTCTACAAACTCACATCATGTGATTTTCCATACTTCTCTCCCCTGGCCTTTAATGTAAGAGACGTTGTGGCTCAAAGCCAGGCGACTGAGTGAGACTCGCTGGGAGAAATGGCACAAAAGACTGACTGGGTGTGCATTGAACTGTAGGCCTCTCTGTCCAAAAAACGTGGCAGTTGCTGCTGCCGGTTACGTGTCAGTATTGCCCAGCGCAATTTGATGCTGGCGTTGAAGTCGTCTCACATGGTGTCCGTGCACGGAAATCTTAGCCCGGGGGGAACCCTACTTTGCCGATGTGAAGAGGAATGCATTATTTTGAGAGAGGTCCTGGGGGGCGGAGCAATAAGGCAGCCGTCACATGTTCTGCATTCGTTATCTGGCGGCTCATCCGCATGGATTAGATCCTCCTTCTGGATTGATGAAAGTGTGAAAATGAGTCACCTAATTGGACCCATGAGTCATGGGTTTGAGGAAGGAGGAGGAGTCCGGAACAGGGTGGTCCAGCTGACCTTTGAGCCATTAGTAAGTAATGAGGAGCACTTACAGTTCATCCTGGGTGGGGGCATGAGGTGTGGAAATGTGTGTGTGTGGGGGAAGCGGACTTGAATATTGTACTTATTGCCAAAGTTAAACATCACTGGTGAGTCCATTAGGCAGCATAAGCAACCGTCTAGAGCACCATATTCTGAGCAAGATAAAACTTACCTAGGCCACCACATGGGCTTTGAGCAGTACTCGTTATATCATGTACACTCTCTTGTGACCAGGTGTAAAGGTGAAACACTGTTCCCCCTCCACCCAGTGGTCCGTTATTCCCTGGGACAAGTTTTCTGGGTTGGGACTGACCCCGGCCCTTAGAGATGGCATTCTCCAGGGTGGGGCCCCCACCTCCCCTGCTCAAGGCATCTGCAACTGAGGCTTGCCAAACATAGCAGGAAGGAAAGAGCAGGGCCCTGGAAAGCAGTACAAGAAGTGTAGGAGTGAGGTATTTGCCTGAAGCTTCTCCCCCCTGTACAGAGAGCATAAATTACTATGGTGATTATGGAGGTGATATTCTTATAGGATAATGTCAGCAAATACCCAGCACCACAAAAATAATAAACGATTACCTTCTTTGTTACCATCTTTGGGTCAAAAGGTGAAGCCTGGCATGGTGTTGATCCTTTCTGACAATGACAGACCTTACGAGATGAATGGGGGGTTTTCTTCATGCTGTACCTGCAGCCCAGATGTCCCCTGAGATATGTTGCTCTTAGAGCGTAGCCGACGGCATGTATTTTGTTTCATATTACAACAGCATGCAAATGATATGGTCTGCCCCCTGTTTATGCCCCTCCTGGTGCATTGTGGGTAAGATTATACGTTTCCCCCGTTTGTTGTCTCTTGGGTACAAAATGACTCCCTCCATTAATTTGTGTGGAACCAGAAGACAAAAAGACTTTACAAAAAAACACTTTGCTGTTTTTATCTCCTGCAGTCTGTTTAAAAAAACACGGCTGTTTTGCTTAGGGAAATTGCAGTGTCTACCATGATGTGGTTTTTCCTTGGATGATTATTGGAACATTGTGTTTCCAGCTAAAGCATAAGTTTTGTAGACCTTCTCTGCTGAGTTTTCAAATAGTGGCTGACCGATTCTTTGTGGAGAACCCTTTCATTGTGTTTTTTGCAGTCATTAATCAAATTCTTTTCATTACAATTGTATCTCCCTTTCACCAATCTCAATGCTTCTGTTCTATGTGGGTTATACACTTTACTGGTACATTTGGTAACCTGAATTAACCAGAGTTACAGAACAAAGTGCTCTTTGTAAACGATTTTCACATAAGCCATTTTATTTCCACGGTATTACATCATGGTAAACAAGAAATTAAATTTGGGCTGAATCACTACAAAAATCCCCCTTTTAAACACACATTTAGGGACAATTGCTAACATAAACAATGTTTTCAGACAATCTGCCTACTGACCGTGTTCATCTGTTTGTTTTTCGGAGGCTGCTGTCAATTATTCTGTGTCGAAATGCCATAACAATAAGTATATTCTCTACCCTGGTTGTTAATGACCTCCCTCCCCCCACACAGAGCCACAAGAGTACGGTCCGAGCCGGCTGAGGTGTGGCCCTTGGCATCTCATAGCTGCCTGGCATGGCTGGCAAACAGCTCCTGGGATAAACACGAAAAATCCCTCTGAGTTGGCAAACCGGTGAGACCAACAAAACAGGGACGCTGCAGAAAACAATGATTATGAGATAAATATGTGATTATCCACAATCAGTGGCCTGAAATCAGCCTGGTCAGCTTTTGGTCTAACAGTTATCTCACGGCCAGTACTCCCACAGTCATCTGTTTTTACTTATTTAGTTAGCAAGGGAAGGACACATGCTACATGATAATCCGGGCTAATCAATTTGTCAGTAGCTTGTCCAGCAGCCTGGGTATTCTGTGTAATGTATGGTGCAGAAGCTTCACTTTAGCATAGCTTTGCTATAATTGTAACGGCTCAGTGGGAATGTGGATGCAGGGAATCCGATCTGTGTGAGCCAGAGACTGGTCACAGGATTGTGTCCCCATGTCTGTCAGGGATGTTCGCATCTTGCTCAAGATTCGGCTTCAGTTTGTCAAGAACGGAAGCTCGATGCGACGGAATTGAAAGAGCAAGGCTGCCTTCTCACCTGCCAGGCTTGACGGATCAAGCTGTCTCATTCTGATGACATCATAAGAGCCACACAATGATGTCATGGAGACATGCTGGATTACCTACTAAGTCAATGAGCCGACTCTATTAAGCAGCTGTCTGACTATGCGAAACACCCACATTAACCCAAAGATCAAAATTAGGGTTAGAGTTAGGGGTCACAACAGTTGATTTTCCATTTGGCAAATGGGATTTTCTATCTTGTTTGCTTGCAGGAAGACGTGTTCTTCAAGGGAATGGGGGGTGGGCCTAACAGGAATGCTATATCCAACGGTGACAACAGCAGCTCCCAGATTCATCATGAGGCTATAACTGAACTGCCAAAGTTCAAGGAGGCAGTATTAAGCCTGCTGCCATCGGCACAGCGCCTGGCATGGCGTGCATGTGGCAGATTTAGGTTGTGTAACGTAGAAACAATAACGTCTCACCTGGTATGTGTCGGAAGTACCCTGCCTGAAGTCATTACCTTTGTCCTGATCACAACATAGAAACAAACAATACAATTCCCCCATAAAGCTCCTTGTCTTCAATGTGATAGAATTTCACTGACTTATTTAAAATTAAGAGAAGGGTAACGTCTCCAGTTTTGGGTCAGGGATAATTTCACAACAAGAAAAACACTAGCTTGGTAGATAAAAATTTGCTGAAGTCCCTCTGATTACTATCTGGGACCGGGCATCCAGCCTTGCAGGTTAGGGCCAGGGTTCGCCTCTGTCCTAATGATGACACCAGGCTACCGCAGAGACCTTAGGCTATATATGGCTACTGTCCTATGTCACTGACGATCACGCTGGAGAGTGCGATCGGCGAAGGCGTGCAGACGTCTGTAACAGGCCATACCGTGAAGCTTCTGGGTATCCTTACCGGCACTATAACCCCTGGCGGGTACTGAGTGTCCTTCACGTTGATGGCCCTGTTCAGCTACATTTGCTGCCCCCAACCTCAACCCTAAATGTGGCCCAGGGTTCTTCGCTCATTAGTAGTAATGAGTAAGAATTACTGCTCTCCATCTCAGCCGTGGTACTGCAGACAGACTGAAGGGTTTCATTGTTTTGGGAGATGGCACTCCAAAGTGACGTTCTTAGCAGCGTGTGGTTGCCCTGTAGTTATACAAGATGAATCCCGCCATGTTTCACGTGGTTGTCAGAAATCCGCAGATATTATCCTCAGAGGGCTGTTTTGAAATGCACGGCTGTCTCCTCCAGCCAAAGCAGGAACGCCATGGACCCTGTGTTCACCCTGAGAACCAGGTTTCTATCGTAGAAATCAACTCCACGGATCGAGATTTACAATGCATGGGGCAGCCTTGGAGTTGTCTGGGATGTAGAAATCTGAACCTTCAAGTCTGAATGTCAACGTTGTAAAAACGTTTCAGTCAATCTTGACTGATGTCCAATTTGCTGTAATCATAGGTCATCGACTCAAATCGCAAGTGAGTCCCATCAGGCCTGAGTTAGTGTTGCCACTCTGGGTATAACCCAGCATGACACATGTCTAACGTAGATCCTCCTTTCGTTCCCCCCACACCCCCCTTCCCATGACTGTCACTGGGGAACAGAAGTAGCCTTCTCAGACTCTTATGGCCTGGAGGTGTTGACAGAACCAGCAGACGCCTATATAGTTTTGGGTGAGATTGTCAAGGGAACCTGAGAGTGAAGGGGGTCAAGGTTGGGAATGCGAGGGATTACATGACTCCAGTGAAGTCAACGGCAACAGCTGTTAGTCTTGATGAGCACTGAGGATGACACCCAGTGTTAAACCAAGCAAGACAGTCATCATCTCTCTCAGGCATCCCACTGGCCCCAGACTCTGCCATACTGATGACCTAAGGATGATATCAGTACCAATCTTGATAGGACGGAGTGATACATTTTACACGCAGCTTGACTCAGCCAAACCCAGGGGGTCCACATGTTGTCTAATTGCACTCAGAAAGCACCCACAGTTATGTTACCAGCCCCATACTGGTGAAGAAGGTCGACATTCAAATATAACCAGCCTACACTACTCTTTGATCATGGGGACATGATTCACATTACTATCTAACACTGACACTCCTAGTTTTAGCTCTACTGAGTTTAGGCTACACCAAGGCTCTTCAAATACAGGCCGTGTTTTCAGTTCTCTTAGGTAGTTAGGTTAATAATTACTGATTCTGATTGGCTGGAGGCTTCACACCTGGTTCACGGGTGAAGGAAGGCTGGAAAGTCAGCAGTGCCCGGCCCTCAAGGGCCGTGATTTGAGTAGCCCTGGGTTATACCAATATCATAATTGTTTTTTTTTTTTTAAGACAGCCACCATGAGGCGCATTAAACCCCCTGCTGGTGTTCACTGTGGTATACAGTCTGATGTCTGCCAGGCCTCTGACAACAACAGCAGTCACAGTCATCATATCATATGCACTTTGGTGGACGAGTGTGGCCAGTGTGGCCGTTTGCCTGTGTCTCGGTCTCCCACTATTCTCATATGACTCATGTTAATTGGAATAACAAGTTGCTATCTGCTTATTTTCAGATAATACCCTTACAGCACTTAATGGTACTCGCTCAGAACAACACTTGTAGTTGTTTCTTAAGAATGAGCACAAGATAGAGCAGGTCTGACAGAAATCCTCTCAGTAATAATATAATAAATACTGTTTTTGGTAGAAAGAAAAACCAGATGTTTGACGAACTGAGCTGTTCTGATATCTATAGTATTCAAATGTTGGATGTATGATGGCACTACGTCGCTTTCTTGGTTAAAATGGTTAATCAGGTATTAAAAGTAGCACGAAAACGTCCATGTAACTTGAAAGGTTCTCCTTCCCCATAATCTAAATCTTCGAGCTGTAAAAATGTTTCTGCTATGCCACGCACGCCTGTAGTTTGGAAAGCGATTTGTCGAATCGATCGGTTTAATGTTGCTAAATATTCACCCCCTATATCGAAGAAAAACGTGACCTTTATTGATGTCTCCTTTGGCGTCTGCTTGCGATCGCCAACTCAGTCTCACATCGATCAGTTAGGCGCTGCGCTTCATTGTTCTGCGCAGAGCTGTGCTGGTTTGCGTTCAGCTGCGCCGAGCTGCGTTGTTGCGTATCGCTGCAATGCGCTGAGCCAAACTGATTTGCGTCGAGTTCTGCTCCGCTGCGTTGCATTGCGTTGCGCTGCGCTGCTTCCGGCTGCGCTCTGTCCTGTGGAAGCGCACTGGAACCGACGCTGCGCTCCGAATCGACAGGCGCACTTGCGGCTGCGCATTGGTGGTAAAGGTCGGTGGGAGGACTGCGTTCGGAGTTCACTTAAATACAGGACTGACATCGGTATCGGGGGGCTGAGACACTGAACGAATCTACACGATCTACAGGCAGCATGTAATGCTAACGTTTGTCGACTGGAAAATATATTCACGGGAAATATCAGAAAGGCGTCAAACAACATGGACTAATGCGCTGACTAAATGGCACAGATCGCAGGGAGCCTGTCTGTGAAACAGCACTACGGACGTGCGTGTTAATGCCGGTTCTCTCGTCCAGCCCGGCGCTGGCGGCTCACTTCTTCCAGTTTGCTGTATTTCTGCCTCGCTTTTGGGGGGAATAAAGGTTAGGATACATGATGAAATTCAAGCCTAACCAGACCAGGACCTACGACTGCGAGGGTTTCAAGAAGCGGGCGGCGTGTCTGTGCTTCAAGAACGAACTTGAAGAGGAGGTAAGGCTGGCCAGATTTACGGAGACAGCCGTGGCCCTTTATGGCCGAAACATCATTACATGTCAAAACGTTAATAACACCATAAAGGCGACCATCTGTAGGCTAACTGGTGTGTGTGAAATTAACCGCATCGTCTTTGCAAACGATACTGTTTTATTTAAGGTTGTCTGAAGAGGATCCCCGGAGCCCCGGATCCAAGCTAAATGATTAAACACTTCATACCGAAATAGTCCGACAAATGTTTAGATGGTGGGTTAAACAAACTTGGACGTATTTACGGAAGCGGGCCGGCTGGCCTCATCCCCCCGTCTTTCCATGGACATCCAGTTCAGTCTAGATTTCTTCAGAATTTTTTTTTCCTTCTACCGCGCAGTGGAGGGGGAGCCGGGCGCCTCGGAGCATGTTCCCGGCGGGGGTGGGTGCCTCTGCAGGGGGGAGGAGCGGCCATAGTGAAGCCCTCGGACTGCATTAATATTTACAATGTAACATTAAATCTCAGCGATTGCAAAGGGGAGGGGAGGGGGCTCAGTGTGCATGACTTTGAACTGTAGATTACGGGATATTTCGTTACATTTTATTATTATGTTACGTTGTTACGATTATTGTGTGCAATTTCGCAAGTAGACAGGTTCAGTTTTTGCATTCAAAATTCCTTAGTATTCTAAGGATCAGAACAGGGATGATAGTCGCCTGCGCGTTGGTTTGCGGAACGGGACTGGTTCGCTTTTAGCGCTGTAAGGACAGCCGGCGCTGGACGAGGCTCACTGCACGGTCCCGCTCCGCGGGGGTGCCCTCTGCCATGCTGGTCTGCCTATATACACCCCCGGATTTATTTTGAACTAAAAGATCCATGTTTAGAAACGTGGAAATGCAAAGGATACAAAATAACTGTAACTCTATCCCGGTTGCTGGTAGCAGCCCGTTCCGTTTAGTAGGATGGATCCGTTTTAGCTAGCTGGGACGCTACCTTCCCCTCTCCTCCTGTGACCAGCGGGAAATAGCACTTTAAACGTCATTTTTATAGCTAATATAATATACGGAACCGAACTCGCGTGAACCTGCCACGCTCGAATGGGTAGTGTACAGCTCTGGAATAAGTAAGTAGCGGACGAATTGGCCTGGCCGCCCCGGCTGC
This sequence comes from Mormyrus iriodes, assembly GCA_011763525.2. NCBI lineage: Eukaryota > Metazoa > Chordata > Actinopteri > Osteoglossiformes > Mormyridae > Mormyrus > Mormyrus iriodes. The sequence continues at coordinate 7,044,743 of JAAGVU020000001.1, forward strand.
CGTGCTGAAATGCTCCGGCTTTTCCTACAGCCTGGGAGAGTCCGTGCACTTCCCCTGTCATTTTCTTCATTCTCTTTGCGGCATGTTTCTGTGCAGCCGTGCATTCGTAGGTGTGCGTAGTAAGTTTAAACTAACACTTTACCTAATAATAGCACTTTGTCATGTGCAACTCTAGACATCAAAATCTTTGTTTTTGTCCCCCCCCCCCAAAGTGGCATTGTGGCTTCCTGCCACTCCTGACCATGCCCCAGGAATACTTGTGCGGTTACGGGCTATAGGGGCAGAGAACACAAATCGTCAGGAAAAAAAGGGTACAGCCCTGGTGCAGTTTTGTACCTCAAGGTACAAACAACAATAATGTACCACCCATGGTACAAAATGTTCCTCAGAGTCCATTTCTGTACCTTCAAAGGTACATTCACCTACAATTAAGGTACAATTGCAGACCCTTGAGAGTACACCCCCAGTGGCAATAATTGTATCCTTGAAGGTACAAACTGGTACTTTTTGTGTGCATCTTCAAGGTCCTCTTGCAGCATGTACACCATAGAGGTCTCTGACTTCTGCTCCTAAAATAAAGTGCCCCACTGACTTATTTACACACCACACACTCCCACTTCTCTAGTCACTACTTATTCCCCACCATGCAGTGTGTGTGTTTTTGTTTTTTTTTGTCTGTTTATTCATAAATCTATGCTGGGTGACCTTTGTGAATTCCTGACCATGGCTCCAGCCCATTTATCCACATAATAAACAAAAAATGTGCAACTTTATGGATCAAATACTGCCCCTCTGTCAAGTTATGACTTTAATCCAGTGTACAGGTCAGGTCCAGTTGCTCACAGTGTTGTTTGCTGACCTGCAATCATGGACATATTGGCATCTCCATGCTTCACAGAAAAGCAGTGTATCTCGTATCTACTGGTTACTCACCAGAAAGTTCCAGTCCATATCAGACACTGCTACCAAGAGTGTGTTGATTTCACCATGTTAGCTTCTGGAGCTTCTACCTGTCTTTCTACCCTGAACTGATGGATCTACCTTCAGGTACTGCTTCAAGTTTGGCTTGTGGAGAAAAGGCCTCAATTCCAACAGAGCTGTTAAGCTCCTGCCAAAGTGTATGGTGTGAGCGTCTCTAGGATGCTGGCATGGTTAGGACTGTAACCTGGGCAACAGGGAGTTTGACCATTCCCATCCCCCCAGTCCCCTGAGTCGAAATTGCAATTAATTTACAAGACCAGCATTGCACATGTTCTGTGCTGGCACTTTGCACCTTTGCATAAGTGGTTTGTTGGTACCCTATAGGTAGAAAAAATAGGTCGTGTGCATCAGATATGTGCAATAATACACAAGGTAAGCAAGATGCAGTTTTTTGCCCCCCAAGTGCAAACATCGAACACCGTTTGTAATCTATTGGCTTCATAACCTGTGTGCCACTTTTAATCACCTTTCAGTTAGCTATTACTTGGCCCCCCTGGAACCGACCCCCACGCAGGAGGAATTATGATTTTGTCCAGAGAGCAGCTCCAGTTTAGCAGTAAGGGCATGTCAGCACTTGGTCTCCTGGAGCAGTGTTTAGGATGGGGTGGTTGGGGAAGTCGCCAGGCCCTGGCGTTGTTAGTCTCAATCTGGAGAGGAAGTGTCACATTCATTAGCTTCCCTCTGATGGGTGAGATCTTTCTCTTGGTTTCCAAGGAGATGGCTGGACAGTCCCCCAAGCCAGGGCTCTGCTTAGGAGCGACCGATCGGCTGTGACGATGTTGCTTGTATTTGGTTGGCCCTTGCAGTAACGCCCACCGCTCTGTGGAATGCATTTTTGTTTTGTTTTGTTTTGTTTTGTATTTTGGGCTATAATGGCATGGCAGCGGTTGGCGTACTGCGACTGGGGATGGAGCCAAGTGTCTGGGTCTGCCTCTCTGGACCCAGACGAGCACAGGGAAGTTCTGGATCCTCTCCCCTCAACAGCACTATTATGTTAAAGCTGCCTGTTCAGATGCCTCCTCTTGGCCAAGCTTTTAGATTTAAAAAGAAGTGAGAACTTGGGACATTATAAAAAACATAATTAATGGAATGTCTAGCACCCTCCAGGGGGCGAGCGTCACGCTAAGAACTCAGACAGTGGCCATGGATGCGGGCTCCCGCGAGGAGAAGAAAAACATCACGGGTTACAAAATGCATCCATTTTTTTTCATCTGTTACAGGAGCCTCGTTTGTGGGTTTTGCCTGGTTTTCCCCGGTTTTCCCCACCACAATAAAGAATTTGTTTTTCTCAAGGGTGTTGATTGTAAGATGGTGACAGAATAAGAGTCAGTCACCCTGACATTTATATCATGACACATCATTGTTTATAGCGATACATAACTAAGCAGGTTCATCCATTTGAACCCCTGATTTGAGTTTGTTGGGGAAACTGTAAGGTTGCCAACCTTACAATTACTCCATGCACACAAAAATATTATGTAGAAGAAGTTGACTGAGAACTGGCGTGTTTAGAATGGTTTATTGGTGTCTTAACCTTAGCGAAATGAACAGCACAGCTTGTGCAGTCGTGTCTACGCTGTATATCAGGCACCGGCTTGATCTGATCTATGTGCTGCTTAGGAACACTTCCCCATAGATGGGGCACCACATGCCTGAGGTTTTTAAAACCTAAATTCTGTGAGTCTTAACCCTTTGTTCAAAGTCAGCACTGACGAAGAATATGTCTAGTAAAGAGAAATGGTGAAGCAATAAGCATCCAAACTTTCTCTTTGGCTGTGTTTTTGGCGCGTTAATCTGTGCGTCGCTCTGTTAGTCATTGGCAGGTAAACAGCAGTGGGTTGGTTAGGACACTGATTTTAACCAGCAGCTTCCCGGTTACTAGTCCCTAGAGGAGACTTGCGGTTTTATTCTTGGGGAAGGTACTTAATCGCAGTTGCTCTCGAATAATAGGAATGCCTGAATAGCGCCATTGTTAAGGTGCTGGCTGAACTGTAAAATATTAATCATGGTTATTTTTAAGGTTTTTATTTCACATGCCCCAGTCAGGACTCTTGGTGTCACTGCTTGACAATAATGTCAAGACTTCTATCTCACGTCTGGGGTTAACATACCCCGACTGACACAGTGCAACGTCGCAGAAGGGTAGCCTTTAGACCGTCGCTGAACTTCCCAGGTTAGGAGAGCAAGTCGATTCGGCTGAGTTTTCTTGTGTTTGTTTGAGCTCTCCAGACCAAACCAATTGATTATTGGAAGATATCGCTCTGACCTTGAAGCTTATCTCCCATTACAGTGCAATAGATGATAAAGGTGTCACCTGCTCAGCGGCTAACTACTCCCTCCCTGTTCACACAGGTGTCCCTGTGATGAAACGAGATGTCACAGGTGTCCCCCAGTAGTGGAATGTAACCTTGGGCCTCACCAGCTTTTCTGGCCTGGGGGGGTGGGGGGAGTGGCTTGCTTGTTTGCGCTGAGTTTGTACTGGAATGCACGGTGATGTTGGGAGGGATTTCTTGGAAATTGTGGAAGTATGTGCAGTGAAGGTACGGTCATGTCATGGTTGCTAATTGTGCAACAATATATTAGCACTAGCCAGAGTGCTACAGGGTTGGCCTCATGAATTAAAGAAAGTTTAAAGTTTTCTGTTAAGTCACACCATCCTTCCCCCAGTCCTTCATGACATTGTTGTGGTATGAGAGTGTTTTTTCTGGCCCAGAAGAGTGTCCCACCATCTTGGAGGGTATTTTCAGAGGCAGGTTTGTTGTTTCTAGAACCCCGGTGAACTAGTCACTTCAGGGCTCTTCCTAGTGACTTTGGGGCCACTGGAAAATATTTGGTTTGAGGGTTAGTAAACGGAATTCGAGGAGGAGGGGAAAGGGCCGTCATGTGAGAAAGGTGCCATAACTCTGTCACCGTAAGGCTATGCTTAGGGTTCCTGCTCTTTGAAGCAGAATGCAGGTAGACAAACCCGCTGTTGATGGATGGATGGGTTGAGCAGAGCTCATTTCTTCTGGTGTTGCAATTTAAAAAATTTGTGTTATTTGTGTCTTGGTGTCTGTATATTGCGGTGGTGCTTGGGCAAATAGACCCCGGCTAGGCACCCAGTTCTGCGTCTGCTGATTGGTGCTGGCTGGTGTTTGATGGACGGTTACCACAATGACACGGAAGGGGGCGGTTTCAGCCAGGAGGAAGTGATGATTGAGCCCCTGTTTCAGTAGGTTTTGAGAAATTGAGCCGGGAGGAGGGGCTTCATGGGTCACGGACCTTGACCCACCTCCAGGAGCTGAAGTTACTGTATCGGAGCATCGGCTTGGGTTTATCTCGCCTTGCCTCGTGCCACATGTGCGGTTTTTGATCTGCTCCTGTTGATCAGATCTGTTCTCCCGGCTGTGCTGACGCACCACCTGTCCTGCTTTTGGGACGGCTCCCTCGCTGCCCCCAAATGCCCCTCGGTGGGCGGCGTTTGCAAATACCTGCCCTTCCACCCCCCCCAAGAAACAACCTTTTATAGACTTGCCACCCTCAGATAGATGTGGCCTTGAACAAGTCCCCTTAAAACAGCTCCTCCCTCATTTGGCTGGAAATTGAGCTTCGTGACGTGCTTGAAATTTTCTCACCCAACAGGCATTGTGGAATTTTAATATCCCGTCCAATCAGAGCGCCACGTTAAACATTTGGGATAACACTGTCAACCGTATGCAGTCTTATGGCATATTGTTACAACATGCAGCCAATCCCTTTTAGGAGTGACCCTACGGGATGGAATAATAAACATCGGCTGGAAAAAAGAACATTTTATGTAATCTTGAGTGTTGTGCTATTGTGGCGCCTTCACGCTAACAGATGCTCACAGGCTGGCGGCCAGGCAGCTGGTCCACGTGGTCGTCGAGCCAGTCGTCACGGGCGCAAATGAAATTAGCGATGGGTTGGGGTTAGGATGGAGGAGGACCAAAGTCAGGAGCAGCCCTCTGCTTAGCCAGCCTCCCCTCTCGTCATTACGCTGACATGCTGGCATTTACAAGGGTTTCTTTGACAGCCTGTTGCGTGCCTCTGTCGTGTCCCGCTTGGAAGAGCAGGTGTTTATGTCCTGCCACAAATTCTCACCCTGCTTCAGGGTACTGCTGCTCTGCTTTGGGGGGGGGGGGGGTCAGTTCCTGCTTCCCCCATGGAGAGGGTCCAGGGTGCCCCTCCACTTCTCACCCCCGCCTACTTTTTGTGGTGGTGGGGCTCTGATTCTCGCTGTCCCCGTGAAACGCCAACCAAGCTTAAAATTAAACTGGGCAGCAGCTGTTCCTCTCGACGTATTCCCTGACGTTATTTTTCGTTCTCAGAATGGAAGCTGTGGTGACAGCATCCTCGGAGGGACTGGGAGGGGGCTCGCTTTTCTCCAGAGAGTAACCCAGGGAGGGGGGATAATTAAGAGGAGCACATGGTGCAAAGGTCCCGGTGAGAGGCCAACTGAAGGCCTGAGCCGGTGGAAATCTCTCACTTAGGGGCCCTCTTGGTCTCTTCTGCCAAAGACGTACCCTGGGGGTGGTGGTGGTGCAAGCACGGTGGCGGTATGGGTGTTGGAACGTTATGTGCTGAGGCACTCTATGCCCTATCAGCTTCCATTAATAGCTCCCCTTTCCATCCATGTGACCCTCTGCCTTCCAGCTTGGGCTCGTGTTCCTAAAGGATGAGGGGTGGGGGGCGCTATGTCCCAACTAATGTGGTCTCCTCTAACCGACAGGCGCCTGTGTCCATTGAGTTCTGCCCATCTCCGCCCCCTCAGTGCTGAACCAGCCAATGATCTCCCCGTCTCTGCTCCCTCAGTACTCAACCAGCCAATGATTTCCCTGTCTTCGTCCCCTATTTGCTCAGCCAGTCAATGATCTGCCTCCTCTGCTAATTTTATTAGCACCCACTGATTTCTTCAGCGTCAGTCTGTTGATGGGATTGCTGTTAACTGGATTCAGTCTGTGTCTGGGGACTTTCTGGCTGCTTGAGTCCAGGGGGAGTGGCAGGGGGGTGGACCTTGAGATAAACGCAGGCACCTGGAAAGATGGCATACGGCTAATTAGTAGTACCTGGAAAAATGTCGTGAGACCTGACAGCCATGTGTCATCATCCTCCCCCCCAGGATACAGATACTGCATACAGCTGACAGTGTGCGGTTCGCATGGACCGCGAGGATGCAGTGAGGCGGCGTAGGGTTTGGGCTGAGATGGGTTCTGGAGCCGGTCCCGTCACCTGACAGTCTGGTGCCGTTGTTGATCGATGCGTTAATGAGATGAGTGCTGCTCCTCTGTCAGAGACGGAGGGAGCTGGGTCAATTGGAAAAGAACATACATATGGTTCGTACAGCCCTGGAGAAAAGGATTCTGGGTAAGAGCGAAAGGGCTCGCTCTCTCGGTCGGTTATTTATGATCTGGCACTTCTGGGGTCACACGGGTCTGTTGAATACAGTCGTGTGAGGGTCACCACGCTTCCGAACATGTGTCTGCGAGATGCTGAAGATTGCCCCTTTGTGCGGACCCTTCAGGCAATCAGTGCCTCTTCAACTGGAGTCCCCACAGAAACAAGGCATTTGGCCTGGGTCTAGCTGTGTTTTTGGCCAGGGGCATGCTTGTTGTTTGCCATTCCAGAAATCACTTTCGGGAGTCCTCCCCTCCCCCCCACCCCCTTGTGAAGTGACTGACTGTGGTCAACAGGGGTCACCAAACTTTGAGGGCCTCGTATACATACTTCAGTGGCAGAGAACACGGCTGCTGCTTGTGGCTGTTTGTCTCAGCCCCACAGAATGAATGTGAAGGAATCAGGCTGTTCATCACAAGCCTCTGTTTGTTTCAGGAAGTGTCACCAGGGGGCGCTCTCAGGGTGATTCAGGTTCATCTCCTGGCTGCTTCAGGCAGTATTTCAGCCAGTGTCAGGCAGTTTGAATGGAAAGCATGTTCTGATTGGTACTCTTAATCAGTCTGAAACATTTTAATTAAATTCTTCCTATAAAAACTGCACGAGCACATTTCACTATTTATTTTTGGGACCTCAGGCAAGCGCTGCTGATATGTGCATTATCAGGTGTCCAAGGAACAATATTTATTTTCGTAAGTGTTTTAAATGGTGGGCTGTGTAAATTTCTCTGGAAGTTGGTTTGCCGCAGTGATTTATTGACATTTAAAGCCCCGTATCCCAGCCATGCACCCTGCGCTGCCTGAGATAGGCTCCCAGTCACCCTGACATGGATGGATGGATGCAAGTGTGTAGAAGCCTCCCTTCGTCTGAGATTTTCCTTGAGCCACTTGCTGCTAGTGAGTATCTGGTTTAACGATGACATTTCATTACGGAGATTAACGACTCGCACAGTGAGCCGCCCGTCCTGAAGGCAGACCTCACTACCTAGGAAGTACCCGTTGGATAAATGTCAAAAATACCGATCGTTCGATACCATCGCAACGCTGTATTTCAAAAATGGCTGACGGCCTCCTTCTATCGATCCATTCGGTACGATTCAGTATTGGGAGCCTTTGGGAATATACACATTTGTCGCTGTAAGAAAAAAATCTTTAATTTGTGTAATAGGGACTTGGATCAGGTTTTCAATACTTACCCTTTACCTGGAACATAGAGAGTCCTAATTCAGTGGTGGCAGTGTACAAAAAAAGCGATTTTTATATAAAATTGATGTAATGAGATGTTTTCTGCTTTGAGAGGGTGAGATATTTTAAATGTCAACCTGTAGGGGGCAGAACTCGCATTTCCGTGCTCTCGAGCTGCGTCCAGTCGGTACATTTCTTAGATGAGATGCTGGCACATGTTGCTCTGAATCTCACCCCCACCCCACCAATTTCCTGCTTCAGTAACAAGAGCTTTCCATTTATTATTCTGCATTTTTATCACTTATTCACAGGCTGATGGTCCTGCATGTTTTAAAGGCAAACCGCAGTAGGAAGTACAGGTTCACCCTGCTGGCTCTGTGTCGTAACAGATGTTTGTGTTCCTGTATCTGGGCAGCCCTATTAGCGTTGGCTGCTGGATCAGTATTGTTTATCTTCATCTTTACTACTGTTATTGTCTTGGTCTCATGAATCACGAAGCTGGATTGCGCCTTATTAACAGACATCTTAATGAAACGTGAGGTTCTGGTCTCTGATTTACCGCCACCATTCTTCCCTTATTGTATATCTGTAAATATTAACAAAATGTTATTCTGTTTGTTTAAATCACCACATTGACCATCTTAAATGCAGAAGGTGTTTCCATTTCACTCAAACACCACCGTGCTTATTCCGGTTCCGGTCCGAATGGACCTTGATGACGTCTCACCCTGCAGGTCCTCCTGGTGAGCAGCAGCCGGCACCCGGACCAGTGGATCGTCCCTGGAGGGGGGATGGAGCCTGAGGAGGAGCCGTGTGGCGCGGCAGTGCGGGAGGTGTACGAGGAGGTAAGCATCGCTGCCAGCGACGTCGCTTTGGCAGGGAACCCCTTTAGCTGTGGATCTTATCATCATCAAAACATCTCATGTTCTTATCTGGCTTATCTGACCTGGAAGTCAAAAGATAACATTGAAAAGCTCTGACCAGTCGTGTTTCTGGTTCCTGATGTGTGGAGCAGTGAAGAAACAGTAAAAGCTCAGGGGCCCTGTTGGCAAGGGGGGGATGCTGTGTCTGGGAGATGACTGACACCATCTCCATCCACCTGTCTGAGGCCCTGTGCGGCTCCATGTGGGCCCCTGAGGCCCCATCACATCATGTGAAATGATCTGGCCCAGACATGTACCCCCTAACAAGCACCTGGCTGCATTTGTACAATTAATGCAGGAGAGTTTCTGCAGGATATCACTGCAACTTGTATGGGTTACTCTGGGTGGGGGTCGGGGGGTGATATGACAGATCACATGGTCAGAGATGATAGTGGTTTATTCCCTGAGTATTATGGGAATGAGTGTTGGCAAGTTTGCGTTGGGTACGGGGCCCCTCTCACTGCGATTTGCTCTGTCTCCCTCCGTACAGGCTGGGGTCAGAGGGAAGCTGGGTAGACTCCTTGGCGTGTTTGAGGTAGGCCTCCTTCTCGCCGCCCGGGGGCATGGCGGTTGCACCCTTACAGGTGTTTAAACTTTCGTGTGGCTTTTCCCTTTTGCTTCACAGCAGAACCAGGATCGGAAGCATCGGACCTACGTGTACGTGCTCACTGTCACAGAGACGCTGGATGACTGGGAGGACTCCGTCAATATCGGTGAGGCAGCAGGCCACTCTTAAGCTCAGGACGTCTATGAATGACTGTCTGTCTGTTCTGTGTGTCTCTGTGTTTGTTGTTGAACAACAGACAGATACAGAGACACACAGACAGCACAAGACATAACAGATAGATGTTGACGGAGACACCAGACACATACACCAACAGACAGACAGACACTGACAGAGCAACAGACTCTGTGTGTAGCTGTGTCTGTCTGTCTGTTCGGTTTGTTTGTGTTTCTCTGTCGCTGGTTCTGTCTGTCGGTCTTTGTTTGTGGTTGTCTTTTGGTCTCTCAGTTCAGGTCTTTACCTATATAGCAAATGGCAATCTGTCCGTTGGGGACACTGAACACCCGGGGAGCTGCCTGTGCCTGCCTGAGTGTAAAGCTGTCCTCTGCTAACCCAGTGCCAGCAATAGCCTGGCCAGACCCAGAATCTGTGCTAGTAAATGACCCTGAGCGCAGTAAAGGGTCTGAGCTGCTTCCTGGAACAGACCTGCGTCACACAGCTTCCCGTGTTCCCCAGGTCATTTAACAGTGTAGGGGCTGTCTGACATTTCTAGAGTGACAGTAAACTGCGGTTCATACATTTGGGCTCTTGCATGACTTCAAACTATTACTGTCATTGTGGCATGCCCTACTGTTGCCAAGGCAACATAGCCAGATCAGTCTGCTTACATTCCTGCCATTTTTTTCTACTCTCATCATAAATAGAAGCAATTGCCACTATGGGGGTCAAAGTTCGCAGGTTTTAACTGTTGGAAAATGCGGTGGTTCATCTTGAAAGCAGTTCCCAGAAGACAGATTGCCTCATAAACAGCCTTGTTAGGTCAGTGGTCCACATAGAGGGTCCAGGCTTCCATTTGCATGGCATAAAAGGGGGCTTCAATTAAAGTAACATTTCAGTGAAGTTTACCAGCTGCACGGCTTCATATCGAACAACACAGGCAGCAAATAGTCAAACCTTTTGGACTCTAATAAGAAAGGGCTGTAACCCTTTGAACATTTGAACAAGAAAATTGATCTGTTAAAAAACATCTAGTGAAGAAGTAGGGAGTCTGTAATGAAATATGTCAGGTGGTCAAAACTGTCAGGTGAAAACAAGGCACTGTTTGACCTTTTTTACATGAGCCTTTGACCTGACCCCAAAAGGGGGTTTGTCTGGCCCCATTCAATCTTGTTCTAAAAGAAGGAATCAGTGTTTTTAAAAAGCTGCTTATTATAACAGCCTGTCTTGTTCCCTGGGTGTATTTGAGGCTCATTCATGCAGAAAATATTTCCAGTGAGCAGTTTTGAACACGTACAGCGAGGTGTAAAAGAAAGCTGTTGTGGAGAGTGCCATCCAGGGGAGGGGTCGTGACTGTGGCGCGGGGGACCGTACATACAATTATCAGCTGTTCTCAGGCGAGGTTTCTAATGCAACCTAATTACTAACAGATGTGATCCTAGATTTCCTCGCCAGTGAAATTACAGCGTGGCTGTTGTGTGTCACACATTTTCAGCTATTCAGTTGCATCGAGCATGGGTCTGAGTCCCTGCATATCTCCACTCTATCGCCCCCCTGCAGGCCGCAGGCGGGAGTGGTTCAAAGTGGAGGAGGCCATAGAAGTTCTACAGTGCCACAAGCCGGTCCATGCGGAGTACCTGCGCCATCTCAAGCTCAGCTGCTCCCCCACCAATGGCAACTCTCTGCTCCCCCCACTGGCAGATAACTCCCCCCACTCTGGACTGCCTCCATCCTGCAGATAGGGGGCGTTATGCGCAGCGAACACCAGGAGCCTCGTGTAAAATGTATCTGTAAAATAGCGTATTAGCAAACTAACACGTTAAAACAGATGTTTGCATGAATTCTTGCAGTGTTGACAGAAAATGTATGAAATTTGTATTACATGACTTCAAGAAACCAAAGCCATAGTTTAAAATTTGTTCATAATATTCGGTTAAAGATGCCTTAAATGGCCTTTTCTGCAACAGTGCTTTGGGGTCATAATGTTTAGTTTATTTTGACTACACAGCTGTCACTGGATAAATGCAGGTTATATACATTTTGAATGAAAACTCCAAACACATACTTGAAGTGAACATTACATTTGCTGTGTTTGTGGAAATCTGCAGCTCCAGTGAACTAGCTGAAGAAATCTGAACTGGATAATTGGTTGTTGCAGTAAGATAAGATGGTTTGGGATTCCTCTGAGTGTTGCTGCATATATATATATGTATATTATTCTTAAAATAGGACACGCCTAAAGCTCACACAGCTGAGGCCTGATTGGCCCAGTGAAATGTGGTCTGCGTGTGATTGGCTGAAATGTGCACCATACTGAGCTGGGCAGTGGACAGGAAGACTCCATACGCAGGACTTGCCTTTCACTGGGGTCATGCCCTCCAAGTTCACGGTTTCTTGTTTGAAGATAAAGTGCTACCTCGGTTAGACAACCACTTGAAACTACTCTTACACAGCTACCTTGAGATTCCATAGCCAATCCGTTTGTTTTTCTCATTTGTTAATTCTGTTGTCCTATTGGTTACTTTCTGAAGCACTCATTGCCTTGTACCTGGACCATACGGTACCCCCTGACTGGAGGAGACTTGGGAGAGCTAATGGTGGATCTTTTTATGTGAAGAAGGATTTTGGTACATCCCAGAGCCGGCCCTTCTGGGCCAGGGTTATTGTGGGTAAATATACAGTACTAAGCTTTTACTCTTATGCCAGGACAGCTGTTTAACTGGGATAAATAAATCTCCCCTGATGACTGACGCAATGCCTGCCACCTGCTAACAGCCAGCTTGCTGAATTGGTATCTGAGCGCATGCTGGGATGTTTTGCTCCTGGCCCGGAGGGAGTTCTGGTTTTGTATATCAGACAGCATGTCTGGATATTTTATTTCTGGCTTATTTACCCGAGGAAAAGTTGGGATGTTCTGGTCACAGTCTCTGTTTATCAGAGGGAATGTTGGAGTGTTTGTTTTCAGTGTCTCGGGAGAGTAATGATTTTACTGTGGTTTCCCAGTCGGTCGTTCGCTTCTGCGACAACATTCACAAGAAAACAATGGTTTGTAAATATTGAAATTTTTTTTCTGTGTGGTTTTTACCAATGCCAATTTAAAATGCCAATTTAACATTTTTGTAATGATGTAAAAAAAAAAAAAACAGCTGTAAAACGTTATTCTTTTTAGTTGAATTAATTTACAGTGGTGTCATGTGAAATAGCAACTGCTTTGATACAGGAAGATTGCTGGAACACCCCTCCCCCACCCACAAACTTGGTTGAGTCTGTAGTCTCCATAGGAGCCACAATGGGCTATCTCTCAATGCGGATCAGACAGCAGTTGTGTTAATACTGGATTATAATCATTCATCTCTATTTGTTTCTTTAAATTACTGGGACGGTTAGAGTTTCACTGAGATTTCAAAAGCATTCCTTCAGCAGGACAGCTGGGGAAGACCTAAATTCTTTTTCTGGGGCTACATTTCATATCTCATTAGAGGAAAGGAATGTGCGCCACCTTCAGTCCTTTACATGAACTTACTGGTAAAATGAACATGGTCATAAGGCTCACCCCTTTCTGTAGACTAGAATGGCTTTGCCTGCAGTGCCCCATTGTTACTGATTGGCTGAGAGAGCAAGGGGTGGGGAAGCAGGGGCGGGGCTTTTAGAAAGGGCTACCAGAGGGTAATGCAATGCTAACGTGTACTAGGGTGTAAGTTCTCTTTCCATCTGAAAATTGTTTACAAAAGTTCTTCCCAAATATACCAGTAGACAAGTGTTTTTTTAAAAGAATTGAGTTCCTCGAAAGTTTATGAGTTAGACACATTCGCATCATGCTTTAAATGCGTTAAATTTGACTTTTCGTTCAACCACATATTTGTGCTGAAGAAGTTATATTCTGTAAAATGGGGGACAGCAATATTATTACCTGTCAGAAATAAAATGTCATACTTTCATGTGGTGTCAGACTGTTGCTGTCCTTGCACTCCATAAATCATCGGTTTTAAATTTCAGAACCTGCTGATTGTCACGTCTCCATGTGGAAGATTTGTTTCAGTTTCATGATTTTTTTTTTTTTTTTTTTATGTGGGTGGGACGTATTCATATTTCAGTGCATTACCTCTATAATGTCCCATGGTCAATAGAGTAATCATATCACTGTTGGGCCCCTGAACTCCCAATGTCCCAGGGATTGTCTAACCCTGTTTTCTCAACTGTACATCACTCTACATAAAATCATCTGCTTAATCTGTTACCAAAACTACACAATATAATCTACAATATGAATTAACCTTTGACTTAAATTGCTTGACTTGTATCTATGTTTGATATGGTGGTGGTCCTTATAATAACATCGTAGACTGGAAAGAAATACACAGCATTTTATCATTTTGTGTTTCTTCAGAATCTTCTAGGGAACTGCTGAGATATAGTCCACTCCTCTATCTAAAGATGCTGCAGTTTGGGTAGGAAGCTTCGCCTTAGGTAAATCTAGAGCAGTTTCTGAAGTTCTTTTACCCTTCAAGAAATATTTTTTGAATTATTTTTGAATTCTGTATTTAGCTCATGGTCTGTCGTGATACTCAATCACCAGTCTACCACAATAGGGCGCTAAAGCCAACCACATCACCAGTAAACAAAAAAAATGAAGTAACAAGGGCGGTTGTTAAAGTGGCCCATCTCCAACATCAGTATGGCAACTTTGTGATGATACTGCCAGTCTATCTGTGACCAACAGGCCAAAACGTCTAGATTCATTACATGGTGCTGAAATCATTTTATCAGTAAGTTTCAATACCTGCCTGTCCAATAAAGTTCACCGTACAGAGCACACAGCAGGGTGCATCCTGACTGGGACTCAAATATATTGCAACCTGATTATTTTTGTTTAGCTTTATCTTATATGATTTTGTTACAACAAATATCTCCTTAGCTCCTTAAATTAAATTTTGAATTTCAACAGTACAATTGAACAGCCATGCAAGAAGGAGATGAATTAAAATGTGTACTTTTAAACCTAATTTTTTCACCTCTGCCACGACAAGGCAGGATGCCGGGTAATTACAGGGCACACACTACTGGCAACTGAAAGATTCAAGTCTGCCTAACTATATTTCTTTGGACTGTAGGAGGGAGGGAACCAGAGTACTTAGAGGAAATCATTTTTTCTAGGAAAAACCCACTTACAATGAATCTTTTCTAATGAGCAGTCCTATCTATAAAACCAGTCAGGGTTAACTGAAGTAGATAAGACAATACAGCTTAGAAATTTAATGCAGTTGAAGATAGAAATTAATTGTTTAGTTATGCCTATAAACAATAATCAAAATAACTATTTTGTCTAGACAAAGGGCCATATCAGGGTTTGACTTTAAGTATTCTCTTGAGCCTCAGGTCTGTGTTGCTGGTTATAGTATGTTGCACTGCATCTATACTCCAATACAATCCACTAGATGTCATTAAAGTCCATTTGGCAGTGTTCAGGCAGATCAAGAATATTTTTCCAGCGTAAATCAGCTAATCTGGAGAATAATTATTAGTTTTCCTGGCACGTCACTGATGAGTGTGTCACAGTGGGTAGCAGTGTAGCTTCTCTCCGCTGCTGCTTAAATCCTGCCCTAGTTTGGTCTGTGTCTTGTTTGCACGTAGTGCCTTTGCTGTACAGGCAGGGTGGCCAACACTCAGGCATCTGGCGTGAGACTCACGCTTTCTTACTCTCGCGATCACGCAAAATCTTTATTATTCCATTATGAACCTAAAACTAGCCACATCAGAGGTGTTGGGGCAGTTTGCAAACTATATACAAACTATTTACAAGGTAATAAACCTTTACATACATGTAAAAGCGTGCGCAGACTTGTGTGGAATTGAAAATTTCACGCCAGTCAGCTGACCAAAGATGGCAATCCTGTACAGGGTTGAGGCGAGAGACAGTATCGGATTTAAATCAAAAATTGAATTTGTGTCACCAAAGCGCACACATTTCACGATAAATATTATGGTAATCTTATAAATAATACTAACGATTTTCGATCCTAACTTTTTTTAACGTTTCATAACTCCAGCATTTCCAGTTTTTTCCGCTCAGTCTGTCAATCTGACAAGCCCCCCCTTCCGGTTAACAATTGGGCCAATGGGAACGCGCGCTTTAATCTGACGTCATACTCAGCGGTTGGTCGGCGTGGCCGCCATTTCTTATGAGATCCCACCCACAGTCACGACAATCCCGCCCAGGTTTTACGCTCGCTTACGGAGACTGTCAGAACCAAGCAGGCTTGGTCAGGTGTGCAGGGGAAGAGTATTGTGGAATAAGCTTTACTTTTTCTTTCTTTTTTTTTTTTAAATAGTATTTTTTTTTAGATTTTGGTGGACACATAAAGACGGCGCGACGCCATGTTCAGACGGATATTGCAGATGGTAAGGCGTTATGGGCCGGGAATAGCAGCCGCCGTTTTTGTTGACACCGGCGCCTCTGTCCTTCCTCGCCTCGGAGCCCGGGGGCCAGGAGCTGGAGGACTGGGGTCGCCGGGAATTTAAAAACGGGCAGTGTCCTACTTATGCGCCCTGTGCCTGAGGCCGCTTGACGTGCCGCTTCCCCCCCCGCCGGCTTTCTGGCACGTTGAGTTAGCCGTCTGGCTAACTGCGTTAGCGTGTGGGCGTTTCTGCTGCTGCCGCCGCCGTCTCGAGGGAGTTTGCGGCCCGTGCGCCTGGGACTCCCGCGCGGCTGTGCAGACTCTCTGCAGAATCAGCGGCACGTAGCTAGTATACGTAATATTACCCAGTATATGTATTAGTTTTCTCCCAGTGAAGCTAACTAGCTGGTGATGCAATTTGGGTCATGTGATGACGGGAAACGCGGACGTCCTCGCAGCTGTCTAGCCCTCCGCACGCCTCTGGGCTGCTGTATGACCCATGTTGCCCCCAGCGATGGACTGTAAATACGCTCCAATTCGAGTCTAAAACGGATCCTCGCCAAATGCTGGTTTGGGCGTGATTAGATGGCTAAGGAAACCAGTATTTTCCGGTCAGCCTCTAATATAGCGTCTTGTATAGCCGAGAAGTGATTAGAAGCATTCGTCAAAGGTTCATGAAGTCTTTTGCGTGATGAGTTGTCTTCGCACATACGCTGAAATATTTTTGAATGACAGGATACAGGCGTAATGTCGTTAAGATAATGTTGGCCTGTGTGAACAAACCATAAGTATTTTAACTGGTTTGTGACGTCTTGTACTCATTTAGTAGTCCACTTTAATAAATATATTATTTCCGAGAAATTTGTCAAGCCTGAATTTATAGTGACTGGCCGAGACTACTCTGATCTGTCCTTAATCACTAAAGACTTGTCTGTGGTCACTTACAAACAAAACTTCACCTAAGGGTAACTATTGGTCTCTTCCCCTGCTTCTTTCAAATGTCGCCTCCTGTTGGGTGCCACTGTGTGGGGATTTTATGCTGTCTTCCACTGCTGGTCATTGCTGCCTGTCCTGACCTCACCCTGTCAGTGTGCCATATATGTAGAACCACACCCACTCTGTGTGGGGTCACCCCCGCCCCCCGCGCCCACACTGTACTCACATGATTCTTACTTCTCCATTAATCATCCACTCTGTGCTGCATGCTGCCAAAATCGCATCATCTGTATTGGAAACTTGGACATGGTATCGCATGGGATGGAGCCAGGGCTCAGCAGTGTTAAAGAGTGTGTTTGGCTTTTGGATTTAATAGACACTCTCTTACAGTGACTCGGTAGTATTTTTGGTGGGTGACATCTGGTGATAATGGCTGACCATAGATCAAGGACATGGCCCTGTCACAGTGGCGCTCTCCTGCGGCTGCAGGAGGTGGCACGTGGGCTGTGGGTTGAGCGTTTTGCTTCAACCTGATGTGAAAGGCAGTAGGGTCAACGCCTCAGCGTGCCTTGCATGATGTCTAGGTGGAAGTGATGTTAGCATTTGCTTTAGCTGTCCGGACGCCCCGGTGACACCATGGTCTATGCAGACTTGTGTTATGAATGATTGCAGTCCTGGCCATCCCTGATTTTTGTTTTTTTTTTTTTCTTTTTTCCAATCATCAAAGTTAGTCACCTCAGTCTGCAGCCCAGCCTGCCACTAATAAACAGGTGAACTGTTTTTTGTGAAATGAGTCATTTAGAGTGATTCACAGGATAAGTGACTGCAGCTTATCAGGGCTGAGATTGGCCCCCCCACCTATGATGAGGTGCTACAGGGAATGGCAGAAATCCTTCTGTTTTTTGACTGACCTTCCCTTATTTCATCTTACCTGTAGACGCCTGGGAAAGGCAGCTCCCAAGGTGCGGATGCTGACCAGCAGGCTGCTGACGTCAACAGTGAGTCCTCCGAGGTAAGTCAAGCGTCCGGTTCAGTGGCTTTTGCCCTGCCTTTGTGTTGGCATGGTGCATAGGTACAGCATATCATTTTGGCAGTTTGTGCCAAAAGCATCCACATGCCACTCGAGGGAGCTGCTGTGCACCTGAAATTGAATTTTCTAGACTAGGATGAATTGGCCGTCCTTGATAATGGCTGACATGGAAGAGAACAAGGCTGCTGGCTTTTTGTTGGGGATTTTCGGCTGTCTGCAGGTTTCACATGCACATGTCTCTGTTTTCTCTCGAAGGGCTTCATCTGCCCTCAGTGCATGAAGTCTCACAACTCGGCCGAAGAGCTGTTCAAGCACTATGAGCTGTTCCACGAGGGGGGGGATCAGATGCCAAGCCAGGGGCCTGCTAGGTAAGCGCCACCCAGAGGACAAAACTGAGAAGACGAGCCATCAGCATACTGATGCTTCAAACACTAAATCCAACAGTGCCCTCTGTGTGTCGCATATTAACACTGTATATAGCAGAATCAAAGAGTGCTCCCTGCATACTAATAGTACATAAATCTGATTCAGATGGTTCTGTACTGTGCAAACAGTGATCAAACTTATAGTGAGCAGTGCCGTCTGCATGCTAACGCTGGATATAGCTCAGTTAGACAGCACCTTCTGTGTGCTAACCCTAGATATAGTTCAATCATTCTGCAGGCTAACACCGAATGTTTCTCATTTGCACACTGCCTTCCCCATGCTAACAGTTAGACATTACTGTCCCCTGCTGTCACTCCTGTATGAGAGGACCTCTCGGTGCTGGCAGTCAGTGCTGGGTTTTCTCTCCCTGTTGAAAATGAGACACCTCTGTTAGAATATTGCATTTATTGCATGGGCACGGATGAAGATATCTGTAAAATGTCTGAATCATTCTCTGATCTCTGTCCTGTTCTCGCAGGGAGGATCTCGCTCTGCTGAGACAGGAAGTGCAGGACCTCCACACCTCCTCTCACACTCAAGGATGCTTTACAATACATACAAATCCTACAAAAAAGGAAAAGAATCACAGAGT
>JAAGVU020000001.1:7063795-7104688 GCA_011763525.2 Mormyrus iriodes
CCTCCCCCCCACGCTCCCCTAACAGTGTCGGACAGACCTGCCCCCCCCCCCCTCACAAAAGCCAGCTCTCCCCCCCCCCCCCCCCCCCCCCCCGCCTAAGCCACACCGAATCCAGGCTCGGTGCTCAGGGCGATGAACTCAGGGGTTTGTCTGGCACTGAGCTTTCGGCTGTTCACCTTTGCCCGATGACTCTGGACTCAGCATGACTGCAGCTCCTCCCGACTCGGACACACCTACCCACCTTGTTAATGGAGCGCGGCGTTAACTGTACCCTCCCTCTCTCACCCAGGAAGAGAGATGGTTTTCTGGAGAGCTGAAGAAAGAGCTGGAAAAGGTTCAAGGGCAGCTGAAGCAAGTAATTCCTCTTAATTACTCCACCACCAGCTTCGTGGATGCAGAAAAGTGAATAAAATATCCACTCTGCTGGTGTCAGATCAGTTTTGAGCAGTGCTTCTTTGCTTTTGAAGATCTAGTCAGCAGTATTAAATGCCAAGCTTTGAGTGTTAGCTGCTCCTTTAAGTTGTTTATGTTCGTTTAAACAATTTCTGTAGCTCCTGTCTATCTTTTTGACTGCTGGGGCTCATAAACACACAGATCTGATCCCCCGCACTGTTTCACCAACATAGCTCTGTGAGAATCTGTTTTGTTCTATCATAGTGTTTCTTTTCCATCCTAGAGCGTGCAAAATGATGGCCAAGCCAGCACTGATGAATCAGGTAAATTGTGACTTTTATGCCTTGGAGTTTTGCGTTGGGAACTTGGGGCCGTGGCAACAGGTGCCGCGGTAACAGTGGATATTGTTGGCTTCTAATGGGGGGAGGATGCGGTGGCACTAATTGGGTGAGACAAGTGGGCACAGCACTGCAGGGGGTCCGTGTTGTGAGAACGGACGCATTTATGGATCTGACGTGTTTTTATGGTGCTGACCTTGTGGGCATTTATGGTGGAGAAGATCATGGCATAGGTCCATAATCATGTGAGGGTGCTGTTTGCAGAGCTGGAGATGAAGCTTCATGAGGCCGAGACCGAGAAGTTCAACATCAAGCAGATGAAGGATCTGTTCGAGCAAAAGGCTGCCCAGCTGGCCACCGAGATAGTAGGCAGGTGTCAACCTCCGGGGGGCATGTGTGTGAGTGTGCATTAGTGAGGGCCTGGAGGTGACCAGTGCTGTGAACCGGCAGACATTAAGTCCCGCTACGATGAGGAGAAGAGCCTACGGGAAGCAGCAGAGCAGCAGGCAGCCCGGCACCTCCAGGACCTGCAGCGGGAGAAGCAGGAGAAGGAGAACCTACACACAGAGTTGGTAGGGACTTTGCCACCATGTGACGCTGTGTGTCGTCCAGCGCGGGAGGTGTATGTAGTCAGTGATGCCTTGAAATCTTGCAGGCTTTATGAGCTGGGAGTGGGTTGTGGGTCTATGAGTGCGGTCTCCTCCACATGAAAGCCATACAGTTGTTTGGACTTGTGCCCCTCCTTGCTCCACAGCTGCAGCGGCCTGGCGTGGAGGATGTGGCCGTCCTGAAAAGGGAGTTGATCCAGGTGCAGACCCTCATGGACAACATGACCCGGGAGCGTGAGGAGGAGTCTGAGAAGCTAAAGAGGCAGTTTGCACAGCTGCAGGCCGACCACAGTGCCTCCCAGGTAATGCCTTACTGATTTTACTGCCCATGTGTGAGGTCTGGCTGTGTGCAGCCTAGGACACGGCCCCGCCAGCCTGAATGCTCTCCACACACACCGCAGGTGGTGCGCCGCTTCAGTAACGTAGCTACACAATGGTCTTAGATCTTCCCTCTTTGGTATTGCTGCTCGTGATGGGAGTTTGCTCATATATGGATCTGCTCATTAGATCTTTATGCACTGTCTTAGTTCTTTAACAGCCTTCGAGTGTCTGCCCTCCATTAAAAGGGGGCAGGCCTTATTGTGGGTGTTCTCTCTGAGGTGTCACTAGGGCCCAGTGTTACTACAGTACCCCCCCAACCTGTCCTCTGTTGCCTGCGCTCTGCTTAATATGCTTTGGCTAACATCCATTCAGTCACTCTCACTCATGGTGTTTGTGTGTCTCTCTGTCCTGCTGGCCCTTTTCTCCGCTCACCTCTGCAAGGTTCATGATCTGGAGGTAAATGTATTTTTTTCTCTGTCTCTCTCTCTCGTTTTGGCATCCAACCCCACTAGACCCTTTGGTCATTCGGATGTACAGATCCCTCTCTGCAGTACTCTGTTTCTCACTGAGCCTGGTGTGAGAGCAGGACAAAAGGGGCCTTCACTGTGTCAGGATGGAGGGGCATCTGTCTGTGTGTGTGTTTTTCTTTAAGACAGCTGCAGTTAGCATGATGCTGTGATGAATACAGAGTCATTCGCATGCCAGGTCTCTGGCACCTGGGACATCATTCCCTCGTCTCATTGCGAGTGTGTTTGTCCCTCCGTCGGTCCGTCAGCCACAGCTGAATCGTAGACGTGTGGGTCTCCAGCAGATGTGAGAATTTGCATGTGCTTGAACATGGCAGCTCCGCGTGTGTGAGTTTACGTGACGTGTGTATTGCAGACGACCATCTCACAGCTGCGTGCGGAGCTGCAGAAGGGGCCTCAAGAGGTAGCAGTGTACACCCAGCAGATTCACCAGCTACAGCAGCAGACTCAGGTACACATACACACACACGGATGGATGGATACCCTGGAATTTGGAGCAAGCAGAGGCAACCTCGTTTCTGTGAAGCCGGCGCTGGATGTGGATTATACAGATTGCCTTTATGGAGTTCTGACAGGGCCTGCCAATCATAGTGACACAGAGCCCATTACTGTGAACTGAAGTGAGCATTTAGGGTCATTTCCTAGGTGAATATGATGGGGGCAGAGAATGCGAATATACCTCTAGGTAGCTGCTCCGGACTGGTTTCCGGGATGATGTGATTGAGATGGACTTTGGAGAAGCTGAGAAGATAGTGCTGATGTTTGTGTTTTTGGAAACTCGTGCGCTCCTCGCTGGCAGCTATGGTGCCATGTGAAGTGCTGGACTTATGACTGCTGGCGTGTTCGCTCGCCCACAGAGCCTGTCGCAGAAGCTGGCCCACAAGGAGCAGGAGTGCCGGGAGATGGAAGAGAACCTGGGCAGCGAGCGCTCAGCCAGGAAGGCGGCACAGGCCAGCCTGCAGCAGAGAGAACTGGAGCTCCAGCAGGCCCAAGTTCAGGCGCAGGCCTCACAAGCTGCGCTGCAGAGTGCGCAGACCGAGGTGGGAGAGAAGGGCCAGGCGGGCAGCCGGCTCAAGCAGGAGCTGTCCCAGTTGGAGGTACAGCATCAGCAGCTGAAGGTGGAGAACAAGCAGCTACAGCAGCAGAAGGAGGAGCGTGAGCAGCAGAATCTGCAGCAGCAGAGTGAGATCAAGCAGGTGGGCCGCGTCCAAGCCAGCGCGGGTGATATTACATCACTGCAGCACTGATTTCTGCGCGTGTGCTTTCAGCTCAGGACCAGTTTTCATAGCAACATGATAATTCTGTATCAAAGTATCCAAAACTGTATCCTGATCAAAGTGTGGGGGGGAAGGGTTCAGATAAGGTGCTGAGTGGAAAGGAACCTGCTAAGGATGCTAAGGCCTGGAGCTAAATGGCATGCTAAGGCTGCTAATGTCGGGTGCCAAGTGGGCATACTGAGGGTGCTAAATTCCAGCGCTGAGTGGGAATGCTAAGGGTGCTAAAACCTGGTGCCGAGTGAGCATGCTAAGGGCCCTAAGGTTCATTCCTGAATGGGCATGCTAAGGGCCCTAAGGCTTAGTCTTGAATGGATATGCCAAGGACGCTACGGCCCATTCCTGAAAGGCATGCTAAGGGTGCTAAGACCTGGTGCCCAGTGGGCATGCCAAAGGCTATTCCTCTTGTAGCTACATAGCCGGCTGCTGGACGCAGAGCGGCAGTTGGGGGAGGTCCAAGGCCGGCTGAAGGAGCAGAGGCAGCTCTCTGGCGAGAAGCTGAAGGATCGGGAGCAGCAAGTAGCCGATGTGCAGTTGAAATTGTCCCGGGCTGAAGAGAAGGTAAGATGGGTTGGCTTGACGTCAGCTTTGAGGTTTCTGTATGGAGTGAAGAATTCTGCTGCTTTGTCAGCATGGCCTAACGCCAAGAGGTGTTTTCTGAACTGGTGCTGCTACTGATCTACTCACTTAGGTGAAGGAGGTTGAGAGCAAGTCTGCGGACCTGCAGCACCAGCTGGAGAAGGCACGGCAACAGCACCAGGAGGCCCAGAACCTTCAACAGACCACCACAGGGAAGCTGAGGGAGGCACAGGTACTGGCTGATGCTGGCTGTCCTGTGTGAGTTGGGATTTCCAAACAAAGATGCAGCAGGATATGTGTGTTGAACCAGAAGTGAGCAGTTCAGGGTACAGGCTCTTTTGCGTTCTGGAGAGTTCTATACCATGGGTACTCGCTCCTTGACTGTGAGTGTTTGGCAGAGTCAGTCAGGGGAACCGGAATGGTCAGAGAAACTACATTTCATCTTCCAGAATGACCTGGAGCAGGTGTTGCGCCAGATTGGAGACAAAGACCAGAAGATCCAGAACCTGGAGGCTCTTCTGCAGAAGAGCAAGGACAGTGTGGGTCAGCTGGAGGCCGAGCGGGAGGACCTGTGTGCCAAGATCCAGGCCGGGGAGGGCGAGGCGGCTGTTCTCAACCAGCTGCAGGAGAAGAACCATGCTCTACAGGAGCAGGTGAGGTTGAGAGAGGCAGGGGATGGTCACTCGGTGAATCCTGACATCTATTTAATATGTTTAGGAAGCCTGTCTTTGGCACGTCACATTTAGCCAGAATTGGTCTAAACACTTAAGGTCACGCAGCTGACAGACAAACTGAAGAACCAGTCAGAGAGTCACAAGCAGGCCCAGGAGAACCTCCATGAGCAAGTTCAGGAGCAGAAGACCCACCTCCGCACGGCGCAAGACCGCTGCTTGGCACTGGAGAGATCCAGCGCAGAGCTGTCTGCCCAACTGAGTGAGACCAAGGAGAGGCTGGCCCAGATGGACACTCAGGTACTTTTCACCCAGAGCGGGTAACACAGACCACAGCGTAGGTGTGATATAAACAGTGTGTGTGTCATGTCTGATGTCTTGAATTGCCCATACTGTTATGGAAGGTGTGTATAACCTGCGATTTAACAAGCATGGTAATTGGAAAGTCTTTGTGCTACCAAGGATATAGAATGTTTTCATCTCTCCAGTGCCATCTTGTTTGCACTAGTCCAACTGCACCATGATCTGGTTTTTGGTTTTCTCGCAGTTGAAGGCCAAGACGGAGATGCTGCTGTCCGCCGAGGCTGCCAAAAGCGCTCAGAGAGCAGACCTGCAGAATCACTTGGAGACAGCCCAGCATGCTTTGCAAGATAAACAGCAGGTGAGGCCGGTACACCAAGCAAGGTCCCGGTTTGTTGATAAGTGGTTGGTTTGGCTTTTTGGTTCGTTCTCGGTCTGTCATTTGCTCTGCCTTAGGGTTATTTGGGTAGCTCAGCCATTGACTTTCTATGTAGGAACTTCTGAAGAGTCAAGCCCAGGTGGAAGAGCTCAACACCCGGCTGCAGCAGAAGCAGGAGCAGTGTGGACAGCTGGAGACCAACCTGAAGGACAGCAGAGACAAGTTGCTAACGTCGGAGCAGGGCACAGAGCAGCTTGGTGGTCGCATCAAGGTCGGTGTCCTTCATGGGCAGCCCCGGTGGACCAGGGGGCTCATGGCAGGGGAAAGGAGAGGATCACGCTGAAGAACCCCGCCCCCTGAGTGGTACACAACTGTCTCCTCAGAAACTGGATGCTGAGGTGCAGGAACTACAGGTGGCCCGAGATCAGGCCCAGTCAAACCTGCAGCAGCTTCAGCAGCATAGCAACGAAGCTGATGGGAAAATCAAAGAGCTTGGCCAACTGCTAGCTGTGGAGAAGGAGAGGTGCGCACATGCTCTGTGTCCTGATGGACTGGTCACTGTCCCTGTCTATATTCCCCGGTGTTCTTCTTGCCCCCATTTTGTCCATCATACTCTGTCCCAGTTGTGAGCACACCATCTTCATCCCAGGCTTACTGCCGCCGTCCCCCAGGGTCTCGACGCTTCAGGAGGACCTGAAGAGGACGGGCACCACTTTGGAGTCCTCACGGCACCAGCTGCAGCAGCGAGAGGAGGAGAAGACTGTCCTGCAGCAGGGGCTGGACCGGCTGACCCAAGAAACGCAGGCAGAGAAGCTGGAGTTGCAGAAGAAAGCCCAGGACCTGGCAAGCAGCCTGCAGAAGGCCCAACAGGAGCAGGGTGCCCTGGCCAAGGAGCTGTCCACCACCAAGGATAGCCTGAACAAGGCTACCCAGGCACTGAAGGAGGTCCAGTCACAGCTGGACTCTGAGAAGAAGAGCGCCAAGGCTGCTCTGGAAGAGCAGGTGGGCCTCTGGTTTGGTTAAGTCAGGGTGTGTGGTACGGAGCCAGTGATCTGGTGACGTAACCAGGGCCTGATCCTGTCGTGTCGGCATCAGCGGTGCATCTCCCCCCGGCAACAGTGGCTGACGCATGTCTGCCTGCAGGGGAAGTCGCATCAGCAGAGCAGGGCTCAGCTGCAGAGGAAGATGGAGGCCGTGGTCAAGGAAGTGGCAGAGGTCAAGGGTCAGCTGCAGCAGAAGGAGGAGGTGAGGTTGGGGTCGAGGGGCCGTGGGTGGGGTCCCGAGCTGAGATTTGTTATTGTTACTGTTCTTATCACGCAGCTGCTTTTGATCTTATCTCTGGTAGACGAATAGTTTGCATTTAGCAATCGCCGTTATCGTCCTCCAGGCAGAGAAGGGGCTGAAGGCGCAGCTGACTGCCCTGACTGCGCAGCTGGTGCAGACCCAGGCCACTCTGAAACAGGAGGAGGCGTCTGTGCAGCGGCTGCGGGAGGACCTGAAGAGCAGCCAGGCCTCCCTGTGTCAGGAGGTGCAGGGCGCGGAGGAGCGGTTGGCCGAGCTCAAGGAGCAGCATGCCCGGCAGCGGGAACAGGAGGCGAGAGTGAAGGAGCAACTGGCCGCCGTGAGCCAGGCCTTGGAGGCAGAGAGGAGCCAGAAGGTCGAGCTGCAGAGGAGCCACGAAAGCACCAAGGAGAGTTTGGAGCAGCTGCAGTCTGACTGCTACGGCAAGGAGTCGGAGCTGCTGGCCCTGCAGCAGGACCTAAAGGTGGGGGCAGGGAGTGCCGGCCAGACCCCCCCCAGGGCCGGTGCTGGGTGGGAAGACTGTGGTTCTGAAGGGTACCCGCCTGGCTCCACGCCCCTGCTGAGGAGGTGGCCTTGTTGGATTGTTGCAGGCCTCTCAGGACAAGATGGCTCTGGCCCAGGAGGAGCTGCTGTCCAGTCGGAACCAGCTGACCCGGCAAGAGGAGCGGATCCAGGAGCTGGTGGCTGCCCGCAAGTCACTGGAGCAGGAGGTGGCCAAGAGGCAGGAGAAGATTGTCCAGCAGGGGGAGGTGCTGGAGAAGCTGCAGCAGCAGCAGGTCGGTCGGCCTCGCATTGTCAGGTGCTGCCCATCCGTCTGCGTGCTTGATACCTTGCCTGTCTGACGCGTGCCACTGTGGGTGACTATCACCAGGTGGCCACGAGACAGGAGCTGGAGAAGGAAAGGGTCAAGGTTGAAGAGCTGAGTGAGTCCAAGAGCCGGCTGGAGAAGAACGTGAAGCAGATCAACACGGACCTGAAGGCCAGCGGAGAACGCTGGGAGAAGGTCAGTCTGGACATTTTCCTTGTCATCGCAGAGGCAAGAAAGAGGTTTGACCAATAGGAACACAGCGGTGATGTAGGGAAAGATCTTTGACCAATGAGAGCAGAGCCTGATGATGTGTAGAAGTTGGATGATGTGAATGTTGAATGTATCTCATGTGGTCATGCTTTGCTGTGGTCCAGGAGGTCTCAGAACTGCGGGAAGCCAAACAGCTTCTAATCCAGCAGAAGCTGGAGATGCAGGGGCGGGTGGAGAAGCAGCAGGCAGCTGTGGAGAAGGAGAAACGGGCGCACCAGGCCACGCGGGACAGCATCCAGCAGCAGAAGCAGGACATGAAGGTGGAGAGGGACAAAATGGAGGCCCAGCTGGTAGTGTGTCCCATGTGCGCGCCCATGTGCAAGCTCGTGCATGTGGGGCCCTGTGTGTCTGACCCCCTTTCCTCCCTGGTGTTGGCATCCAGGCGGCGGAGCAGAAAGCGAAGGTGGAGCTGACGAAGCGCCACGAGGAGGTGGAGTCCAAGCAGGCGTTGCAGATGGCGGCGCTGAACGAGAACATGTCGACGCTGAAGCGTGAGTGGCAGAGCAGCCAGCGGCGTGTTGGCGAGCTTGAGAAGCAGACGGACGAGCTGCGGGGTGACATCGCTGTGCTGGAGGCCACCGTGCAGAACAACCAGGACGAGCGGCG
Source organism: Mormyrus iriodes (assembly GCA_011763525.2). NCBI lineage: Eukaryota > Metazoa > Chordata > Actinopteri > Osteoglossiformes > Mormyridae > Mormyrus > Mormyrus iriodes. The sequence goes on from JAAGVU020000001.1 coordinate 7,072,172, forward strand.
CGCCCTGCTGGAGAGGTGAGCCACTGCTGGCTGCGACGCCTCGCTCACAGGCAGTCAGGGCTAATTAAATGTAAACTTTGTGCTGTTAAACCGGCGATTTTGATTCTGGCCCCCCCCCCCCAGGTGTCTGAAGGGCGAGGGGGAGCTGGAGAAGCTGCAGGCCAAGGTGGTGGAAATGCGTCACAAGCTGGATGACACCACCGCTGCCATGCAGGAGCTGGGAAGGGAGAATCAGTCTTTACAGGTCGGCTTAGCAGTCAGAGGCCAGGGGGAGGGTGTCACCCTGCAGGTCTCGGGCTGTTTGACAGCAAGCTAAAAGCCTGTCCCTCTCTGGCCATAGATTAAGCAGTCGCAGACGCTGACTCGGAAGTGGACGGAGGACCACGAGGTGCAGAACTGCATGTCCTGTGGGAAGGGCTTCTCCGTCACCATCAGGAAGGTGAGTCTGCCCTCCTCAAGCCTGGCTTCTGCCCGGAGTGTTCCGCTTGAGTTTCCGGAATTTTCTGTCTGAATCCCCGCCACCCGCTGTACCGTCCCCAGCACCATTGCCGGCACTGTGGAAACATCTTCTGTGCGGAGTGCTCGGCCCGGAACGCGCTGACGCCGTCGTCCAAGAAGCCAGTGCGGGTGTGCGACACCTGCTTCGAGGAGCTGCAGGGCTGACGCCCCCCATGAACCGACACCCGTACCGCCACCACCCTCCCACCCCCGCACCCAGTCTGCCGCACTTCACACTTGTATGTTCTTGGGCAACTCCTCTCTATCCCATCTGCACGAGGGCACTGTGGCTGTCTCTGCCCGAGAGGTCGCCAGTGGATCGCAGGACTCTGAGAGGTACTTTCAGGGCTGTGTCACAAGGGGGCGCTGAGGGGGTTTGCATTGGGAACGTCAGTGTCCTGTCTGATCTGTATAGTGCCTTTTACTTCAAATGGGAGTCCGTCCGTCCGTCCACACTGCCATGACGTACATCTGCCATGATAATGCTACGCTACAGTTTTTTGTCCTGGCAGACTTGCAGTAGGCAATGAAAAGCCGCGCGTTTCAAATTCGGAGAGATTCTGCAACAGGGAAGATGACGCAAGTCACTTCATTAAGGGAACGCCTGCTGTCTGATCAGATGTTCAGTAGGAAGGGTTAGACAGCTATTATTTACTTAAGAACCAAAGATGATGATCTTTCTTTTCAGGCCTGTTGCGTATACACACATGCACACACAAACACACACACGCAATTTCCTGCCTGTGCGCGAGTATTCAGTTTCGCCTGGCTGCATGCTTATCTCGACGTGCCGTAGCTCTCCTGCAACAGGCTCGAAATGCCAGTGTTTTAAGATGGTCCAGCATTTTTATGAAACGCAATGATTTGTCTGCAGAACAGGCTAGCCAGAGCCGTCTTATTTCTATGGAATTATCCACTTTCTGCAAACCGGTCGGGGTGGTGTGTCTACGGAGCACAGGGGCTGGGAATTAACTGGTTTGAAATTTGCTGCTTGTCTGGACATGTATACTCCTTTGCCATGGACACAGTTTTCCTTGTCAGGAAGGCAGTGATCGTAGGCTGCTGGATCTGGTGCGCTGAGCAGGTGTGATCAGCCAGGTCACATGAGTGCTACTTGCCATGCCATTGGTTGTCCCAGAGCTGTATTTGGAATGTAGCTCACCTCAGACCCTATGGTTTCCGGTTAAACCTTTTAACAATGTTTCAAACACAGTGGCATGTCCACTTACTGCTCAGGCCTGTGAGGTGTGCCGGCCCCTTGGGAAGTACAGTAATTTAAAAGGGCGGCTGGGAGCACCATGAGATCTAGGCCCAGTCCATGCTGAGGCCGATGAAACCTGGAGTCCTGAAGCTTCCTACAGCTCCTCATAAAACACCTGAACCCGAGGCCCACGAGGACCACCGTAGCAGGAGGGGAATTCTGAAGCTGATTTCACAGATCATCTCCAGGGTGATGGTGTAAGCCACTCGGTCTGTCTCCTGCTCTTGGGAGGAGAGCCCTGTCCACCCTGCTCGTGCCAAGGCAGCGTGCTCCTTGCTCTGTAGCCGTGGCCGTATGCCTGACCGCCCCAAGTCTTAACATGCATCTGCATTATCCTTTTTAAGTCACCTGCAACTGATGTTAATATTGTGGGGGAAAAAAAGTGAAATTGCTTTAATTTCTGTACAAAATGGACATCTACTAATGTAAGATAATATGAAAAAAACTTGTGACTGCAAATTTAAGACACTATTTCTGGTCTCGTATATTTTATTTAAAAAATGCGACACTACACGTAACTGGATGGTTTAGATTTCTCGCCGGTCACGCTTACGGGTCATGTGGCTGTCCACGCGTCTGTTTCTTGGCATTCATTTTCGCCAGGGGGCGCTGTTCCTCTACGGCTCTGTTACAGGGTTATACTGATGTTACTGGGAGATGTAATGGAAGCCCAGAAGTACCAGTCATTTTCCTAGTTTGCCATTGTGGTTTAATACTGAATAAAATGTATGTTTCTGTTTTACTTTGGATGTTTGTGAATTTTTTATTATTTTTTTTTAAGTGTCTTAAGATGATGCTATAACTCCTGTTTTCTGTATTACACCGTTTGGAGATGCATGCAGATTGTGAGTAAAGGGGGTATTTTTGGCCAGGTGACGTAGGACATGATATGAAACCCCCTCCAGGACACAAGATCAGCACAGGTAGACTGCAGAAAGCCAGGTCTGCATTTTGTTTAATTGTAAACAAGATGACAAGTAGTCTTTTTACAATAAGGCAGAAATTCTAATACAGGAGGTTATTTACAAGGTTGTTTGGTTTCTGGGATGGTTCCATTACTAGATCTGCGAGGACTCAAGCCTGGGTGCTCGGGCTTGCTGGAAGTCCTGTCTCTGCAGTGCTGCAACAGCGCCCTCTATCTCTGACATCCAGCATTTCTGAAAGGGACAGGAGAAGCCAGGGCTAACGATCACCGCAGTGCAGAAACTACTGCGCTCGCCGTCCTGCGCGCTGCAGGGTTTAGTCCTACCTGCTAAACACTGTTTCACTACAGAAATTAGTTTCACTTTTGGGGGAGCTGCAGCAGTGAGACGAGTTAAAAAAAAAATAATAATAATTAAAAATGGGAGTCACGCGTTTTGAGAACCTGTATGTCAGAGTCCCTTTGGGTAATGGCACCCAGTTGAAGATTTTTAAAGGGATATTTGTATTTATTTTAAGTGCCTGTGCCCCCAGGTAATAGACAACAGCCTACAGTCATGGAGATCCTGGGAGCGGCTGCAGTTCATGGCTGGTTGGGCTTTTAACCTGTGTACTTCCCACATGGAGCCCAGCAGCTCCCTGCGGTGTGTGTGTGTGCCGCAGGTCTCCCTGTACGTTAAGGCTGAACGGCGGGGGTGCCCGCGGTACCTTGATGGCCTCGGATCCTGCCTGCAGGATGTAGACGCCGACACACTGCTGGTAGCGGTTCAGGCACAGGATCACGAAGGTGTTAGGCAGGCCAGATGCTGTGGAGATAACACTGTTACTGACAGTGGGGGGGTTGGTCTTTATTTATACACTTCCATGTCTCCTGGAGTAACCTGTCCATGTCATTCATTCCTGTCAAAATCAGACACGGATGGATGGATGCATGGATAGATGGAGGTCAGACACTAAAGAGCAAAATTTCCATTTATTCCAGTCTTAGTTATTAAATATAATTCTTTGTCCTGATTTCCACAGTCTGCTTGGAAGGTTCTGCAAGAGATCAAATGAACAATTTTTTTGCAGCATGGCCGCTGTATTTTCTCAGAATGGTGGGTTTTTTTCATTTACACAGATGGTAGCTATGTTACACGCCAGGGAATGAGAAGAACTAATCGATATCTACACCATCTACGTGCTGTGTGCCCACACTGCCGACTCTAGCCGTGACTTGGTCTACGTAACTGACCTGTAGCGTTTAACTGGTCGACATTCCTCAGCTGGAGCCGGTCCAGTGAGACGGGCTGGTCCAGGACCATAAAGGTGCAGCCGTCCTGCTGCTCCTGGTTCAGTGCCAGTCGCATTGGGTTTGGGTCCAGCCCAGTGGGTCGCTGGTGCTGCAGGGAGATGAATACTGAGCCTGTTCCTCCACCTGCACCATCTCGATTGTAACTTTTAAGTCTTAAAGCTTTAGATATGTTTTGTGGAAATTTCTCCCAGTCTGGTCCTTGGGGACCCACAGACAGTCCACGTTTATCTTCTTTATCTGGCAAGTAGCTGGGAGGGAGCAAAAACGTGAACCGTCTGCGGGTCCCCAAGGACTGGATAGGGAAACGCTGGTTTCTGGTGTGTGGCAGACAGCTTGGAGTGCCACCCTGTGGTGGTACTCAATTAGTGATCTGTGCTAACTGGCTAGCGCTTTTCTGCACTCGGCAAAGTGCAGGCATTTCATTTACCTTCTTATTCCTCTTGATCTTGGTGATAAGAAGGAATTCCTGAAACAGGAAGAGGTGTACCTCGCGCACCTTCGATTGCTCTGTGAACGGCAGAGACAGGTCACGGCTTTCACACAGTGCTGGGAGTGCCTCCCTGTGGTCAGCTGGCGACTGGCATCTGACCCTTACCTACGAGGGACAGTTTCCCTTCAAACAGCATAGTCCGTTGAGTAACCAGGTTGTCAAGTGTTGCAACCTTGAGGAGATGTTTCAAACTCTGTAGACAATGAATGCAGGCAGTTATAACGAATTTATACATTTTTTCTATTATCAGAAGTATTTGTAATTTCATAAGAATTAAAATACTGCTAAGCACTATTAGAGGTCCATACATCTTTGCTGAGATGTGCACTAAGGGCAGGGGTCCCTGTGTCTGTACTAAATGTGGACTAAGGGCAGGGGTCCCTGTGTCTGTACTGAATGTGGACTAAGGGCAGGGGTCCCTGCGTCTGTGCTGAATGGACACTGTACCTCAGGAACAAAGGCCCTCTTATTCCGCTCCCACACCTGTGGCCAAACCAGGCACTCCTTCAGCTGCTGAATGTTATGGTAATTATCCAGCCATTTCACCTTCCCTTCCAGGTCCTCTACACAGATAGGGGTAAAATCAAGGTTTACAATCATCAGTAACATCACCACCACCACCACCACCATCATAAACATGTCCATCGCCAGCACCAGCAGTACCCTTGATTGGATCCCTGAACCGGATCCCTTCTTATCGCCACCATGATTAACCGACTCAGCTGCAGCAGTGGTATTCACACTATAAATGTTACCATTTCAAATCTCGAAGAATGTTTTTTTTAAGTCATACTAAATGCAAATTACTGCTTTAAGAACAGAAAACACCTGCATCTGACCTGCATCATAACTCAATTTAAAATATGTTGAATTTGTCATGAAGAAATATTGTAGTTGTATTGTCAGTTGTTCATCTGTCAGTTTCATTGGCTGGTATTGATCTGATAGAGTATCTGGTGAATAATGAGATGATCGTTGATAGGGCCACAGCACATGTGCATTGTGGGAAACGGTGTGGGTGTGTCTGTCAACCTGATGACCGCAAAACTACTGATTTGTTATTTTTTTTAACCTGACTTCAGCATTTCTTCCTGGCTTCCCCCACTAAGAGCAGAACTGCCGCAGCTTCTCCCTGGTACGATTACCCAGGTGGCGCACATAATGGAGCCACACCTTCCCACAGGCCAGCGTGCAAAACCAGTTTGACCGGCATGGGCACAACTATTGTGCTTCACTAGCCTATGACTGACCAAAGGGCACTATATGTACCCTTTGTCATCGCTTAGATAAAGTCCTGGCTGGTTTTATGGTTTGAATTTCATACTTGATAACTAACAAAAGGCCTCCAGTGAAGCAGTCAGAGCTGCCTTGTGCCCATGATATCACACAGAGATGGTCTACCGACATGGCTGAGTATCTGGCCAAAGCTGCTCCTTTTCGCTAATCAGTTGGACAAGCAAAGAAGGTATGATTAAAAAGTGCTTGACCAAGTGGGAGTTAAGATGTTACGATGCATGCAACCCAAACTGGTCCTGAGATCAAGTCCAGAAAAATGGCTATGGAAAGAGACTGTGGAACTCATCCTGAAAGAGGTTCAGAAGCTGCCTGACATAGACCAGGACAGACTCACGTATGCTTCTGTCCACTATCTCCACCACGGCCTCCACAGCTCGGCTCTCTTCCTCACTGCTGCTACGCTTGCAAATGTTCCTCAGCAACAGTGGGTAGCGGGTCAGACGCTGCAGCGGCGCCACCTGCAGGTCCTTCAGCTGTAGCCGTCGGCATTCTGGGTGGCTCTGACACCACTTTGGAAAGGGGAGGGTTTGGGCAGAACAGGGAGAGGACGTGAGCTACATCCACTGGAACGGAGAGTAGCACCTCAACAAGCACATTGAACTCCTGGGTGTCCCTCAGATAAGCCCGGATCTGTCCTTACAGCCTCAGGGGGAGCAGATTAGTTAGTGATTAATGGCAATGATTTACATCCTAAAGGTTGGTGGTTCAAGTACCATTAGGGGTCTAGCAAGCTACCTTGACATAAGCCTTGAAGTCTTCCCTGTGTTTCAGGCTATCCACATAGAAGGTTGTAGTTGAGTAGTTGAGGCAGTACTTCTGCTGGCAGTGGCAGATGCTCTCCTTGAAACCCTGTGAAATGGCCATGAGTCACAGTATTTGTGGGAATGGCAGTCATGCATGAAGTGGTTCCAAAGGTAGACCAAAAGAGATCCAACCTTCTTATGGAAGCTGTCTAAATTCACCTCCTTGTCTTTGTCTACTCACACATCCCCGACGTCACCATACACACCTTGATGAGCAGATCTGTGAGTTTGGGTGAGGTGGCCGTCACTGGGATTTCCCATGACTCTTTGATGACTCGTAGAAGACTGGTGAGGAAACCAAAGCTCACCTGTAGGGGAAAGGCACACCTCTCTAAGCCACAAAAGCTGTTCTTTATGAACACGATCAGTAAGTGAATGGCATGAAAACAATTTCTCTAGAATGAGCCTGTCTCTAGGATGTGTGTCACGCATTGGGGTTGTGCACCTTCTTGGTGGCTTGCAAGGTCATACCAAGCATAGTTCGTTCAAATTGGCAAAAAGTCTCCAGGGATCAACATCCTGCAGGCAGTCATTCTCTTGTAGGTTAGACAGTGTGACCAGGAACACCTGCCAAGCACAGAACATCTGGCTGATGCTATACTTCCTCCTCAGTTTGTCCACTAAACTCGAGCAAATTAAAAACCACGTCCACAGCTGTTGAGGAGCGTCACCTGCTTCAGAACCATGAGCTGGTCGAGGAAGTACACACATTCGCTAGTGAAGAGCTCCCACACGGCCTCTTCCCTCCTATGGTGCTGATCCCCACCTTCTAGCTTGCCTTTGCAGTCATGGATCTTCAAGAAGCCCTCCAGAGAGCAGTCCTGGGGTGGAGAGGCATTGCATTGGTAGTTGTATGTCTAATTTCTGTCACCCGTGTCATGCTGGATTGCCAGTGGTCATCAGCATCTCACTTTGTATGTCTGTAGCTCTGTGTCCCTCCAGTCCTCCACGTGCATAGCGGACAGGTGTTTCATCACATCTGACACAGAGCCCACCTTTCCTTTGGCCTGAGAGAGGGGCAGACAGAGGGTTAGGGGGGCTGGTTTCAGTGGAGCTTTTTTCTAATTCTTTATCATCCAGCCTGTGCAACTGGGTGCTTATGAACTTCAAGCTAGTTTTAATTTGAGTTTCAGCCTGTCCTAGCCACACTTCTCGGCTTCCAGTCCCCTTTTTGCAAAAAAAAAAAAAAAGCCTGGGGGTCCCTGGCACCTACCAGCGCACGTCTGGTGAATGGCCACTTTGACTTCTTAGTATCTGTAGTAAGAAAAACAGCAGCATGCATTGGTGTGATACGTGTGGTATGAGCAGTTTACCTGAGGAGGCCAGATAGCTGGTTAAACAGCTATGTTAGTGAAAGGTTAACCTGGGTCACGGCCCAGGTATAGGTTAGGTTGCGAGGCAGGGCTCTGCAGCTGCAAAAACAGTGTTCCTCAAACATTACACATCGCCCTAAAATATTTCCTGTCACCCGGTAAACATCCCTATTCCTATCTGCCACTTTGTTCTTGTTTTATGTCATACATGATTTGTGTAAGAGGTCATGAATGGTCAGATTATGAGTGCTGTTGTAAATATGCAACCACTGACAAATGATGATATGCTGTTTAGATGAACTGGGTGCCAGTCAGGCTATAATGACCCAAGGATTTAGCTGCCCTAGCGTTCGAAGGGATGGTACTAAAAAACGCTTTGCATGGTACAGTGCGAGTGCAAGTCTGTGCGAGTCCTGCATGGTTCACTAGCTAATTCACAGTCATTGAGCCCTGGTCTCTGACAAAAAAAATGCTCATTCTGCAGCCTGTTAATCAGGTCTTTGCTGATGTAGAGGCTTGTGGTTGCAATCATGTCAAATTGGGGACAATCAAAACAAAACGTAACTAATCGTGCAGCAGAAAAATGAGAGATGGGAGATGACCTGAAATGGTGGAGTGGGATAGGATACCTGCTGCCCCGTTGGACACGAACAGGTCTCCCGGTGACATGTCCAGTCCCGGCAAGCTGATCACTACCGAACTCCGTCTCCTCTCCTCCAGCCTGGGGGCTCAGAAAAGGAGGGAGAGAGGAGAGGAGGTGGAGAAAAGAAGATGAAGCCAAAGAGTGGGATCGAGGAAAGAAGGATGGAAAATGCAGAGGTCATTTGAATTACTGTGCTCTAACTGACTTTCAACATCTATGACTATCCAGAGAGAGATCTAATCACAAGTCATCAGTCATGTAACGCTTTCTACTGTGTTGAAAATCTAACCCTGAGGTTATGACATTACTTTATTAAAATGATGACTTAATTTACCTTGATCAGGACAAGCTTACAAAGGTGTGCCTTATCTACACTGATCAGTCTTCCTAGAGTTTCAGCACTATATCCAAAGAGCAGACACATGGTGCCCACTGCTGGAAACATCTCCACTGGATGAATGAAAAGGGGTCTGTTCATGAAGCTCAGAAATTGAGAAGTCACTACAAACAGGAGCAAAACAGCTCAAGACCGCATGCGCTAGAGGTCTACACCAACACCGGGTGTTTCTCTTTTACAGGTAACAGATGTGCAGCTGTCACATCTCCTTAATCTGATTCGTGACCTTCTGACACTCCAGGACACCCCATCATCCTGCTTTGCACAGAGAAACAGTTCTGAAGTTGAACAACACCAACAACATTACAAAACAACGCAGCGCAAATTGCCAGAAAAATTCAGTTGTGGCGGGGAATAGAACGCTTCCTGACATCTGCATGTGATTGAAATTTCCTCTCTAAAACGAGGATTATGGGGCAGTGTATGGCTCAGTGGGTTCAACTTCTGTGCCGGTGATCATAAGGTTGACAGCTGGATTCCTGAGGTTGGCAAAGTTGTGTCACCGTTCGGCCCCTGAGCAAGGCCTTTCATCCCCAACTGCTCCAGGCACTGTCTGACCCTGCTTTCTCAACTGTACATCACTTTGCATAAAAGCATCTTCTTAGTAAACGTCTCAGCACAAAGCCTCCTGTGATATCTCCAGCTCTCCTTGCAGTGCTGAAGTGACCGCACAGAAACGGACTCCACTTGCGGAGCCAGGATGACGAACCCTGGCCAGGCCTCCAGACCTGAAACACTGTTAGTCTTGGGCCAGTTTCAGTGTCATGTGGCGCGACCGAGCCGATTGAGCACTGCACAGAAACCGCCCCACTCTGCTTTCTCGTGATGTTTACTGATGCAGGAAGTTGTCCTTGTGCTCTGGTCAAGGTCTATGTTATATTCTCTGTGTTATGGAGGCTTTTAATCCATCAGGATGCAGTGTGTACACACACCTGCCTCCAGTATGTTCTGTGGCCCAGGACGCACTGCTGACTGCATTTGGGCGAAGCAGTTACATCTTTAATATCCAGGGCGAACTGCCCCCCCCCCCCAATAAAAACATAAAAAAATATGACGGGAGCTGTTCTACTGAAGGTTCTGTCAAGCCTAAAGGCAGATGTCTGCATGCATTTTGCATTTCAGCAATAAGAAGACAGTGATGAGCTGGGCAAAAACAAAGTTGTTTGTAAATACCACAAATCTCCAAAAGCGAGACGACCTCCTGGTGTGCAACCTTGGCACTTACTTGTCACGTTAAATAAAAAGTTCATGAATGCAGCTGCTTTGGGGTCAATTCTTAATGCATATATTAATATTTTTAATAATGCACCAGGTTAGAGGGTTCCTTCTCCAGTGTACAGCATTTGTTCTCTGAGAATCTCTTTCCTATCCATGCATAATTGGTATTGTAACTGAAATAATCAATATTAAATCTAATCGAATTGAATCAGAAATCAAATCGAATAGGGACTGTGTGAATTGGAACTGAATCGATTCCAGAAATCAGTGGCAATTCCCAATGCTGCTGTACTGGATAATGTGTGCAGTACGTCATACTCTATGTTGCTGAAGTACAAAAGCTCTAATAGTAACTGATGCTTTCTGATTTTAGTGGATTCCATAATTTCCAGAGACTGTGAATCTCATCCAGCAAGCTGGGCTCTGCTAAACCCTGGGAAGGAGGTGGGGGGCTCATAAACTCCAAGGCTGTAATGTGGGCTCCTTGGGTCCAATTTGCCAATCTGTATCCAAGCAGAGTACACACTGGAGCCTCCCAATACCTGGTGTCCTTCTAAACCCAACTGAGCATGTGATCATGAGACTAACCGGGATAGGGTGCACTGGCTCTGGGGAGGTGAGAAACAGAAGATAATTGGATCACCTTCTTCACCCTGGTACCTCCATCAGTTTGTATCCATCCCACTTATAAATGTTTGAATAATTGGCCCAGCCATAGCTTTGACTTTCAAAGGAGGTTGTTGTGGCATCCAGTGGGAAGCTCGTTCCAAATCTCACCATAGCTTTGACTTCTGGAAATATGCAAAACATTAAAACAACACTAAAACAGACTGACTCCACCTACCGTTCCTCAGATGGATCCTTCGCCTGTAAAAGTAAGCAGACACGCGAGAATTAGTCATAGCCCGTTTGAGTAACGTCATGTCAAGACTGACGAATTATTTGCCATCACCGCAATTAGCGTCCAGAAAGACAGTTTAGGCACCTGATAACACGGAAAACACTCGCTGCATTTTTATAGCCCCCCCATATATACACTCAGTTTAACGTCAGGAAATACCTCGCAGGCAGCCTGTATTCAGTCAGTTCAGTTCAATTCAATTTATTTTTATATAGCGCCTTGCAAAACGGAGTCGCCCCAAAGCGCTCTACATGATATTGAGAGAATAACAAAATAAGGAAAAGCAAAAACGGTCGATGCGACTAATGGAAATACCAATAGTTTGAAAAGAACATATATCTCCACTAACCGCAAATATTCCCTCGTTTACCCTTGCTTGTGCCTGCCTCAGAGTTAAACTAAATTTAAGGAGCGGGCTCTCTCTGGGTATCCACGGGTACTTGTTGATTCAGTGGATGTCTAAAGCATCTCTGTGTGGGTGACTATGTCTGCAGGTCAGGGACCATGTGACGTTAAACTAAGGGAACTCCCATTCCCAGTTTTAAAGTAGGCATATTAATGGACATCAACAACAGTATTTTATCGTGATAATATGATTTTATTACATAATTAAACTCACACATAGGCCTACCTGATCTAAGTGCTCCTCCACTCCTCCTGGCTTTCCGCAACCGGGCTTGGTAACCCCATATGACGTCTTTCTCTTTTCAATCATACTGTTGTCCAGAGTGTAGCATCTACACGATCTGTTCGCAGATTGCACCGGGGACACGACGGGTTGGCTGTCGTGCTCGCCGTTCGGCCGGACTCCTTGCTCCGGGCAGCTCCCGAGTTCCGGTAGCGGAGACCCGTGCCTGTACTGGGGCGAAAGTGCGCTCCACGAAACGGGGGATTCGCAGGTGAGCGTGTCCTCCTGGGTGCCGTTCCCCTTCATGTGCTCCTGGAAGTCCTTTACGGGTCGTCGTACGCTGCTCCTCATTCTCCTCAAAGTGGGAGACGTGGAAATCCGAGCTGCCGCATGTCTGTTAAACTGGAGAAACGGCGTGACCTTTTCATCTTGATCCTGGAGCGCAGCGTGCTTCCCTTTTACATACGACCTCGGTTCGTCCGTCCACATTACGGTCGGGGTGCTGGTCTGCGTCTCTTTGTCCTCCAGGAGCAACATGTCCGTCTGGGTCTGTGCCGCGGGGCGCTCCGCCGCACCGTCCTCCCCCGAGTAGCGCTCGGTGGAGCTCCCGTCCAAAGTTTCTTCCAGTATTGCTCCATTTTCGCAAACTATAGTGGTGTGTTTCTCCGACGACATTTTTCATATTAGCGCGTTGTTTATGCTACTAAATGATAAATAATGCAAGCGGACACTTCATTTTCTAATCTTGTCTCAAAGTTCCGATGTTTATCTGAAAAAACGATAGGGGAAAATTATAAGCAGTAGGGTAGGTTTACATTGTGTGTGTTTTTTTAATTAACGTTACAATGATTTTCAGGTTAAGAAACACATTACTCGACTCGGAGTACCCAGCGTCGCGTCCGGAGAGCAGCGAAATGTCCACCAGCGCATATTTAACATTTGCCTGGCACACGGAGAGGGGGGCTTCACTTACCCTCGGTAAACCCACGGAGCCTTCCAAAAAGGTTGTCCCAAAAACACGTCCGGTAGCATATTTCGATGCGAACGATTCAATGCTAGAGAGTATCGCTCATCTGACACGCTGTTGCTGACAGCTGCGCATAATACGGAAGAGACGCTCGGAGTTGCGTAAATGTCGCTTCAGGTGACAGTAAACGTTCATGTAAAATGCAAACACCCTGGAAAGAGTTTAGTTAAAATGGGCCAAATGACCGCAGAGCTGCTTTTATTATCAATATGAATGGTGTCTGTTGATATATCAGGGTATCTACCTGTGCCTGAAACAAAGCGATCACAAACAATAGGTTGAAGAAAGCCGATTCCCCTGTGACTCACGGTTGTCCGCCGACCGCCGGTTGTCAACGATGCACGCTCCGCAAGCCGGCTGCACCTGCGGAGGGGAGGATAGAGCCGCCTGCCCCTGGCAGCGTCGACATACTCCGTGGCATGTCACATCTCGTACGACACAAAGGTCGGGAGATACGAGAGTCGTCAGGTCTTTTTTTCTGCACTCCCCGTCGTTTGCTGGGGGTGGTGACGCTGGGGGTGCAGATAATGACTGGAACAAAATACTGCTTTACAGTTTTGTCACACAGCAACGGCACACAAAACTCCACCATCGCCATAACAGACGCTTGTTTTTTTTACTATCTTTTTTACGATCTGCTGTTTTGCATAAACATATATTTAGTTCATTAGTAGAATTTATGTTAAGTGTTCGACTGTACATTAGCTCGTGTTCTTATATCAAACGTTTAATGTAAAATTGCACTTAAAATTGTATTAGATTCAGTATTTCCAGCCTTCATATAGCTTGCTTCTCAGTGCGGTTCAGGGCCGAAAAGGCAGCAAACACTCTCACGGTGACCCAGAAAACATTTGCTCGCCATGAAAAATTGATTGATTGACATCAAATATAGTGTTATGGTATAACCGGTATCAGGTACAGGGTGCACCCCTGCTCTGTGGTACCTGGGATAGGCTCACTGGTTAAGTGGTGAGATACGGATGAATAGTGTGGTCTGTTGTAAAATAACAATGCACGGGCCCATGCTCATATCTCGTGCTGCTTTGTTTTGTTTGTTTTGCCAGGATTTGCGTCTCCAGTTCGGCAAGCAAATCCCTTGTCAGAAGATACAGGTTGCGGCTGTTGAGCTCGCAGTACTGCAAAATTATCCCTCCTGTAAAAATTTGCTCTGTTGCATAATTCACCGCCGTCGTAACGTGATAACACCCCGATACTGCCGCTCCTTAGCGGCGTGTGTCCCTAATAGAACTCAAGGCCATATGCAGCTTTTGGCCGTCGACCCGGGTGATGCTCCTGATGGCACACCTGCCGAGCCGAAGCCGCTCCTGCGATGGGGTCGTCTTACAGCCACCCATTACGGTGGCACTTAATGGCCTTCCATTGCGCAGTCCCCGCGCTCTGCATGTGTCTCGGTTACCAGCCGCCGCACCATCGCGTCACCCTGAGAACGAGTCAGACCTGAGTTTCACATCGGCAGATTTTGGACCAAGCTGAAGTCATCGTTACTCTTGTAAATATTACCTGTGCCTGCGGCTTGGTCCGCTCGCCTGTAAGCCTGCTTAGAAACTGGCCAACACCTTTTAAGGGTGACTAAGAATTCCAATTGTACATATATTTTAATTTGAATATGTACACACAAATATTTGTGTACAGTGGGTGTAGAACGTACCCGCCTCCATTCATTATTTTATGTGACCTACAGTCCAAAAAAAAAACGCGCAGCAAAATTAGATTTCATATCATATTTATTTAAAAATCACATCTTCCAATATCCAAGTGAAAAGAGACAACCCCCCCCCCTCCCACGGGGTTAATAATTAGCGGAAACGCTTTTTGGTTGCATTATAAATAGCCGTGAGCCTGTTAGGTTACATCTTCACCAACTTTGCCCATGTTGTGGGAAATATATCTGCCCACTGGTCATGATGATGTTAACATATCGTTAATAAAGAACCGTGTGTCCCTGAACCTCTTTGTGAATCATATCACAAAGGAGTCACAAGGACGAGTGACTGTAGGGTCTGTTATCCTGCGCTTTCTATTCACCTTCAATTTCCTGGTAGCCCGGCTCTCAGGTGGAGCCTCCTACTCTGTCCGCTTTTCATAACAGAGCTACATGCCCCGTGCTAGTGACAAATAGAGTTGCCACCTGTCCCTTATAATACGGGACGATCACACATTGGAACATGCTGCGTCCCATATTATACATGGTGGCAACCCTAGCGACAGACACCATGAGCCCGTTACCTCTTACTGTACATAGTGATTTGGTCATGTGATGGAGTCATGTTATGTGTTATGTTTTTTTTTAGGCCTGAGCTAATTGATGCGTGTCGACTGCTTTTGCCTGGATGCACAGGCCGCCCTCAGGCAGGAGGACCCGGAACAGTACTGGATCATCTTTCAGCCGGTTTGCTGGGCATTGCTGTGTGAAAATTAGACTTTCAGAGCCCCCTAGTGGCTAATAAGGGTCATTGCGGTGAACTCATCAGTACCGCTGACAGCATTGGGGTTAACGAGTTCAGCACCTGGCAGCCAACGAGGAAGCTGGTCACGGCAGGATGGTGCCACACTCATAAATAATTTCTTCTTTCCTGCATGTGTGCCTGGGAGCCGAGTGCATGCAGTTGCTGCTGATTTGTATGAACCTCAGCTCAGTGCTGTGATGTAGGTCTGTCCTCCACACAAGTTTGACAGATTCAAGGTTAGAGGGGAAAAAACACACGATCTGCTGATCTGCCCCAAACTGTTCCACCAGCCAAGGAGAATGCTCTGGATCACTTCTGGGGTACTGTGGCGTGGCTGTGGAAATCTGCTGAGTAGAAAAGCCCTTTGATAAAGGGTTTAGATATTGATGCAGCGATAGAAGGAACAGGATGTAAATGTTCACAGAAGTCAGCACATGTAGCCCAGCAGCTGCCTGGTTCAGGAGTCCAGTTTTCAATGTCCCTCCCCTGCAACTTGTCATGTTTATGATAAACTCATCATAAACTCCCTCCCTCTGGTTTACAGCCTGTTACTTTTCTTGTAGGTGAGTCTGTTGTGACTGTGGACCCACATATCTTAGGTAAATCATTGCTCACTCAGGCCATGGGCTTGGTTTAAGGGGTTTATTAGAAATATTTTCTGTTTCCAACAACATCAGGTAATGGTTCCATTGCCATATAAGTGAATTACACAAACAAAGTAAAATTTAGTACAGTATGGTTCATTGATAAGGTAATAGAATAAAATACTTGGACCATGAGTCTTTTGGCCTGATAGCTCTAGTGGGGTGTCACAGAGGCTCAGACCCCTTTCCTACAAAAAGGGCTGGATAATTTAAGTGCTACATACCCAGTTCTGTCCTGCCTGAAAGCAGGGGAGGGTACCCCATAGTAAAGAAGCTTTTTATGGTTTCTGTGAGCTGTGCAAAGTAAACAAAGGGTAGCTGTGAGAGACAGGATTTCTAAAAGCTATGCATCAACCCGTAAGAAATGAAATGCTTTGCTTTTTTGTGTGGTGAAGGTTATAAAGCTCCTTAGTATTGCGTAGCATTCCACCATGCTTGTTCATACCTGCATTTTGGAGCGTGCTGTCCCACTGACCTTTTACACTGTGACCTCTGACCTCTTCAGCACTGACATTTATGTACTGGGAGGACTGGCTTTCCCCCTTTGTTCTGGGGGTCATTGATGAGCCAGTAGAACTGGCGCAGAGTGAGCAGTAGAGGGCAGTGTTTTCCCTCAAATCCCTCAGCCCTTTGAAAGAAGAGTTATAAAGTGCTTATTCCACTGCAGGCTGGGTTTTGATTCAGTTTATCTTTGGTTAAAGAGGCAAAGGATGAAAATAATAGTTTTTCTGCCACAGAGATGTGGTAGTTAAATAGCTGGCGTTCTGTCTTTGTGCCTCTTGGAAGCCAGCTCTGTGTCTGCAGTTTTTGATACCTTTGGTTACTCCCGTTTTCTCTCAGCTGCTAAACGTGAGCAGCTCCGGTTGGCTGTAAATTTCCTTGGTGTGGGAATGTTTGTCTAAATATGAGCACCATTATAGCCTCACACCTCCATTGCTCACCTTCCACCATACGTATCCTTGGTAAGGTGTCGGATACCCATGACCCTCACTAAATGGTTATTGACTACGGTTAGGTATTTCCCACTGAACTGTGGGCCTGTGGGAATGCCCCAGTGAGGGTGTGGGTGTGCCTGGGTGTGATTTTTGGGTGTGTTCCTGCTGGTGCGGCACGGCGGCCAGTATAAAAGGTGACACACGCCCTGCGCGTGCTGTTAGTATTCCGAGCAGCTGCAGCTGGGACAGACAGAGCTTACATAATGTCTGCACTGGGTCCACAGCAGGAGCAGAGGAGAGACGTGCTGTCTGGTGTGCCGGGGGATGAGTCACCAGCCGATGGGGGGGCGGATCATCACTCACTGCAGGAGTTAACCCTTACTGTCCTGGAGCACCTCACTTCCACAGTGCCAGTGCAAGCTCTGTGACTGGGACTGGGCGAGCTCTGTGGCAGTGTGAGCTCTTTAATGGTGACAGTGTGACCTCTGTGTCAGTTTGACTTCAGTGACAGTATGAGCTCAGTTACAGTTTAATTTCAGTGACAGTGAGAGTATTAACTCAGTGACAGTATGAGTTCAGTGTCAATTCAACTGCAGTTTGACCTCAGTGACAGTGACAATGTTACTTCAATGACAGTGACAGCATGAGCTAAGTGACAGTGACAGTGTGACCTCAGTGACAGTGACAGCATGAGCTAAGTGACAGTGACAGTGTGACCTCAGTGACAGTGACAGCATGAGCTCAATGACAGTGAGTGAGTGACAGTGACAGTTTGACCTCAGTGACAGTGACACCATGAACTCAGTGACAGTTTGACCTCAGTGACAGTTTGACCTCAGTGACAGTGACAGCATGAGCTCAGTGACAGTTTGACCTCAGTGACAGCATGAGTTCAGTGACAGTGAGTGAGTGATAGTGACAGTTTGACCTCAGTGACAGTGACAGCATGAGCTCAGTGATAGGCTTGGCCTGTTTAGTGTGGCTGCAGTTTCCCACCTCCCATGCTTGATCTTGGCATCCCCAGCTGTCTGTCACTCTCTACTCTCACTTCTTTCGGTCCATCCTGCTGTTGTGTTACGAGCATCTCCATATGTGGGAAATCTCATTAGGACAGCAACCGTAAGCTGGGGAACGGTGTCCGACCAATGAGGCACTTCGCGTTTGTGAGGAATGCCGTCCACTCTGCCCTTGACATGTTTGAGGACACAGCCCTCCCGTTCCCACGGGGAGGTCACGCAGCCCTCCTTTCTCCCTAGAGGTGGAAAACCCATGAAAGTAAGTGATACATCTTGCGTTATGCCGTGCCCCCCCCTGCTGTGTTTGTCTTCATTGCCTTTTCTCTGACGGTCGCATTAGCTGACATGTGGCAGGATTAAGTCCCGGCACGAGCCGCTTAAGTCCCCAGGTAGTTGCATGCATGCAAATCGACACGCAGCCCTGCGCCTGGGCCGGACCCTGCCGCAGAGCCCCTTCCTGACGCATCATTGGCTGGCGGCCAGCTCAGCTGCCAAGACCAGGTGCTTCCTCCCAAAAAGCCAGTGGCAGGAAGCGGCCGGGTCTCCGAGGTGTCGTCCTGTTGTCTGGTGAATCTGAACAGGCTGTTCGAAGATGCGTAGCAGTACATAACCCATGCCTTAAATGCGACAATGCAATTCTACCTGGTATCCTCCCCCGTAAGTGTGCACAGCCTGATCAGAATGTTTTATGGTACCATGGATTTATTGAAAAATTGACATTTTATGTAAACAAACTATTTCTAAGGCTGGTCATAAATACGTATCTAACCAGGGCTGTGTACTGACCATAGAGACACATAGAAGGATGGTCATGCACAGGAGGTCACTGCTACAGTGTTTGGGCGTGTGAGACTAATGCTGGGGAGACGAATTAAGCCAGAAGACACATTATCAGGGAATTTTGTTCTATGGCTTTCCTGTTGCAGGAATGAAATGATTGTAATTCCAGGGTCTGCCACTAGTGGTCAGTGACATAGCAGAACTGGCAGGCGCCTGAGGCAATTGGAGCTGATGGGAATCAAGAAGATGCAGTGGGCCAGGATGGAGCCACCTCTGGTGAATTCCCTTAACGGTGCCACTTCTGCGGAGTCAATGTCACAGACACATGTTAGCATGTAACATGCCATTGGGTTTGACTTCCTCAGGGTCTTATTCTTTTTCTGTCACTGGCAAACATTTTCAGCTGACAGGAGAAGGTAGACCTCAGTCATTCTTAAGTCAGTGGCATCCAAATTATTGGGTTAAGAGCAAGGTCACCCAAGCTAATATGAGCTGGAAAGTGAATCCTGAACCTCCTGCTGAAAATGTTGCATATTATTAGCATTTTATTGACGAGGAGATGTTTGCTGGTAGGGGGCTGAAGTCCTGCGGGGAGGATTGCAGCAGGTCTGGTCTTGGGATGTGATCTTTAGGGTGGATCACGGGTTCTGACCCTTGGGTTTGACCTTCAGTTCTCATATTTCGGTTTGTGGGCACTGATCCTTTGGTTGATCATTAGCCCTGATCCTTCAGTCGTTTTGTGGGGTCTGACCCTTATGTTTGATCATTAGCCCTGACCCAGGGGCCTGACCACGGATTGAGTGCTGGGTTTGATAATACAGCCTGGTGATTTGGTCTGACTGTTGAGTCTGCAGCACGTGTAAAAATGGGTGTTTTTGTCTGCTTGCTTTCCGTGTTTCGCGGCCTGTGGTTGGACGCGTTCGGATGGTCGGCATTCAGCCGCCCTCTGACCTCTGGCTAGAGAGTGCAAGTCTCTGCATGACTACACGTGATTTTGCGCCAATTAGCCGCCGATGACTGACATGTTTTTGTGTTTTACCCTCAGCATCTCGTGACTCCCCATCCCTGAGCTCAAACGACTCTTTTCATGAGTGTCGTTTTCCTCGAGTCACATGGCGATGAGTAAAAGGTTAGTGACGTCCTTGGGGATACTCATTTCAGCTCCGAGTTGGGCGCAGAGTGTGAGGATGACCCGTCGCCCTGCAATAGTCCCCCCCCACAAGGGCTATGGAAGGAGTCTGGCCTTTTCTGTAGTGCTTAAAGAACAAGTCTCGTGGGTTCAGTGTGTGGTATGCATGCAAGGTGTACATGCGTGTCGTGTATGTATGTGCAAATATGCCATTATGTTCTCTTTTACTTTTGGCTTGGGTGGAGCAGAAGTTTGGAACAGGTGTGTCTTTGTGGAGGTTAAATGCAGGGCAATGGGACTGTAAATGTTGCTGTAGCTGTTTCTGACGAGAGTCACCAGCAGGTGTGTGTGTGTCTTTGTGTGTGTGGGTGTGTGTGTGTGTGTCCTGACCTCCCTGCCGGGAGCTGCAGTTTGGCTCACGGCCCTGGTAAGTGAATGAAGATCCCCCTGGGGGTTGGGGACGGCGCAGGGAGCATGTGATGGGCCATGTGATAAGTCACGTGATGGCCCATGTGAGTGGCGGAGTGGCGGGATTGGAGCAAACTGTGTCTGCTGAGCAGCTGGGGAACAACAAGCAGCGGGTGGTTACACAACATCCTGCAGTCTGAGCCGCTGTCACATGGACCACCATGTTACCTCACCACTCTCTCTCTCTCTCTCTCTCTCTCTCTCACCCTCTATCTCTCTCTCTGTCTGTCCCCTTTCCTTTCTTGCCCTTTCTACCTTATTCTCTGTTTTCCCTTCCCCTTTCTAAGAACAGGCTTAACACAACAGGAATGTGTAACATTAAAATGACATGGGAATTAATCTACATTTATCTGGGATAGGTTTTGATATGTGTGTGTGTGATGAGGGTGTATGACTCCATGCGTGTACCTGTCTACTTCAATAAAAAGCAGTGTCAAATATACATTTCTGTGATATTTGTAAATGCTTGTAACTTTTGTGACTCTGCACAGTGGGCTTAAACCTCACATCCATCTGGTGTGCTATGTGGTTAAAGCCTGCGTCCATCTGGTGTGTTGTTGATTGAAATGGCATGTGTAGGTTCTTGTTCGTTTGGTGATTTTCATGCAGTTTGCAAGTTGCACATATCGAACAGAGGGAGGATTCAATATTAAGTCAACATAAGGGGTTCTTTTTTACGTGTAAAATGCCCTGTGAATTCCTGTTTATTGGGTAGTGTTTGAGTACTTGTATGAGAATGTACTTACTCAGTGCAGTATATGAATACTCAGTCGGTATTTGAATGCTGCAGCCATGTGACTGGAAAGCATGGCAGATTAGTGCAGCTGCTGCGGTGAATTTATAAGCTGCCCAGGGCTGTTTGCTCAGCCACTCTCACACTTTGCAAATTCTCTGTGGTAAAATCAGGCCTGCTTCCTGTGGCAGCGGCTTAACCTTGGCTGGGGAGCCAGTGATGGATGAAAAAAGAGCTTCTGTGGTCAGCTGAGGTCACCTGACCCAATGTGCTATGCATGTGCCCTTGAAATGACCCTGAGCGTCACCTTTGTGTGACCGCACTGAGTGCTGTAATGTCATCCCCGTGTCACCACCCAGAGCATTGTGACTTGGGCTCTTGACCTGTCCAGAGTCCCTCATCCTTCCTAGAAAAGTGAAATTTAAGTACTTCAGGCTACGTACTCATCGACTTCAGGCTGAGAATTCTTGGGGAGGTGTTTGGGAATCTGCTTTGAATGTCAAATTAAGCAACCGTTCCGTACGTGGAGCCATAATTGATTGGGTGTGGTTTCAAGATGGGTGTTTTTGCCCTAAATGCTCACATTTCTTAGAAAAGACTTAGAAACCTATAGTTTCATTCTTAAGAAATCGCCTTTGCTTGTAGGTTTGATCTCAGGCTGGATAAGACCTACAGCTAAAAGTGGTCATGGAAAGGTTCCCAACTGGTCAAGCTGAGGGTCGCAACCTGCTTGCTGTTGCTGGGCTGCCAGCTTCTCCTGCCCAGCTCTGACCTCACCCCCCCCCCCCCGCCACACACAGACTCAGGGATGAGCTCGGCTCTCTTTGAAAGTATTTTAGAAGTCCTTAATGAGCCTCTTTCGGAGTCCTTTATGCACTAACAGGCTCTAAAGTGGCATATTCACAGACGCTGCTCAATCCCGGCGTCTGGCCTGATTCTGACACGCATACTGATCAGAGCCACGGTGTGGCGGGAGGGCAGCCACCTCACAGCGCCGGCGACCTGCATCCTCCCTCATGCCTCATCTCCTATAGTACCTGTGCCCCAAGCTGCCCGCTTCCTGTTTCACCTGGGTGCTGTTTTTGGCTTTTAGTAAGTCTTTATTGAACCTAAGTGACTTTTTTCCCCCTTTTCACATCTCCCAGTCAGAGGAAAAAAAATATTTAGCATCAGTTAAGTCAAAACAACATAAATATGTTATTTGAAAAAAATTCTGAAAATGAACATAAAGTGTGTCTTCCGCACGGTGCTTGGGCGTGGGAGTTACACGCCTCGCTGGAGCCCCCTATCTGTGCCCTCAAAGCCTCCATACCTTTTCAGGGCCTAACCAGGTTAGCGTAACCAGGTTAACGAGCCACATGCTTTGTGTCAAAAAAAATGTGCAGGGGAACAAAGAGCTAGTAATCAGTGCGACAGCAGAATGACTGGAAATGAGTCCATCAGCTGCCGTCACATGCAATGCTAATTTGTTTTTTTGCCCTCGTGCTTGTGCCACCACCAGCCCCCCCACCCACCACTGGCCAGCGAGCGACCCATGCGGTGTGCCTGCAAGCCGCTGTTTATGGATCTGCCAGGAGACAAGCGGCATGGCGCATTTCTGGGAACCCGCTTGTGGGAACAGCGCAGAAGGCGAGCCTTGTGACCCGCTGCAGATGGTGTTTTCATGGGAGCCGGACGCCGGGTAATGAGACGGGTGGGGCGGGGGTGTGCCAGGGACAGGGAGCGGGCAGGGAGTACAGCGGCAGGGCACAGGACGGGTGACATGGTCAGGATGGAGCTTTGCTTGTGTTCTGTCAACCAAAGTGTTATATACATCTGACCAGTGGGGCTGTTTACCCCCACTCAAACCCCACGTTTGCATGGGGTCCCCTAGGTGTGGGCCCCCCCCCTGTTGGCCACAGACAATCAGTACAAAAAATAATCACGTTTCCTATTTAGGAGATGCTGAAGTGGCATGCTCTGCTAACCAGTTAGCTAGGTACAATCATCTGACTCCCCTCACTAGCTATTAATGTTTTTAAAGCATGTAGGGGGGAGGAGGGGACTTTTTGGGTGGAACTCTAGAAACAATAGATAATCCCTGCATGTGATATTTATCCTGCAATATACTTGTATTTGTATTTGTATGTGTAACTTAATTTAAACCAACACACTGCCTTGAAAACAGCAGTGCTGATACGCTAATCTGTAGTTTCACCGGAGTTTGCTGTGGCGCACCGGACGTGGTGTTGGTGTTTCCCCTCACGCACACGTGACAGAGAGGATTGGTTGCCACGGTACTGCTAATTCACCAGGTGTCCAGGGGAACAGCTGATCCGATTCTCCTGCTCGCAAGACTGGACACCATTTTGACATCGCCTTCTGTCTAAGAGCGGTCCAAAATTAAGTTACAGGCGACGGATTTCTGCGTTCAATAATTCCTGCCGGAGGTGCTGTAATTGGCCGGCTGGGGGCCACAGCGGATTGCCGGCACATTCTCCTGCCCCTCCCCGGGCCCCCAGCAAGCCCAGCGTGCTCTTCAGTTAGCTGCCAGCCTCCAGCGGAAAGACAGAGATCAGGTTCTTCCTGGTTATTCACCGGCTGCTATGATCGATATCTTGTCTTTGTATCTTCTTTTTTTGTTCTTTTGCACTTTTGGAGATAAATTAATTTGGGAATATGGGATTAATAAAGTTTTCACCGCACTTTCTCTACACACCCCCAACTGTACCGTGCTGTCCCTGGCCAGGTTTACACTGCAGCACGGGCTGATCACACTCATGAGGCGAGGGGAGTTCGTGGATGGGACATTTAATTGGGTAGCATTGTGAAATACAGGAAGGAAGATAATCTGTGCCAAACAGGAAAGCAGGTCTGTCTGGGGGTTACAGGAAGGGCAGTCTGTCTGTGAGATACAAAAAGGGCAGTCTGTCTGTGGTGTACAGGACTCTCTGTCTGTCTGTGGGTTACAGGAAGGGCAGTCTGTCTATAGTGTACAGGACAGTCTATCTGGGGGTTACAGGAAGGACAGTCTGTCTGGGGGGTACAGGAAGGGCACTCTGTCTGTGGTTTATAGGACTCTTATTCTATTTGGGGATTACAGGAAGGGCAGTCTGTCTGTGGGGTACAAGGAGGGCAGTCTGTCTGTGGTGTACAGGACTCTCTGTCTATCTGTGGGTTACAAGAAGGGCAGTCTGTCTATAGTGTACAGGACAGTCTATCTGGGTGTTACAGGAAGGGCAGTCTGTCTGTGGTGTACAGGACTCTCAGTCTGTCTCAGGGTTACAGGAAAGGCAGTCTACCTCTGGTGAACAGCACTCTCTGTCTGTCTGGGGGTTACAGGAAGGGCAGTCTATCTGCGGTGTACAGGACTGTCTATCTTGGGGTTTAAAGAAGGGCAGTCTATCTGGGGGGTACAGGAAGGGCAGTCTGTCTGTGGTTTATAGGACTTTTAGTCTATATGGGGGTTACAGGAAGGGCAGTCTGTCTGTGGGGTACAAGAAGGGCAGTCTGTCTGTGGTGTACAGGACTCTTAGTCTATTTGGGGGTTACAGGAAGGGCAGTCTGTCTGTGGGGTACAAGAAGGGCAGTCTGTCTGTGGTGTACAAGAAGGGCAGTCTGTCTGTGATGTACAGGACTCTCTGTCTATCTGTGGGTTACAGGAAGGGCAGTTTGTCTATAGTGTACCTGACAGTCTATCTGGGGGTTACAGGAAGGGCAGTCTGTCTGTGGTGTACAGGACTCTCAGTCTATCTCAGGATTACAGGAAAGGCAGTCTACCTGTGGTGAACAGCACTCTCTGTCTGTCTGGGGGTTACAGGAAGGGCAGTCTGTCTGTCGTGTACAGGACTGTCTATCTGGGGGTTACAAGAAGGGCAGTCTGTCTGTGATGTACAGGACTCTGTCTATCTGGGGTTATAGGAAGGGCAGTCTATCCGCAGTGTACAAGGCCGTCTATCTGAGGGTTAGAAGAAGGTCAGTCTGTCTGTGATATACAGGACTGTCTGTCTGGGGTTATAGGAAGGGCAGTTTGTCTTTGGGGTACTGGAACAGCAGACTGTCGTTGATGTGCAGGGCTCTCTGTCTGTCTGAGGTTACAGGAAAGGCAGTCAGTCTGTGGTATACAGGACTGTCTATCTGGGGGTTACAGGAAGGGCAGTCGGCCTATGGTGTACAGGACTCTGTCTATCTGGGGTTACAGGAAGGGCAGTCTGCCTATGGTGTACAGGACTCTGTCTATCTGGGGTTACAGGAAGGGCAGTCTGCCTGTGGGATACAGGACTCTCAGTCTATCTGGGGTTACAGAAAGAGCTGCCTGGCTCTTTCGGTGTGAACAGCATCGCTGTGTCTGGCACTTAAGCTTCCGCCTGCTTTTCTGTAGATCCTGCGTCACCCTGGCACTCTCTCCTCCCGAAGCAGTTTGTGCGTGTTAAATCGAGGGCGGTTTGCCGCCTGTCGTAGTCGTTGCCAAGGAAACAGCCAATCCTGGTCATCCACCGGACCACTGGGACCGGCAGGCTCCCCGGACTCAGCTGGTAACGGAGCTTCCGTCCCGCGGATTCCGCCCACGCCGTGGCACATCGCTCACGGGAACCAGAAGGCTTCAGAATCGGGGCCCTCGGAGAGCTTCAGTGGAATTTCACATCGCTCCGTTGCTGTGGAAGCGGAGCAAAGTCTAGCCCACGCCAGTCAGATGACACATGCACCTGAGGCAGGTGCAATTGTTATCGACCGGTCTTAATAGCTTAACAATTGAGGACAGCCGGCAGGGGCTAAAAAATACATGTGCCGACTTATGTTTGACTGATAGAGAAACGACACACAGCTCAGACATAAAGAGCTGCTTAATGTGATCAAATTCATTAGCTTCCAGTTACCATGGTAACTGATGGTGGTTAGCGAACCTGATTGGAGAGTGATTGACAGGTATCTTGTGACGATTCCCAATGGGCTGCTCTGTTGGGCTGCCCCATACAGGTATGACTTGCATACTATTGGACCTTACACCAGGTTCTTCCCCTGCCTGATAAGTGTTTTCAAATTTAAGTTGGCTGTGAGTGTTTGTAATGATGGCAGGTAAGAATACAGAAATGCAGGTGAATTTCAGCAGCATTTATAAGAGTTGATTTTCCTGGTATGGGGGACAGTTTGCTGGGCTGGATTCAGATTTCCGTTGCTACTGAAGATTCTTGTGTGATGAAACTTTCTCAGAAAATAACTCCATGCCCCCCCCAGCCCTCCGATATGTCTCTTGTGCTTTCTGTAACGGATGTACCAGAGATGCGGGATGTATTTCCAGTTTGTGCTCCGTGAGACGTAGAAGTGATCGGGGGCTTCCGGGCGCGCTGACTTTCACTTTTTCTTTTTTCCGCCGCAGACAGTGTGAGCGTTTCCGTCTCCCTGGCAGACGGGTTCTGCTCTCCTGCCCCAGGCTGAATTCTGGAGTCTGTTTCCATCCTCCATGTGCGGTTCCTTCAGGCCGAAGCTGCTTTTTGGGGTCGAGGTTACCCCTGTCATCCACCGTCTGTGAGCCTCTCCACATACCCATAGGAAGGAGGGGACCCGACTGGCAGCGTCAGAAGTTTGTTTTGAAAATGTTGTGGCCACTTTTAGGCTGCAGATACACCCACAACCCCTGATTACCCAGAGTTCTTCCTCTGCTGCAGGTCACTGGAAGACTGGATCAGACTGGATCAGACTGGATCAGATGCGGTTCTGGACTGGTGCCTTTCGGTGCACACAAGCCTGACTTGTGAGTTCAGTGCAGTTGGGCACTTGGGCCCCCCACAACTGTGTGATGTCTCCTCTTGCTGATCAGCTGCCTGAGCTGGAAACTTGGGCCTCTGCTTTAGAGTAACCCTCTTCCTCAATGCGTCGTTGGTGCTGGGGCATGGCCTGCCAGTCATGCAGGGTCGTGGTTAGAGTGTCCCTTATGTGCACATGGATCATGCGCCACAGACAGCAAATATGGTAGGTTCTGTGATCTCTCAACCACCTGGAATAACCAATGGGTCCAATCTGAAAGAGGGTTCTGTTGCTGTACTCTTGAAGAACCAAACGATCTTTCAATGAGATATTTAGCTGGATAAATGGAGGAAATAAACATATTGAACAGTAAAATTAGCACAGGACAGTGTGCAGCCTGCCGGTGCCAAAACACTCCAAGGGTCCAGCAGTACTTCATTATTTATTGAATTAAGAGGCTCATATGAGCCTCTTTCCCCCTCTGTGTCCTGGTTTGGCTGCAGTGGGGTTTGAAGCAGTTAAAAAGCGTTAGCGAGAGGCAGTGTTTGTCAGGCCAGGTGGGATAAATGACGCGAACGCCAACCCCCTGCTGCTCCGCCAGCCCGCTGAGCCCTGCCGGGGGGCAGGGAAACACCAGGTGACTCACTGCCCGCAGCCTGCAGCTTGGGCCAGACAGCGAGACGTTTTTATCACTCATAAAGATGCTGACACAGGTGGCTGTATTTGTCAAGTGTCATGCAGCAAGTGACCTGGAGAATGAGCCACAAAGCCCTGCTAGAGCCGTGCATTGGAGGAGACAACTGTCACCAGGATTGTGGGGAGAGTGAGACAGCCCAGATGCAGGGCGCACAGCATGGACTGTGAGACAGCCCAGCTGCAGTGTGCGCAGTATGGAGAGTGAGACCACCTAGATGCAGATGCAGGTACGTAGCATTGAGAGTGAGACAGCACTGATGCAGGGAGGGCAGCATGGAGAGTGAGACAACTCAGATGTAGGGTGCACAGCATGGACAGTGAGACAGCCCAGCTGCAGTGTGCGCAGTATGGAGAGTGAGACCACCTAGATGCAGGGTACATAGCATTGAGAGTGAGACAACTCAGATGCAGGGTGCACAGCATGGACAGTGAGACAGCCCAGCTGCAAAGTCTGCAGTATGGCCAATGTGACAGCCCAGCTGCAGAGTGCGTAGAATGGAGAGTGAGACAGCCCAGATGCACGGTGCATAGCATTGAGAGTGAGACAGCTCAGATTCAGGGTGGGCAACATGGAGAGTGAGGCCGCCCAGATGCAGGGTGTGCAGTAAGGATAGTGAGATAGCCCAGATGAAGGGTGCACAGCATGAAGAGTACGATAGCCCAGATACTGGAAGTGCAGTGTGAAGAGTGAGACAGCCCAGATGTGGGGAGCATAGCATGGACAGTGAGACAGCCCAGCTGCAAGGTCTGCAGTATAGCCAATGAGACAGCCCAGCTGCAGTGTGTGCGGTAAGGAGAGTGATACAGTCCAGCTGCAAATTTTGCACAATATAGAGTAAGACAACCCAGCTGCCGGTGGGCAGGATGGAGAGTGAGATAGCCCACTGCTAAGTGTGCAATATGGAGAGTGAGACAGCTCAGCTAATGGGAGTGTAGTAAGCAGAGTGAGACAGTCCGGCAGGGTGTGCAGTATGGTGGGTCAGACAGCCCAGCTGCTGGTATAGAATATGGAGTATGAGACAGCTCATCTGTGGGGTGTGTAGTAAGGAGAGTAAGACAGCCCAGCTGCTTAGTGTGCAGTAAGGAGAGTGACACTGCTCATCTGTAGGGTGTGCAGTATGGAGAGTGAGCCAGCCCAGCTGCAAGATGTGCAAAATGAAGAGTGACACAGCTCAGATGAAGGGTATGCAGTAAGAAGAGCGGGACAGCCCAGCTGCCAGTGGGCAGGATGGAGAGTGAGACGGCCCAGCTGCTGGTGGGCAGTAAGGAGAGCGAGACACCCCAGCTGCCGGTGGGCAGGATGGAGAGTGAGATGGTTCAGCTGCCGGTGGGCAGGATGGAGAGTGAGATGGTTCAGCTGCCGGTGGGCAGGATGGAGAGTGAGACGGCCCAGCTACCGCTGGGCAGTAAGGAGAGCGAGACAGCCCAGCTGCCGGTGGGCAGTAAGGAGAGCGAGACAGCCCAGCTGCAGGGTGACTCCTTTTTCTAAGTTCTTCTCTGACTCCAGGTACCTTATTCCTTTACTTGAGCACTTCTTTGAATCACAGTATCTGACTCCTTTAGCTGAGCCATTTAGTGGCTGAGATCTTCAGATATTCACGAGTCGCGTGCAGCCCCAATGCGCCGTTATGACACTTACCACGAGAATCCCCGCCAGTCACAGCTACAAGCTACGTCAGTTACATAACCCATCTCATATGGCAGCTGATAACCAGCTCACACATCAGGGATGCAGCTACACCAGTGTTACATAACCCAGCTCTGCCAGCAGCCTGTAACCCCACACACACATGAATGTGCACCAACACCGCCTTACGCAGTCTGTATTCATCCTAAAAATGGGCTTTTTGACGCATGTTTGAGAGGTTTTCTGATTACTGAATTGAAGTTAATGTCATTTTTATTTTATGTTTATAAAATGTTCATCGGGCATTCATAACCTGTGGAACTGAAGTAACTGAGTCTTTTGTTTGTGGGTGGGATGTTTTTCCAAATGATGTTTTTCCAGCCAATAGCAATAGGTCAGTATACGTGTCACTTCCTGTCCCTGAAAAGCTCAACAAAGACCTAAATATCCATCATATTTATAAATTTAAGTAACCTTGGATTTTTAGTTACTGGTGGAGCTTAGGTGTTCTACCAAAACACAACGTAGCAAGGTAGTTAAGTGGAGATTCTTTCTTACAACTTTGTTTTGAAACATGACCACAGGTCTTTGTAGCATGTCGCTTTCTGTGTTTCCGTGGTCGTATGAGTGGCACGTTGGACAGCGGCGACTGCAGACAGCTCCTCAGTTCAGTAAAGGGTCACGCACTCGAAAACCTGTGTTTATCCCAGAAAGACAAGGGATAAAATCCAAACCCAGCCTAGGCTCTTTGGGGTGGCTGCTATGCCGAGAGAACCAGCTTGATCCAAGTCCCCAGAGCAGATGGAGGGCCTAAGGGGAGGGCTCTGGGCCGCAACTGTGTCTCTCAGAACCTGTAAACCATTCCTGTCCCCTCGCTGCGTCGTATGAAGGGTTACATAACCACCCGCGTCCCGTGTCTCCATACTGCCTGAGATCAGCCTTCATCCTCCGCCCACCGTGCTATATGCTAACTGACAGGATGGCGCAGAAAAGCCCTGGAGCTGATCTTCATGGCGTGGTCATGGTCTCTGCTGGCAATTAGTAGGATCTTCACGGCTTTCAGCTCCTCCCCTGTGCCAGTCGATATGATGCTGCCCAAAGCTACCCCAACAGCCCAGAAGAAGTGAAGGTGATTGTCATTGTTGACACACCACAGCAAAAGGCATCCTCTGCATTTAATCCATATGCATCACAGCTTTTATTTAGGGCTATAGGAACCATAGTTTGCTTAGGGTACCTCACTTGTCAGGGATTCAAACCAACAACCTTTCGATCACAAGCATGCTTCCCTAACCATTAGGCCACTGCCCTTAGATGCATCAGCTCTATAGATTTTAAAACATCCCTTTCAACCAAGAGTAGAATTAAAATGTGACAAAAGGCCGCAACCTGGGGTCAAAACCTGTGATCATGCCAGCCCCATCACAGCGGGCTGGAGTGCTCTTCTGTTCCTTGAGAACCCAGAAAGCCTGTAGATCTAATTATCATCACGGTACATCGCTGTACGAGAAGGTGTCACGTAAAAGGCAGAACACCAAACAGCAGAGTCCAGCCAAACAAAAGGACCTTTTTTTGGTAGTGAAGATAAACTGATGGCAGAAACAGGGCCTTTAAATAACAGCGCAAAATCAGTGACCAAAAGTAACCTGTAAGTTAAACTCAACAAGTTCAAACCCGTGCTATACCCCCCCTGCCCGAATTTCCGCCCGCTTCCCCTTTTCCACCCCCGGCGTGTAGGTACTGACGCCCTGTCCTCCCCACCGGATGACTGAGCAGCTGAAGGGGAGGATTAGCCGGCTGCACTGCAGCAGCAGATCACTGGCAGATGTTCATGATCTGCAGGCTGCAATCGGGAGCAGCAGAAAGGTATAAGATGTTTCCCTCGGTCCCGATGCGGTGTTGGCTGCCTGTGTTCTTAACAGCATAAATAAATACCATAAAACACTTGTGCACATAAAATGCGTCTCGCATTTAAATATTCATGTCGCATTACATGCGTTAGGTAGTCAGTCACCAGCCGAACTCGACTTCCCTCGCAAAACTGAGCCGTGCGCATATCGCGGGTGCTCAGCACAGGCTCCCGTGAGTCCTGAAAATAAAACCGGAAAGAGTACATTCCGTCCGGAGCCATTGTGTGTTTTTGATCACCTCGCTCCCGCCCTTAATGAGACGTGTGATGCTCCGTGGGGCTGAGCAGCGGGGGTGGGCGATACGTCCGTATCCGCAGGCGTGTTGCTCCGCCACGCTGAGGGCCTGTCACTCTAGTGCTTTTTTTTTCACACCGTCAGTGTTATATAATGATGGATCAGTGGCCCTCGGCGTGGGGCTCGCAGTGGCTGCGTCCTCCAAATGCCAGACGTGAAGCTGTAACAGCAGGAGTGTTGTCTAACAGCTGTCGGCTCTGTCTGAGCACCGCCATGCACAGGAAGAGCAGCTCCGAGCCGCTTCCCACGAGAGGATGTCTCCTGTCTCCTGAGATTTTTTTTTTTTTTAAACATGACACTGTAATTGAATTATAAGGTATTTCTGTTGATCTGGAAAAGTGAAGTGCTGATGCCCTGTCATGTGACCGGTAATGTGACCAGGCGGTGCGGCGGGTAAGACGCTGAGCGTGTGATTGAACGGCTCCCAGCTCCTAATGTGCGGCTAAATAAAAATGACCCTTAATATTTTAAGATAATAAAAATAAACAAAAACTGTGTTTTATAGTTTAGATGAATATATTATGCTATGCTAGTTCTCAATTATTCCTGTAGTAGAGAACACATGAGCCATTTTTGCCAATTCCATCTAATAACATCAACAACAACAACAACAACAACAATAATAATAATAATAATAATAATAATACATATATACTTGCACACTCATTCATACATGCATACATATTAAGGGGTGGCATGGTTGCTCACACCTCCCGGGCTGGGGCTTGGAATCCCACCCCCCCTCTGTGTGTGGGGTTTGCCTGCTCTCCCCCCCGTTTCCTCCTGGCTTCTCTTGTTTCCTCCCATAAGACATGCAGTCAGACTCCCCGGTGTCCTGCAGACCCCCGGGTTAAGAGCGCCTGACTAATAGGCAGCTCGTACTTACAAACGGCCTGCCATAAACCCTGTCATATTAAACATTCAGGTTAAAGACAGTGGTTCATAATAACAAACACACGCACTGCTTTGTGACGCCCGTGAAATCATTGTGTGGCTTCAGCAGCTCATCAACCCAGTATACAGTACAGTGCCATATGTAGTTACTATTATTATTACTGTATAATTTGTATTATTATTATTATGGATTATTTGGAAGTGTCTCCTAAGTGTTTTATATGCATAAAAGGTCAAATTTATGACTAACTGATGCTAAATTATAATCATTCCGATTTACCTACAAATTCAACTTATAGACAGGCTTAGGAAATGGGTCTCAGTATCTGAGGGATTGGCTAAATACACTCACTGGCCACTTTATTAGGTAGACCTTTATAGTACTGGTTTGGACCCCCTTTTGCCTACAGAGCTGCCTTAATTCTTCGTGGTGTAGATTCAACAGGGTGCTTGAAACATTCCTCAGAGACTTTGGTCCATGTTGACAGGACAGCATCACACAGTCACTG